>CM044003.1:84974645-85334550 GCA_024085815.1 Flaveria linearis
TTTGGCTCAGATCCGGCTTCTCATTATGGCTGCAAACCAAACGTGGTTGCCACGCCAAAATAACGGATTTTTTTTGAAATCGTCACAGCCAACGAATTGAAGCCAACACAATGCAGCACAACGACAAACATAGCTTTGGTTCAGACCTGGTCATTGCTTCTAGCTGCAGACCATCTACCAATGATTGCCACGCGAGAACAACAACCTGTTTTTGGTTAGATCATCACAGCCAACAAACAGCCTAAAATAAAGCAACAATGTGTGATCCAGTGAATCAAAGCCACCAACATCAGGCAGATTCATGAACACATGGAAAACCCAAATCAACATCTAACATTAAAGGTATGTAAGAATCAAAAAATGGAAACCCTAGATATTGAAAACCCAAATCATCACAGAACCTCGAACTGATGAAATCAACTGTCATACAAGCAATTACCAAACTATTAACACATATAACAGAAAGGTGAAGAAGAAGAACAGCATACTTTCGTAGAGCAGGAGCCATCTTGTTGGTGAGAGTACCAGCAACAATCATACAATCACTCTGCCTAGGGCTGGGCCTAAAAATAATCCCAAATCGATCCAGATCATATCTAGCAGCTCCCGTATGCATCATCTCAACAGCACAGCACGCGAGCCCGAAGGTCATCGGCCAGATGGACCCACGGCGGGCCCAGTTCATCAGATCGTCAACCTTGGAGATCACGAACTCCGCCGCCTTCGACAGCTCCTCAGGGGAGGCGGTTAAGAGTGGGCCCGTGCGGGAGTATGGCGCCGGAGAGGAGAAGGATTCGGCTAGTGACGGGAGGGTTGTGTGGATCGACGCGGCGGCGATGGCGGTGGTTCGTTGGGAGGATGGTAGGAGAGCGAGGCGGTGGGATATATATATATATATATATATATATATATATATATATATATATATATATATATATATATATATATTCAATACTTATATCTAAAAGGACGAAAATACCTCTAGATTTAACATACAAAACTAACAGAGTTAATGTTATTGTGTCAGGGACCAAAATAATTATAAAAATAAATGCACATGACATGTTGTCACCGTAGGGTTTAATAATGACGGTCTTATTTCCCTCTAAGTTATTTCAAAACTAACATGACATGTTGTCACCGACAACTCTCCCTCTAAGTTCGAGTGCTTCACGTCCCTGCCTCCTATCAGTATGCCGACATTTTCACAAAAGGTTTATCCAGACAACTCTTCGAGAGCTTCCGTAATAGTTTGACCGTCTGCTTGCACTCCCGGTCCAACTAAGGGGGAGTATTAGTCGGTCATATCTCAGTCAATCTCCATTTAATATTAGTCAATCTCTATTATTGTATTTCCATAAGACGTGTATATATTAGTTAGGAAACTACTCTATCATAGGTATAAGGCAAATGTGGGAGAGTTGTAGTTTAAGCGGGTGGTAGGTAGAATGTTGTGGAGGTAAGTGGCGGTGTGGAGAGCCTCAACCCAATAGGTGGGAGGTATATGAGAATGGGTGAGGAGAGCACGAATGATGTCGTTAAGATGACGTATCATCCGTTCGGAACGACCATTTTGTTAAGAGGTTTGAGGGCATGAGAAGCGAAAAGTGAAACCATTTGAGGATGCAAAATTGTGAAATGCATGGTTGTCGAATTCTCCCCCTAAGTCACACTGAAAAACTTTAATGTTTTTATGAAATTGTGTTTGAATATGTTTATGAAATTTGACAAAAATGGGAAAGGTTTCAGATTTGAATTTTAGAGGATAAACCCAAACAAAGTGAGAAAAGTTATCTACTAAAACCATATAATATTTGTAGGAAGCATGGCTATGGACAGGAGATGTCCACAAATCACAGTGTATGATATCAAATGGTGCATAAGTAAATGAAATAGAACTAGAAAAAGAAAGTCGTTTACTATTAGATAAATGGCACGAGTCACAAAAGTCAAACGATTGTTCATTACAAGGAATATTAAAACGACTAGAAATAAATTTTAAAACTTGTGGGCCAGGATGTCCAAGACGATCATGCCACTTATTTGATTCTGCTGCAAAGAAAAGTTGACGAGGCGGGGTGAACGGATAAAGATCACCGGTGCTATCATGGCGCGAAAGAGGTTGTCCAGTCTTGAGATCCTTCAATGTAAAACCATAAGGGTCAAATTCAACAGAAACAAGGTTATCACGGGTAAATTTGCGGACGGAAATAAGGTCTTTAACAACAGTGGGTGCATAGAGTATGTTGTTTAAATGGTATGTGGTGTTGGGTGTTTTGTGGTAGCCTTTACCCGAACCCAAAATAGGCAACGATTGGCCATTACCCACTAAAATATTTGCATTAATAGAATTAGATGAAAGGGAATCAATTTTACCTTGGTTCGAAGTAATGTGAGATGACGCCCCGGTGTCCATGTTCCACTGTGGGATTGGTTGACTGAGAGTTAAGGCAGAGAGGGCCGCGCCGAGTTCAGTAGGCTGCATTGGGTCCACATTTGGAGGTGAAGGGTAAAAAAGCTGGTTATTGGGCTGATTGTAGGGTGGATATGGGTATGGGTTGTTTGGGGTGGTTAAGCCGAAGCCAGGAGGGGGCTGCGGGTTTGGTGCGGGCTGTTGGGATGGGCTAGCTGGTGTGGGCCGGTACCAGGTGGACTGCCAAGGGCTTTGAGATGGATATGGGCAGGGTGGTTGAGATGGATACCAGGTTTGGGGATGGGTTTGAGAAGGGTTTGGGTTAGAATTTGAGGGATAGTAGGTGTTTTGGTTGTAGGAGTAGCGACTGCGTCCGCGTCCCCGATAAGAGCTGCGGCCTCGGCCCCGACCTCGGGTTGGGTTCCGGTTGTCATAAGTTTGGGCAGGGTGGTATGATTGTGGTGGTGGTGGTGTGTTGTTGGTGTTTGGTGGGTTAGAGGGTGGTGGACCATGAGCCGCAAGGGCTGTTTGGCGAGCGGCAATACGACGTTGTTCACGCTCAATCATTTCACGAGCATCATCCCATGTTTTCTCTGCTTGAATAATAAAGGAAGCAACAGTATCGTATTCTTGGGGTAAACCCATAACCATTTGTAATACGAGACGGGATTCGCTTACCGGATGGTCGACATCGGTGAGTTGCACGGCAAGATCTTTCATGCGTTGAAAGTAGTCATTCAGGGACGAGCATGAGGCCATTGTAGTAGTGGTAAAAGCATGTTCAAGAGTAGCCGCGCGAGCATTTTTGTTGTTGAGGAAGACCGTGTATAGTCGATCCTATGCTTGTTGGGCCGTGCAACCGGTGTCACTAACACGTTTAAAGTATGAGTCGGAGATAGTGCCATAAATCCATTGGGGGACGATGGCGTCTATCTTGCACCACGTCTCGTAAGACGGATCGGACTTGTCTGGGGGGCCGGTTCCATCAATGTGTGAAAGGACGTCATACCCGAGGGCATGAAGCTTGAAGAGTTTAACCCCGTCCGAATAGGTGACCTTGTCGCCATCAAGGGTGCGGACTTTGGTTTGGATGTTAGTGAAGGAGTAAACCGGGTGAAGGGGTTTGGGGTTGACGGCAGCATGTTGTGGAGAATCCATGGTGAGCAAGAAAAGGAAAAGAGAAAAAAAGAACAGAAGAAGAAAGGCAGCGGCTGTAGGGTTTTAGTGGTGCTCTAATACCATGTTAATCTTCGTATTTTTCTTATTGGTCCACATTACGAGGATTACAAATATATAAACAAAGTATCCCTAACTAACCTCCTATGATAGAGTAGTTTCCTAACCAATATATACACATCTTATGGAAATACAATAATAGAGATTGACTAATATTAAATGGAGATTGACTGAGATATGACCGACTAATATTTATATGTTTATTAATTATTGTTAGAACCATTTATTCTAATACCTTTAGTTATAATATCCAAGTATACTTCATTTCTTATTTACGTTGCAGAAGTTCATAACCTTTACTTGAAGTACAAACGAATAAACTCAGATATAGAACGAATAGCTCCGTGAAACAAAATATATAAGAAATCAAAAAATGTATTTTCATATTCTCAAGTCTTATTATCTAAAAAACTAAAGAAATCTAAAAAAGATTGTAATACAGTAGAAGCTAGATTGGTCCCAACTCGGGACGAGTACAAAATTTGACCGCAATTGATAAAATAATAAAATATATTTTTTTTTTTCATCCCAAAGTAAATATATTGATCCTATCGAAACTATAAATTAATAACTATTAAAATATTATAAAATTCTAGGATTGTCTAGTAAATGTATATGAGAATCTAGATCTATGTATATTGAAGTGACAGGTTCATTATTGTGTGAATATACATGAGAATTTTGAAAGTGCTTCTTTCTCTTTTATTCAAATAGGTAAAATGAATATATATATAGAAATTTTGAAAATCGACGTATTAATTTGAGAGTTGCTCACAAATATAAGACAATTCTTTAAATTAATAATTTATTAATTTATTGATAGAATAATATCTCGTTAAATTAATAAAATATCCGGGTCTCAACATTGTTAATTTGTAGAGGTTTTACTATAAAAGAAATAATAAAAATTAAACACTGAAAAATTAAAAAAATTTAAGTATGGACATAGATTCTGTCTCTTAGCAGCTTGATTTTAGTTTGACAATCATGAATATTTAATTTGATTTTAAATAAAAATACTAGTTAGAAACAATCGACAACTAGTTGTGCACCCGTTCTGCACCTCGAACCCTTAAAAATTAGGGTTTCAAAAGCTAGATTTAATAAAACTAACCACCAACTTCCCATTAAAAAAAGTAAAGCTAACAATTGATAGTAACGCGACTTCTTGTATTACAAAGCAAATCAATCTTAAGCGTGTATCAGTTGAAACAATGATGAACGGGTGAATTTCTGACCCACTTTGCCTCCATCTACAAATCAACATTGGTGTTACGATAAAAGAAGAGAAACAAGACAGATAGGGAAACTCAATTCATTTCATTGATACCTTCGTTCTATTACACAGCTATGTTTATAACTACCAAAACGACTAACGACTTCAGTTACACATTTGACAATTCTCAATTAACCCCCTTCAATTACAAAGATTGACAAAAACACCCCTTCTACTATTATTCTATTATTAATTCGTGACAATACTCCGCCATATAAAATTCTTGTCCTCAAGAATTGAGTGGAAAATCCGGGTACTTAAGAACGAATTCCGCAGCAACTTCCCAAGTGGCATCATGAATGGGCAAATTCGACCATTGAATTAAGAACTTAACCACTGGTTTGTTGCCCACTCTAGCGAGCTTGCGATCCAAGATTCGAAACGGAGTCAAGGTTGGAAATGTGAATGAAGGAAGAGGAGTAATGGTGGAGGGTTGATCAGAAGCACGCTTAAGCAACGACACATGAATTGTTTTATGGATATGAGCATCAGCCGGTAATTCCAACTGATAAGCAGCGAACCCAAATTTAGCTAGAATGCGAAATGGGCCATAGTACTTTGGTGAAAGTTTGGAATATTTGTGACGACGGATAGTAGTCTGAACATAGGGGTGTAACTTGAGGTAGACCCAATCACCCACCTCAAAAGATCTCTCACAACGATGAATATCTGCAAATTGTTTCATTCTGTTTTTAGCTCGGTCAAGCGAGTGTTTGAGAGCTTGTAGAATGGTAGTACGTTGCTGGAACAATTCTTCCACCGTAACTGACTTAGAAGAATTGGGAACTAAAACTGAGTGCATAGGAGGATCAACTCCAAATAAAGCCTTGAAAGGAGGCATCTTGATAGAAGAATGCCAAGTAGTGTTGTACCACTATTAGGCTAAAGGTAACCAAGAGACCCATGAAGATTGATCAAACATTGCCATACACCTTAAATAGGTCTCTAAGCATTTGTTGAGTACTTTGGTTTGCCCATTCGTATGAGGGTGATAGGCTGTGGAAAGAGCTTATTTAATTCCCTGAAGATGTAAAAAATCCTTCCAAAAATTACTAAGGAATAATGAATCGCGATCAGACACAATCGCTTGAGGGCAACCATGGATTTTGAACACATTATCCAACACCACTTTTGCCACCTTCAGAGCAGTATAAGGGTGTTTTAAGGGTAGAAAGTGTCCATATTTGGTGAATCTATCAACAATTACTAAGATGGAATCATAACCTTGTGATTTAGGAAGACCATCAATGAAATCCATGGATATATCTTTAAAGATCGAAGTGGGAGTTGGAAGGGGACAAAATAATCCGGGAGAAGCAACTGTCTCATACTTCGCCTTCTTGCAAACATCACAATTTTGAATGAAGGCTTTGATGTGTTTAGTAGCCCCTCGCCAATAAAACATGGATTTAAATCTGTGCAAAGTAGCATGGATACCCGAATGACCTGATTGGTAAGAAGAGTGGCACCATGTTAGCAATGCATGCCTGAGTGTAGGATCATGAGGTACCCACAATTTACTTTTCTGGTGAGTAAGGTGCCATCGCATGAAAAATGAGAAAAAAGGTCACCGGCCATTAGTTTCTCTATCAAAGCTTTTGAGATTGGACCCAGATTGCCAGGCTGCTTTAAGTTGGTCAAGCAATAATGGCTGGTAAGTAGAAATAGCCAAAGAAAATAAAGTTGACCCATAGGGTCTTGTTAAAGCTAGCAGCTGCCCTATTCTCAGCACCCCTTTTATAGACAATAGCATAATCATACCCCATGAGTTTGCTCAACCAAGTATGCTGCAAAGGTGTAGTTATCTTTTGCTCTAACAAGTGCTTTAAACTCTTTGGTCAGTGCGAATGGTGAAACGTTTAGTGATCAAATACTGATGCCAGTGTTTAACTGCCATGATAATAGCAAGCAGCTCTTTCTCATAAACAGATAAAGAAGCTTGTCGAGGAGATAAGGCTTTACTTACAAAGGCAAAGGATGATTATTTTGCATTAACACCGCCCCCAATCCTTTGGAAGAAGCATTGGTTTCCAAAACAAAATCTTGAGACCAATCTGGAAGACCCAATACAAGAGCTTGGATTAAAGGGGATTTCAGCCGATCAAATGCTTCTTGTGCCAACACCGACCACTTAAAGGCATCTTTTTTACGTAAAGCAGTCAATGGTTTCGCAATTGAACCATAGGAAGAAATGAATCTCCTATAATACCCCTTTAATCCAAGAATCCATGCAATTGTTTCACATTAGTAGGAACAGGCCAATCTTTGATGGCTGCAATTTTAGAAGGGTTAGTGGATACTCCGGCTCGAGAAATTACATGACCTAGATATTCAATTTTAGAACTAGCAAAACTGCATTTAGTTTTCTTCACAAATAATTGGTGATCTCCAAACAATTGCAACACTTCTCGAAGATCAGTCAAGTGTTGTTGTAAGTCTTTGCTGTACTGATCGATGTCGAAGTATCAACCAAATAAGATGTAAAATGTGTGTTCCTATTCACCTTAACTAGTTACGGTAAGTAGGGTTGTCGAACCTCGTGGAATAAGTGGTCGGTGTGTTGTAAATTGATTTATAAGAAACGATTACCCAATTTTCAAATTACTTAAACTATTGCCTCTTGGCTGTAAAAATTGGATTTTGGAATGATTGAGAAGTTAACTAAGAAAACAAATTGTAAATGACTAAACTTGATTAAGAAGGCAATTATACAAAGGGGTAATCCACCCCGGGATTCAGGTTCGGTTCTCGGTCATTGTTTAGCTCAATTGAGTGGAAAATCCTTAATGGGGATTCTATATGTGTAATGATTAAGTGATAATGATAACCAAGACTTAACGGGTCTTGGTACACAATACCAATTGGATTAACAAACAAAACCTTGCAACCACACAACTTGCGCGCAATTGTATGACATTCAAATCAATATTCACTAAAATAATTGTTTAAACAATCAAAACACAAGTTAAACTGAATAAAGAACTTAACAGGTTCTAACGTTTAATCCTAACACCAATTGAACACGAACAAAAACCTGATAACACGAAACCTATTACCCGAGGTAGATCACGCGGAGTTTAGCCTTGCATCTTCATGAATTCACAAACAAAACCGGATTGAAGCATGATTGGATGGATTGAAATGAGTTAAAGAAGTAAAGAAAGCCTCCAAAATCGCCCAAGTTCGTCCTCTCTGCCTCTGCTGCCGATTAGGGTGTTTTGCCCTAATTCTCTTCCTTAAATTGGTCAAATTCCGAAGATTCTGGTCAAACCCGGGATAACGACGTAAGTTACGTCCATAAGGACGTAAGCTACGTCCTCTTCACTAATTTACGTCCTGAGCTACTGTCTTACGTCCACAAGAAGGGGTGAAAACATAGGGACGTAAGCTACGTCCTATAGGACGTAGGCTACGTCCCATGCATATTTTCGCCTTCGATCTTTCTTTTGTTGTCTTCCCGCGTTCCAGATCTCATCCATCTTTCTCTAATGCTCGATTTCCTTCCTTTTAGCTTCATGTACCTGCGTTTCATAAGCTGAACAAAGTGATTCCGTTTGATAGTAACAATGTGATAATAATGCATAATTGAACACTTAAACACATATAAAGCATGAACGCATCACATCCCCACACTTATCATTTGCTTGCCCTCAAGCAAATCACTGATACAATTAGCTCCTATTGTGTACCCATGATCTCATGATATTTCTCTGTAATGTGAGTTAAGGTCCCCCATCATGATCAACTCATAATCTCCCTAAACAACATTACTTTTCAGATCAAGATTCTTCTATCTAAGCCTAACGAGCTGCCCAATTTTCTCTATGCATGTAATCACACCTCTCACAATTTTCACTCCTCTCGGTTTAATATTTAGCCTAGCAAAAGGTGTGCTAGTATGTCAATGTAATACTCTCAACCAAAAACAACTCATAATTACCATGTGCTTACACAATGATCGCAACTCCACCAATTAACACAAACCGTGCACACATCAAAAGGTCTTTGAAGGGTTGTAATGTAGGGCTTAGGTTCTGGGTGAGGATATAGAATTTAAAGTGGCTAAAGGTGATGAAATCCAAATAAAAAAAATGTTGAAGCGTACTAACCAATAAAGCAGCACTACACAATGGACTTGGGTAAACTTGACCCATTTTCGCAATTTATTACCACTGAATCATGACATTGATATTGTGGTCATTTTGACCCATTATTGACTCATTTTTTTTGTTTTTTTTCTTTTATTTTTTTTTGATTGATGATTATATCTAAGCAATTCACTGCTTCTAACAATATTATATCAAAACTTCAAACAATCCTTATCAGATTTCATCACATGGGTTTAAAAAGTAAAAACGTTTGAGAAGGCTAATGGGTTGATTCGGGTTTACACAATTAAAGAGGTTAGGGGCTCAAACTGGCGACTATAGGATCATTGTAGGGTAGGGTAATACAATTGAAACAGGCTAATCAAACAAAGCTTTATCCTAATGCCTTAATCACATGTGTGCAACAGTTTGGTTCATGATCTCAAAACGTATCAATTGTGCAAGTTCTAGAATTAAGCAATTGTTTTGGTAAACACACATGAAAGGAAAGTGAGCATATAACCTACTGTTGTTCTAAGCTCATGTATAGGCTCAACTCTCACAGAAAACGGTGGTTGACAGGCTAAGGGTGTGCAAACATGCATAAAAGGTCTATTATCTAGCTCGTTACACTTAGTTAGCTATCACTTATCAGTTCTAAAAATTTCCTTTTGTCCTTGAGTTGAGCATGAGTCAGGACCTCTACTTACATTACATAATGACACTTTCATGAGTCAGCTTTTTATTTATTTATTTATTATATTATTATTATTTTTTTTGTTTTGTTTTTTTACTGTCCCTCATCCCCACACTTAAGTCATACATTGTCCTCAATGTAAGTTTTAGAGCTTGTATGTGGGAATTAAAACAACTTCCCCCTACTTAAGTCATAGATCATGATTCCCAAGAATTACCCCCAACAACATCAGTTTAACTCATTCCCATCACATAACACTTAACACACCACCAAACACACAAAAGAAAATAATTGTCTTGACCGCACCATGAAACAACTAGCCTAAAGCAACAGAAAAGGAAAGAAAAGAAAACAAAGGACACACAAAAACATAAAGCATAGTTCAACATAGATAAGGCGGAGCACATGGACCTGATCATAGGATCAGCGAGTGCGTCAATAACCACCAGATGGTGGTCCTAGATATGGCTGCCCGAAGATACTCTCAAAGAAGCCTCGCCTCACATCTCCCATGTCGAAAACATCAGCTTGAGTTGCATGAGATCCACTTGGCTCCTCTGAGGGTGCGGTGGTAGTGGGGAGCCAAACAGATGGTGTAGATTGTGGGTAGTATGGGGCTTGTTGCGTCTGACTGTAGGGAAGAAGATCGGGTGACTGCCAATCGGTGGAAGGTGGTGTGGGTGTATAAGGCAATCCTTGCATGTAATCCTCGCGATGACGAATGTTCTCCCTATACATGTAATCGTGAATGCGATAAAATTCCTGGGAATGCATCATATGTTGCATGTACATCCTATTTCTTTCTATTTCCTCAGATTGTCGATCAAACATCCGTTGTTCTGGCTCTGACCAACGTGTAAATCCCACAGGATGAGCTTGAGCCACTGCAACCCTTATCATTCTATGATATGGATCATCATCATCTGCCACATCATCTCTCACTGGGCTGTCGCGTCTTCTCCCTTCCTCCACAAAAGAATCCCCTTCTAGAATGCCAGAGATCCCGTCTTGCACTTCTAAATATCGACCACTCCTCTTATCTACTAACTTGTGAACACCCGCAGACCTCTCATAAGACCACCCCAGGGGTAAATTGCTAATTTTGAATGGCACATGGGTTAGTTTCTTCTTCTGAGCCCTGCTTGGTAAAACATTTTGTTTCCTGAAAAATTTTGACAACAGTCGCAATGTGGGACTGATTTTCTGTCTGATTTCTCACGAGATTCCCAAATACTCCACAAGATAAGATGCCGAGCAGACAGAGCTGGTTTTCCTGTAACTAATGCATGTAAAACCATCACCTCATATAACCTTACCTTCGCTTTGTCACCCATTCTAGGAAGCACATTCTGATTCAAGAAAATCAACAATAGTTTGGGCAATGGTTTCAGATTTGCACGATCAAGAGACTATCGTGCCACGTTAGTTCCTTCAGGTACTTGGAACATCTCGTATATCATACTTCGCCACACATCTTCCTTTGCAACTTTGCATGCTAGCATTGCATCGGTGGGGTATGTATATGGGGTTCCATCTGCTGTTCCTGTGTCAAAGTGAGCAATCCTATTTAAGTTAAAGAAGGATAGACTCACTGTCTTACCATTCACCTTTCCCGTGAGTTGTGTTGTGGCGGGGGGATTATCTCCTGGTTCCTTCTTCAGGGTAGACATCCATTCCAATATTGCATTCACATAGATATCCTCAACGCCATCATTGTTGAAGCTTAAATGTTGTTCCCAACCTAATCTGGTGAAACATTCAACTACTCCAAACCTCTTAAAATCCGACCGGTAAATCTGTCTTCCACAAATCATCAGTTTGTCCGTAGATACTTGACTTGCCTTCATCTTTTTCAAATACATCTCTGCTTGCACATCTGCACCCTTAAAAGATGAAAGACTTCTATTTTTTCTCCAAATAGGAAGTCCATCATCCCCATAGTCCTCCTCTTCTGAATCGACTGCTTGTGCAGAATCATTATCAGATTCGTTTTCAGATTCAACATCTTGCATTTCAACTTCCTCGTCCTCAGAATCTTCATTATAAATCACTCTTCCCCTTTTTGCCCGGGAGGACGAAGCAACCTCCTTTCCTTTTGATGCTCCTGCTGTAGTCTTAGTTCTCACCATTTACCTACATTTACATGACCAAAGTTAGTGGAACACCATCACACGATTAACATCTATTTCAACACATTGCAACAACATTCAATTATCAGTCACTACTTCTATAGTCATGAACTAGTTATAGGCAAACTAGCTCCATTAGCACCCAATACCCAAACTACTTTCAATTCATGAAAGAATCTGTGTTTATGTCTATTCCTCACAACTTTCTTCTTCTAAACTCTCTAACTTTTCCATTTCCATCCATAATCACACACACAATATCACCATCTACCTACATTACCTTCAAGATGTTCCTATGCATAATCAGTCTCATAACATCTGATGAAAGAAGGAAATACACGTACCTTGATGCTTGAAAGTATGTAAGATGAAGAAAGATGCAAACTTGACTCTAAAACCCTGTTAGGACCGTGTACGTACGAGTACTAACTGATTCTTTGTTATACCGGATCAAATAGTGCGGAATCCTATTTGATTGGCGATCCAATCAGGGAGAACGAAATCAAGATCAATCCTAACGATTAGAAAACGTTAAGAATGGACTAGGAATGATCTGGGACGTTCTATGAACTTGGAATGGACGAACTGGACGTTCTGGGTCGACTAGGGTTTCAAGTATTCGAAGTGTTACGTTTTTCCACGAATTAAGTGGTATTTATAGGTTACAGCTATCAGTCGTACGACTGAGCCAGACGACTGGCTCAGTCATGCGACTGAGTCATACGATTGGTTCATTCGGACGACTGAGTCAGTCTTATGACTCAATCGTACGATTGACTCAGTCTCTTGGTTCAATTGTGTGACTGGCCCATTCGTATGGTCCAGTCGTGCGACTGAATCAGATAACTTTGTTAAACACATTCTTGAACCTTTGATGGTTCAAACCTATGTCTAACAACTGTAAACCTATATAACATTGTCATATATGCGTGTACTAATAATTGATATGAATAGATATAACATTAAATAACCAACAACCATATATAGAAGAGATTCTCATTATATTGATTAAACATTACATATGTGTTACAAGAAGAAGTTCTATTACATTTAAGTTCACTAGACTAGAACTGGGGACATGTGTACCAACAAACTCCCCCTTGGACCTAGTTCTATCTAGACTTTGACTTCTTTCTTGAACTCTTCAAATCTCTTCAGTCTCTCCTCCTTAGAAACCCCAGAATGGATATTAAGTGCAAAGCATAGACGTATGATATGCTGAAACTGTAGTGCTTACACTATATCCTGCGTGTCAAAAAACAGTGGCCATTTGTACAGCGTATAAACATCTGACGCTGACAAGTTTATTAGCCACATAGGGTCAAACACCCTTATTGTGTCCATCGACCCGTCCTTCTCCAAAACGATGACTGCCTCTCCTGAGCGCCAGTCATAGTACCACCACTTAAAGTGTGGGGTAAAGTCCTGTGGCATCTCCCTCAGTGGAATTCGGGACATTGTGCGCGGAGGTCGCCACTTCAGGACTATCTTTGGTTGACCAGTGATGGGAATCACCTCAGACCTTCTGAGGTACTCGTAGCCTGCTGAGGTTTGAAGTTTACCCATCTAGTCCTGTACTTCTTTTTCAAGGCAGCCTCAAACCAGCCAGACATCTTCTTAGGATTAGCATAAAGAAGCTTTAGTCGGGCCAACTGGTTGAGCTCAAAACCTGGGAGAGTCTTCAGATCATGAGGAAATCTGAAGTACTCGATTCCCCTCTCCCTTTTCACTGCATACACGCCAAGGTCATCAAGATGAGCCCAAGTGATAATCTTCCCTGACACCTTCATATTCTTCTTTACTTGTATAGCTTGGTGTAGGTACTCTGAGTTGCTGTAGCATGTTGGGCTCGGACCTCGGCGAAGCAAGCAGCCCATTCAGCCTTTCGAATATCGACTTCGGCGTCCGAGGCTTGGGCTTGACTTGTTGAGGCTTCTGCTCCTTTCTCCTTATCACTGAGTTTGTCCAGAATATCACTGTCAAGGTTGTTTACTAAATCTGGAAACGCATTGCCCTCTTGATCAGTGTATTCAGGATAGTGCTGATCTGTGATGTCTTCAATTTCGATTCCTTCAACATCGTTGAGCTCGTCATCATCAGCATCATCAAAAATTGGAGCATCCTTAACAATTTCGTCTGGATTCAGACGAAATATTTCAGCAAGCTGCTCATCAGTAAGGTCGTGAATAATTTCTCCTTCTTCAGGAGTATAACTCACTGACCTTCTGACGATCCCCTGCAGATCAAAAATCATTTTGAGTTGAGACTTGACCTGTTGGAGGGGAGCAACATCATGCTCATCTTGCTGAAATCCATTATCTGTTTAATATCAACATGTAGAGTAGCAATTATTAGTATAAACTCAAGTTAATTAAACATTAATCACTAAATATTTACAAGAGTTTCATAAACTTCAAAAGATAAATCAAGTACAAAAGCTTTAGAAATAAAACATCTAATCAGTACTTTTGTCTTGAATCATCGCTGGATCTCCTGCAGAAGGGGAGGTAGGTGGGGCAATAGTTGATGCTCCCTGGTCTTGTCTTTTCTTGGATCGTTGCTCATGACCAGAGGCAGATGTAGATGCATCTCCGTCCCCTTCATCATCATCATCATCTTTTCTTCATCATCACCTTCCTCATCATCATCATCACTATCATCATCCTCATCATCTTCCTCATCATCATCATCTTCACCTTCTCCTATCTTGAGAGGCTCACTCGGAGTTGCTTTCAGCTTTAGCAAGATAGACATGTTTTCAGCTTGTAACTTCTCCAACTTCCTGTCAGTCTCAATCTCGTGCTCTAATAGACCAGTGATTTGATCAGTGTGTGCAGCGATTAGCTGAGCTTGAGATGACGTCAACTCCCTTAACTGATGAATCTCAGCTGTCTGGGAGGAACACTGCTCTGTTAATTGCTGAATCTGAGCAGACTTGGCCTTATCAGAAGCTAGCAGCTGGAGCACCATGCTATTTAGAGCTGCAAGCTGCTCTGTCACTGAGACAGGTGGAATGAATGAGCTAGAGGGGGCAGATGAGGGTTGAGTTTGGTGAGTGGTGGTTGTTGTGGTAGCTGTGGTGTAGATTGGAGGCGATGGAAATGAAGTAGTAGGGGGTACAGTGATGGTGGTGGTGGCTGTGGGAGTGTGAGATGTAGGGATAGTGGTGGTGGTTTGAGGTGCTTGGGATGGAGTGGATGTGGTGGCTGTGGTAGTAGGTGGTGTAGAGGTAGTGGCTGTGGTGGTGGTAGTGAGCAGGGTAAGCCTTCGGCGTTTGTGCCTCTTCCCTTGGGCCTGAGCCATTCTCTTTATCCTGGATCCCTTGGATCCTGAAGCTCCCCCTTGGCTGATGGGAGAGTCTGGGGTATAAGATGGGTCTGCCAAAGAGCTCCCCGACTCTCCTGGGTGTCCACCAACCGCCCGTAATCCCTCCTCAGTGGCCACTACCCGACTGCCCACAGTCCGGGTTAGTGGCACCTCATCAGAATCCTCCTCCTCCTGCATGTGGAAGTCAGGGTGGATTGGAGCTGGTTCAGGTCCTCCTTGACCATCTCCTCCCTGATCAGTACTGTGGTCATCATCGTCGGAATCATCGGAGGGTAGAGCCACCTGCTCTACATCGGAATCACTGTCCTCGTGGCGCCATCTCCTTCTTGCCGGCGCCACATAATTTTCCTGGGCTAGATGCCCAAATAACCTCCTGACAGGGGGTTTTACCTGCTTCCCCCTGTAAACCTTCATCCTGCCCAAGTTGGTATCATCCATCACCTCGAGCACAGCTGCATCCTCCTTCTGCTTCGGTAATATAGGAAGCTTCTGGTCAAAGATCATTTGCAGGAAGCGAGGATACATGCAGAAGCCCTCTCTGCCCTTCACCTATATGTTCTCCACTAGGTAAGTGAAGATCATCCGGGAGAAGCTAAACGGATGGTTCAGCACTAACGCAACATAGGCGTTCTGCATCTGCTCAGAGAGTTCATCGAAGCCTCCTTTCCTTGAGGCAATACATCTGAGCATGACGTGGGCAAGATACTTGAACTGGGGGCAGAGATTGCCCTTATTGAGCATCCCTGAGTTGATGTCCCCAGTGTACTTTGCCCGTAAGAAACACCCTCTAACAGTCATCGGGTGTAAACGAGTAGGACAGTCACCATCATCTCCAAACTCGAGGACTGTCCTTAGGTCCTCCTCTGTGATCTCTATAGCATGACCAAGTATGGAGCTCCTGATCTGAAAGGGCTCGACTGATCTATCTACAACAACATTCTCCCAGAATGCCTGCTGTAAAGAGCGGTACGGAGTGCAGGGTGTCGATATCGCCCTGAAGATCCGCGATCTCCGTAAGAATGAAATTATGCCCGCGAACTCCGCTGCATTCCTGGAGGTCAGATCAAGATGGGCACAGATGTTGTGCTTCGTGCTTATGATCCAACGACTTGCCATCTGTCACAATGTAAGTAAACGTCAGTGCATACAGAAGATAGCAAATTAAAGTCAATGAGTTTTGCACTTTGGTTAAGTCGGGCGACTGAGCTACCGAATGAACATAGTCGTGCGACTGAGTAGGACGACTGAGCTTTATATGAGTGAATTGATTCATACGGGCGACTAAGTCAAGCGAATGGACATAGTCGTGCGATTGAATCATTCGTCCATCTCAGTCGGGCGACTGAGTCTAGTCGTCTTCTTAGTCGGGCGATTGGAGTTCATCAGTGTGTCCAGTCGCCTACTTGACGGTTTGACAATTCAAATTTGTATTTTGAGCCATACTTGATGTTAAACGTTGAAATTTGGCTCATTAGACTCAGAAATGACCGATTAAGCATATTTTAACTTTTGTTTGAGTGTTTAGATCAGTTTTGATTGTCTATTTGGTCATTAAACTTTCAGTTACTGTTGGGTCAGAATTTCATGTGATTCTCGATGTCATTGATCGGTTTCAACGATGAAACACCGCGAATATTACCTGTTTAAACCCAAATGAGTGTTAGAACACACAAATAGGAGGTAAAAATAAATCACAAGAAATTTTGGCAGCAATTCTTTAGGTCGTGCGTATAAAGGGGGCGATTTGAGTGAATGAACGACTGATGATGATTCGGCCTGTATTTATACTAGGGCAAATCCCAGTCGGGCGACTGAACCTAGTCGCTTTGGTCAGTCGGGCGACTGAGCCTAGTCGCTTTGGTCAGTCGGGCGACTGAGCCTAGTCGCGTTGGTCAGTCGGGCGACTGAGTCTCAGTCGTGTGATTAACTCAATCGTTCATCTCCAATCGGGCGATTGAGATTCATCCAAATGACTGTTACAGTCGGACACCTTCAATCGTTCGATTGGATTCATTCGCACTGCCCATTCGTATGATTTGACTCATACGTGTGTTCCAATCAGACGACTGGACCATATTTATGGTTCAGTCGTACGACTGGGTCATCCTTATCATCTTTTGACCATGTTACCATAACGACATTTAGTTCCATTTAATAGTAGATAAAACGTTATGAACAAGTTGATCATCTCAGACATGACCATTTTAATAAAACAGTTTGATCACCTCAGACGTGATCCATTTATCCACTTGATCATCTCAGACATGACCTATTTATCCACCCGATCACCTCAGACGTGATCCATTTATCCAGCTGATCACCTCAGACGTGATCCATTTATCCACCTGATCATCTCAGACATGATCCTTTTAACCTTTCAGAAACAATTTGTTAATTAAACATTAAGCTCATTTGGTGATGTTAACAGAGAACAATATACACAGTCCGACAAAGATACACTTATACTAAAAATTGAAAAATCTTAAAAACTATGAATAGAATGAACATGTTTTTGTGGTTTTTGTTGGGGCAAGTTTGTGTAGCTTATTAGCATTTACATTTTATCCGGAACAGACTCTTTTGGAATCAGACAGGCATATACACCATCACTTGGAAACTTTGATTTGTATTTAACTTTAAACACTTGCATATCACAGCTTTCTCACTCATCTAAGACTTCTAAGATCTAACTGGGAATCATGCTTGATATGATACGTAACGTACTTTGATTATCAACTTCAGTCGGTGCATACACAACGATTGTCAGTATACTTGTCCACTTAAATCCATACACAGACTTTTGACACGCATTGGTAACGAATTAAGTTATATTATTTCAACTAACATTTGTGGATCCCAAGCTTATATGGTAACCATTTTTCCTTAGAGGACTTTCGAGCGGTCTATAGGTATTTTGACAAGAAGAAACTATTCTTAGAGCTTTCAAAGAGAAGCCAAGCCTCAGGTCAGTGCCATCGCACAGCAGAGAGGCGGCAAACAACCATGAATTCTAGAATATGTAGGTTATGCTTATCCTCAGGTCAGTGCCATCGCACAGCAGAGAGGCACACAACCTATCTCCTTGTTAGAGCATTTCTTATTTTTCTTTTTCACATAACGCACCAACAACAGTTTGTTATTAGCATGATTGCGCTTGTATTCAATTTTTTCTTTTGCTCTTTTTGAAGTCACACGCCCACCTTTGGTGGCGTTTATTTGCTCGTTATCTCTTATCGGAAATGGCTGATTGTGTTAACCAGTGATAAGATGGGAACCCACAGTTGATTGAACCGTTTAGTTTAGATTAAGTTTACCAATGACGTCTAGTCGTCTATTGTGTTGAATCTACCGACACATCGTATAGTGAACTAGCAACTCCCTGGATCAACTTTCTCCGTGTAGTTACAATACCAACCAAGCGTACTATCATCTTCCCATTTTGTTAGACTTAGACTTCTCGGATTTATAATTTTTCTGTGATTTAATTAACTTTGCAGAACCGAAAATCCTTTTGGTGTTCCAAGTAACTCGATGCCTGTGTACTATCACTTTTCAAATTTATCGAGTCACATTTCCAGTTTAGTTGTCTATGTCTTTTCAGCTTTACTCACCTTCCCCCTTCTTTTTTTTAAGTAAATGAATACTGAAATAAATCTCCCCCTAAAATACTAAAACAGAAAATCTTTTTGTGTTTTTGGATTTTATATAACAAGGAAATAATAAAAAAATAAAATAAAATTAACAGAAAAATAAACAAATAAGTACGAGTCGGACTATGTATCTGCTTCTTCCGCAATCACATCACTTCTCTTTTTAACGCCGCTGACCTCTAGCAGATAGAAAAATCTAGGTTTATCAAATGGTTTGGTGTAGAGGTCAGCGCGCTGAAAATCCATGTTAATTTTAATCACATCAATCAATTGTTTTTCATAGCAGTCGCGTATGAAATGATATTTAATGCCGATGTGTTTTGTTTTTGGATGTTGAACAGGATTTTAGTAACAGCCATGGCAGCAGAATTATCAACATAAATAGGGGTGTTAGAAAATTTCAAACCGTAGTCGCGCATTTGCTGTTGGATCCAGATAATCTGAGAGCAGCAACTTGCAGCAGCAACATATTCAGCTTCACAGGTTGATAAAGCAACCGAGGTCTGCTTCTTGCATTGCCACGTGACTAATCGCCTTCCAAAGAACTGACACCCTGCTGATGTAGACTTGAAATTCATCTTGCAACCACCATAGTCTGAATCGCTGTACGCAGTAAGCTCAAAGTCATCATCATGAGGATACCACAACCCCAGTGTTGGAGTACCATTCAGATAACGAAAATCCTTTTCACCCCAATCAGGTGATTCACTTTTGGCTTTGCTTGATATCTAGAACATAAACATGTGGCATACATAATATCTGGACGCGAGGCAGTGAGGTACATAAGAGATCCGATCATCCCACGATACATAGTGGCATCCACCAAATCCCCATTCTCATCAGGAGCCACATCATGATTGGTGGGGAGAGGGGTACCGGCAGTAGAAACATTCTCCATATCAAATCGACTCAGAATATCGCCGACATACTTGGTCTGATGTAGGAAAATACCGGTTGGTGTTTGATCCACCTGTAATCCTAGGAAGAACTTCATTTCTCCCATGGCACTCATTTCGAACTCTGCCTTCATCACAGATTCGAACTCTTTGCACAGTGCTTCATTCCTAGACCCAAAGATGATGTCATCCACGTAGATTTGCACCATAAGCAAATCACCATCCTTTTCCTTGATGAATAATGTACAGTCAATTACACCCCTGCGAAAACCGTGTTTCAACAGATGGGTGGAGAGCTTCTCATACCAAGCTCGAGGAGCTTGATGTAGCCCATACAGAGCTTTATCCAGCTTGTAGACTCTGTCCCGATGATACGGATCCTCAAATCCTTCGGGTTGACTGACATAGACCTCTTCACGGATTTCCCCATGAAGGAATGCACTCTTCACATCCAACTGATAGACTTTTATCTTCATAAACGATGCATAGGCAAGGAAGATCCGAATTGCTTCCATTCTTGCCACTGGTGCAAATACTTCATTGTAGTTGATCCCCTCGACTTGTCTAAATCCCTGAACAACCAAGCGTGCCTTGTTTCTGATAACAACACCTTGGTCATCCTTCTTGCACTTTAGTACCCATTTGGTACCAATCACTTTAACTCCTTTTGGCCTGTCAACGAGGGTCCAGACACCAAGTTTCTTGAACTGGAGTAGCTCTTCTTGCATAGCATTGACCCAGGCCTCATCTTTCAGGGCGTCACTGACGTATTTAGGCTCGATTTGTGAAACAAAACATGAGTAAGCCCCGTCATTGACATAACCCTTCTCCATGACTGCAGCATAATCAGCAGAGTACAGCAGATTTCGCGTCAGCACACCGGATTGAATATCCTCAATGATAGCCGTGGGGGATGATTCACACTGATCCTTGTAACTGGTGTGGAAGGAACCACAACCTCAGAGTCAAGATTGGTGACTACAGGTTCAGTATCCGGATTTCCCAATGCTGGTTCAGCAGCTGATGACCCACTTTATTGATTAACATTATGATCAAGGTCTGGTTCAGCTGCTTCTTCATCACCTGATGAGTCATCACTCTCGTCTTGAGTAGGAGTCGAAGAACTTGAGGCACCGTTTGCAGGTGTGATGTTGCTTGAATCCAGATTCGGTGTGTTGAGGACATCGTACATCATCTAGGTAGCAACTTCGTCATCTGACTCAAACTGAGGAAGGTTAAAGGATTTGAAAAAGCCATCATAATCGAAGAATGATGATGGACCTTTTCCAGCAGGGGGTGGTGTATCTCTGAACATCTACGTTGCACCACACTTCTACCTGACCTGTCGAGTTATTGTAAACTCGTTTGTCTGGTATGTTGTATCCTAAGAATATTCCTTGATCGGCTTTCTCACTGAACTTGCCATCCTGAGTCTTCTTCAACAGTGTACAAGGAGCTCCAAAAGGTTCCAGATACTCCAAGTTAGGCTTGCGCTTCTGAAGCAACTCATAGCAAGTCTTGCCATGCCTTTTGACTACTAACACACGGTTAAGTGTGTAGCATGCATTGGCAACCGTCTCATTCCAGAACTGGACTGGAAGCTTAGAATCAGCTAACATTATTCGCGCTGTCTCGATCAAGCTCCGATTCTTTCGTTCTACAACTCCATTCATCTGTGGCGTGTATGCTAAAGTGAACTGATGAACAATCCCCTTTTCCTTGCAGAAAGCATCCATCCACTGATTCTTGAACTCTGTGCCATTGTCAGAACGAATCTTCCTTACCTTCAGGTTGTAGAGTGACTCCAGTGTCGTGACGAGCACCTTGAATGATTCAAATGTGTCTGATTTAGCTTTCAGAAACATCACCCAGGTGAATCTTGAGTAGTCATCTGTGACTACAAAGCAGTACCAGTCTCCTGCGATACTCTTTGTGCTAACTGGACCAAAGAGATCCATGTGTAGCAACTCCAGGGGCATCTCTATAGAATTAACTTGCTTGGTCTTATGAGATTTCCTGGTCTGCTTTCCTTTCTTGCATGAGACATAGAAATTAGGAAGTTGGAAGTTCTTGACAGGAACTCCATCAACTAAGTTGTTATGAATCAGATGATTCATCTTCCTATGATTAATGTGTCCCATTCTTCTGTGCCACGAAATGGAGTCCTTCTCTGTAGCTTTAGATAAGAAACATTGAACAGTAGAAGAACTAGTAGAAGCAATAGACATATCTAGAACATATAAGTCATTATATCTAGATGCTGACATTAATACCTGTTCCTCTGGAATATCCATTTCTTTCTTCAGAATGTAACATTTGCGATTATCAAACATGACTTTGAATCCCTTGTCACAAATCTGAGACACATAAAGCAGATTGTTTTCTAACTGCTGAACGAAGTTGACTTTGTCGAACTTTACCTTTTCATTACCTACTTCTCCCTGAGCAGTAATGTATCCTCCTTTGTTTCCAGCAAAGGAGACATGTCCCCCTTTAATTTGTTTGACATTGAAAAGGAGAGACCTATTTCCCGTCATGTGCCTGGAAGCTCCGCTATCTACGATCCATGTATTTAAAGACGCACTATACGGACAACCTGCACATAAGAGAAAATAATCAGTTAAGGAGGGGGACCCAAGCCTTGACTAGCTTGGGTTTCCCAGAGGAATCAACCATCATGAATTCGACCCACTGGCCTTTATCAGTGGATGGAATCTCAACGTTCAACTTGTCCTTACTTTCAGACTCATCAGTTGTTTTGGCTTTCCACAAACCATCCCTGTGAAAGGATTGTTTGTGGTAAACCTTAGACTGATTCACAGTTTGAGCATATGGTTTAGATTCAGAAACAGGTCTCGCCGCTGGCATCACAGACTTGTCAGTGACTTGTTTGTGTTGCCTTTGGCGTGGAGGAGACAAAAACGACCGAGAAGGTGTTTTAGACCTAGTAGGTGTTTTCGATCTAATAGGAGTCTTAGATCGCTGTTTTGAATCTAAATTAACTTTGTTGTTCAGCTCCACCTTAATTCTTGGAGTCTGATAGCAAGGACACTTTGTTGAAATATGACCACGCTTTCCACAAGTATAGCAGGATCTCCATTCATCGGGGCTAGGAGATCTCTTGTGGGGCGGGGAGTAGACCTCAAGAATGGGCTTTTTGGTCTCAGTCTTTGAACATTCACCTTCTTTGACAAACTTAACTTGTTTAACATTTTGGTTTATTTGTCTATGTGGCTGAATATTATCTCTTTTAACTGATTTAACTTGAGTGGTTTTAGACATCTTGGATTGTGTGTTATCAGACTTTGAATCCAACCCAAGAGATGTTTGGACATTCTCTTCCACCCGTTTCTCAGCAGTGACATTGCTCGATGCTGAGGTTTTCTGATCATCATCAAAAGAAGCAGGTTTAACTGCTGTGTCCGGATCACTAACCAAAGGAGTTGTCACCACATGATCCTTAATTGGATTATTATTTATTGGACGTTGTTTAGTGTTCAACAGGATCATCATGGTGGTGGAACAACCTTGTAACCCAAGCCCTCCCCATTGTTGCGTTCTTTAACCAAGTTTTTCAAAATGTGCGAGGAACTCGCTAAACTATGTAGTTTTTGTTTCAAAGACTCATTTTCTACCTGTAAAACCGCTTTGTCCTTTTTAGTCTCTTCAATGGTCTTTAAGTAGAATTTAATGTCATTTTCTTGGTTAAACACAACAATTTCAGTTTCCTTTAATTGCTTCTTTAAAGCATCTATCTTTTCCTTATAACTACTCTCATTCTGTTTTAACACTCGATTAGCCTCTGAGCACAGTTTCAAGTCATTTACTAAGTTATCATTGTGTTCTAATAACCTAGCAAATTTTAAGTCAATGCTTTCTCTAAATTTATCACAATCAACACAAGCATGTTTAGCGAATAATTCATCCTTAGATTGTACCTGTGCAGCTGTGGACGTTCTAGCCATGAAAGCATTCTGAGACGCAGGTTGAGCTTCAGATTCTGAATTCAGCTCATTCTTGACAATTTCATCCACTGCATCAAACGTCTCTTCCAAGTCAGCAGTATCAACATCAGCTGAGCTCTCCCCCTCACTCGCTGAGTCTTCGTTCAAGTCTTCCACAGAAGCTATATTTGCTTCACCATCAGATAAGAACCGAAAGGACCAGTCCTGTCCTTCATCTCCTTGTGCTACTATAGCTTTAGAATCATTCCCTGTGGATGCTGGCTTCTTGTCTTTATCTTGCCTATTGAACGAGGAGAATGGATTCCCGTTCCCAGTCTTCTTAGGCTTCACTCATTCTCTTTTGAAATGACCCTTTTCACCACAGTTGAAGCACGTGACTTTAGACTTGTCAAAACCAAAGGTAGTAGCCACGAGATTCTGCCCTGTTTTCTTCACAAACTTCTTGGCTCTCCGGACAGCACTTGCAAGAGCCCACATGATATCCATCCTTTCAAGCTTGTTTTCATCTACTTGCTCGTAGTCTTCATCAGCAAGGTGGCAATTTCCAATCTTACCCGCCACCAGACCATCATAAGAGTGCACAACTGCAGCAAGTAGATCCATGTGCTCTTTCGCAACCTCCACTGTTACTTTTCCCAAATTTTCTGTCATCAACTTAGCAGATTGAGTAACAATTGGACTTTGTAGAGCCCCAGATGCACCATGAGATTCATTTGCAGATGATGAGCCTAGATCAGTAGATGATGATGCATTGGACACAAAGGCTGTTTGCAGAGGAGCTCCAGAAGACTTTGTAGCAGGAGTGGAAGTAGGAGTTACATTGTAGAGTGATGGGTCTTGTGTATACGCTGCTCTTTTCGTCCTGTACTGGTGACGCACTTCTTCCTCTCTCAGTTTTAGAATAAAGTCATTAATATCCAAGGTCTCTAAAACTGAGTTGTGTCGCATAGTGGAAATGAATGAATGCCACTTTTTAGGTAGACCATCTGCCAAGCTTGAAACTTTGTCTTCCATTGACGTCTTTACTCCATGAGTGTGAAGTTCACTCATCAAGTGATAGAAGCGATCGATAATTTCATCCAAGCTTTCATTCCCAATTGCAGAGAAGTTGTCAAACTCCTTCTTCAACGCTTTACCCTTTAGGGACTTTAGAGTAGAATTCCCATCATACCTCTTCTCAAGAGCTTTCATCAACTTTTTACTTTGCTTGTGCTCTGAGTATTGGTGAAAAATGGCCTTGGGAATAGACTGGGTCAAAAGAGCATATGCCTTCTTTTTGGCATTGTAGGCAACCTTCTGTGTATCAGTGAGTCCACTTAAAGTCAAAGGAACACCATCAGCTCCCACGGGCATGGTATAACCAGCCTCAATAGAGTTCCATAAGTTCGGGTCCACTCCATTTAGATGAATCTTAAAACGTTGTCTCCATTATGGAAATTCATCTATAGTCAATAGCTTAGGTGGCTTGTTATGGTTCCCTATCTCATTTTCCAGTAAAAGTAAGCTCTGTATCTTTGAGTCCTTTCCAGCTAACATTGCAAAGTTTTCTGAGTCCATTATGTTATTACGTTAACTTGTGAAATTAAACTGCTAGTGCGATTGGGGAGTGCGACTGGGATGCGACCGAACTAGCTGTATGCGATTGGACTCAACCGTACGATTGAACAGAAGATTGAGAGACTTAGGCGACTGAACAGACCGAACGACTCAACTGGGCGACTAAACTGGGCGATTGACTCAATCGGGTGATTTGACGAAGCGACTGACTCAATCGGCCGAATGAATGGGCGACTGGACTTCAGTCGTACGATTGAGATAATCGTGCGACTGAGACTGCAGAAATTGAAATTTTTCACACTTTTGACCTAAAACGTGTTTTGTGATACCCTAGACTGCTGTAAGTCGAAAAACACTGATTTTGCAGAACATGCACACGTAAAGACTCGGTTTTGAGCAGAAAGATTGGATCTTTTCGCGAAAAACGTGGACTTTAACACAAACTTGATTGAATCAAACGAAGAATCAAGAGCCAAGGCTCTGATACCACTTGTTAGGACCGTGTACGTACGGAGTACTAACTGATTCTTCATTATACCGGATCAAATAGTGCGGAATCCTATTTGATTGGCGATCCAATCAGGGAGAACGAAATCAAGATCAATCCTAACGATTAGAAAACGTTAAGAATGGACTAGGAATGATCTGGGACGTTCTATGAACTTGGAATAGACGAACTGGACGTTCTGGGTCGACTAGGGTTTCAAGTATTCGAAGTGTTACGTTTTTCCACGAATTAAGTGGTATTTACAGGTTACAGCTATCAGTCGTACGACTGAGCCAGACGACTGGCTCAGTCATGCGACTGAGTCATACGATTGGTTCATTCGGACGACTGAGTCAGTCTTATGACTCAATCGCACGACTGACTCAATCTCTTGGTTCAATCGTGTGACTGGCCTATTCGCATGGTCCAGTCGTGCGACTGAATCAGATAACTTAGTTAAACACATTCTTGAACCTTTGATGGTTCAAACGTATGTCTAACAACTGTAAACCTATATAACATTGTCATATATGCGTGTACTAATAATTGATACGAATAGATATAACATTAAATAACCAACAACCATATATGGAAGAGATTCTCATTATATTGATTAAACATTACATATGTGTTACAAGAAGAAGTTCTATTACATGTAAGTTCACTAGACTAAAACTAGGGACATGTGTACCAACAAACCCCAAAATCCCCACACTTTTTCGGAACCCTAACCCTTCGAAATCACCCAAACCACTGCGATTCACATAAAATCACCACATGGGTTGTGTTCCTCTCGAAAAATCATGCCATTTGCACACATAATATGCGAGATTTGGTTAAGAATTGAGGAAGTTAGGGTTAATGGAAGTTAGGGTTTTGTAGTGGTAGAGAAGATGAAGTGAAGAAGATGAAGAAAAATGTGTGAAAAATGGATATGGTGAGGGGGTTTTAGGTGAAATTGTCGGTTTTGAAAATGTGGTTGAGAATTACCCTAAAATAAGTGCTGAAAACCGGTGCCACTGCACCCTGCGCAGACACGACGTAAGCTACGTCCTATTGGACGTAGCTTACGTCCTCTTCAAAGATGGGGTTCTTTTGACTATTTGAACGTAAGACAGTAGGGTCGGGCGTAAGGGGCCTTTGGGACGTAAGCTTACGCCCTTAGGACGTAAGTTACGTCCAATTTGCAATTTTTTTAATATATAAAATAAAGGACGTCACCCCCTCAAAAAAGATAAAGTCGTCCTCGACTTTAACAGACCACCACCAAATTGAAAGTACATCAAAATAAAAATGAAAAGAAAAACGACACACGGGTTGCCTCCCGTAAGCGCTAAATTTTTACAAGTCTTTAGCTGGACTGCGTGGTGGTATCAAACATTGAACTCAAAGCTTGGTGAAATTAGTAGCAATTTCACCGATTCTTCTGACATTGGATTTAACTCCTTGTCTTCTAGGTATGGTTTTAGCCGATGACCATTCACCACTTGCCTCAGATGATCATCAAAATCTTCAATTTTTGATATCGCCATAATGCCCAATACGCTTAATCAAATAAGGTCCCGTCCATTTACTTTTGAGCTTGCCTGGAAAAAATTTCAACTGTGAGTTAAATAACCAAACTTTCTGGCCTACCTCAAATGTCACAAGTTTCAGTTTGGCATCGTGGACCCGTTTCATCCGTGCCTTATATGAGCTAGCGGACTCGTACGCCTCGTCTCGTAATTCTTCCAATTTAGTTAAGCTCAACTTCCGTTGTTTACCTGCAACATCATAATTAACATTAACTTCCTTCACTGCCCATAATGCACGATGGACCAACTCAACAGGCAAGTGACACCCCTTTCCGTAAACCAACCGATAGGGGTTAGTACCAATAGGCGTTTTATATGCAGTACGATACGCCCACAAGGCATTGTCGAGTTTTGTAGACCAATCCTTGCGATCGGTTCGTACTGTTTTTTGTAGAATCTCTTTGATTTGCCTATTTGATACTTCCACTTGTCCACTTGTTTGTGGATGATATGGTGTTGCCACGCGATGATCTACACCATATTGTTTAAGAAGTTTTCTAAAATTGAAGTTTTTGAAATGTGACCCCCCATCACTTATGATCACTCGGGGAATACCAAATCTGGAGAATATGTTGCTTTGAACAAATTTACAAATGACATTGTGATCATTTGTTTTAGTGGCAATCGCTTCTACCCATTTAGACACATAATCAACTGCCACTAAGATATATAAATTGCCAAATGAGTTTGGAAATGGACCCATGAAGTCAATTCCCCATACATCAAAGATATCAACAACCAAAATTGGCTGCATGGGCATTTCATTTCTTTTTGAAATACTCCCCATTTTTGGCAATTTATACAATTTTTCGCAAACTCATATGCGTCCCGAAATATAGTGGGCCAAAATAACCCAGCAGATAACACTTTATGTCCCGTTTTCTGGCCACTAAAATGACCTCCACACGCGGATGCATGTACCAGTCCTAGCATATCTTTGATTTCAGAATCCGGGATACACCGCCTGATAACCTGATCGGGTCCCACTTTGAAAAGATCTGGGTCATCCCAGATATACTGCTTAACCTGGGACATAAACTTTTGTCTTTTCCATTTTTGCCAATGTTCTGGAATAGCACCTGCAGCATAATAATTAACAATGTCAGCAAACCATGGCAATTCAGAAACAGTAAACAAATGCTCATCTGGGAATGTTTCATTTATCTCCACGGGCTGATCAGAATCATGATGCACAATCCGGGATAGATGATCAGCAACCACATTATCACTCCCCTTTTTATCTCGAATTTCTAGGTCAAACTCTTGTAACAGGAGGATCCATCTAATCAACCTGGGCTTAGCATCCTTTTTCTCCATTAAGTAACGCACGACACTATGATCTGAATAGACAATGACCTTGCTTCCCCAAATGTAGGACGTGAACTTATCAATAGCATAAACAACTGCAAGTAACTCTTTCTCAGTGGTAGTATAATTCATTTGGGCACCATCGAGAGTTTTACTAGCATAATAAATTGCCACAGGTTTCTTGTCTACCCGTTGTCCCAAAACAGCCCCAATTGCAAAGTCACTCGTATCACACATTATTTCAAAAGGGAGTGACCAATCGGGTGCTTGCAATATTAGGGCTTCAACCAGTTTTTGTTTCAAAGTTGTAAAAGATTTAAGACACTCTTTATCAAATACAAATGACACATCTTTTAAAAGCAAATTAAAAAGTGGTTTAGTGATGGTACTAAACCCTTTTATAAATCGCCTATAAAACCCAGCGTGCCTTAAGAATGATCTAATACCTTTTACATTTGTGGGAGGGGGTAATGTTGAAATAACTTTAATTTTTGCATGATCAACCTCTATCCCACGTTTTGATACCACATGTCCTAAAACAATTCCTTCTTTTACCATAAAATGGCTTTTCTCCCAACTCAACACCAAGTTTGTTTCAACACATCTTTTTAAAACCTTTGTTAGTTGAACAAGACAATTATCAAAAAAGGGACCAAAAATGGAAAAGTCATCCATGAAGATTTCTAAAGACTCCCCAATCATATCCGAAAAGATACTCATCATGCACCGTTGGAAGGTGGCTGGGGCATTACAAAGTCCAAATGGCATCCGTCTAAATGCGAAAGTACCATAAGGACAAGTAAAGGTAGTCTTTTGCTGATCATCTGGATGAATTGCAATCTGATTGTATCCTGAATACCCATCTAAAAAACAATAAAATTTATGACCTGATAGCTTCTCGATGATTTGATCAATGAAGGGAAGTGGAAAATGATCTTTTGAAGTGGCGGCATTCAACTTCCTATAATCAATACATACTCGCCATCCGGTTACTGGCCGTGTAGCCACATGTTCACCATCTTCACCTCTTATAATTTGGATACCAGATTTCTTCGGTACTGTTTGTGTCGGACTAACCCACATGCTATCAGAAATTGGATACACAATTCCTGCGTCCAACCATTTGAGGACTTCCTTCTTTACCACTTCTCACATGTTTGGGTTTAGTCGTCTTTGGGTGTCTCTCACAGGTTTGACATCAGCATCGGTAATGATTTTATGCATCACGATAGATGGGATGATACCTTTGAGATCTGCAATTGTCCATCCAATGGCTACTTTATGTTCCTTCAATACGTTCAGCAACAACTCTTCTTGATTGCTTTCCAAATCTGATGCAATGATGACCGGGAGAGTTTGATTTTCCCCCAAAAACACATATTTCAAATGTTTTGGGAGCTCTTTCAGTTCCACTTTCGGCGGACTCTCTAATGATGGCTTTAACTGAGAATCAATGTGATCAGGTAAAGCTTCCACATGATGTGTCCATGGTGGTCTTCCTTCATGCACAACCGATACGTCAAGTTTCCTTTCCTCTTCATCCAGATCATATGCATGCTCAACATCCAACCTGTCACAAAAAACACACGGCTCCTCGATGTTCTCCTTATTGTCATAAGGCTTACACCCGTCCATAATGTCCGCCATAAAGCATTCATTATCAACAGAGGAGTTAGTTACTTTGTCATATACATTGACACTTAGTCTACGATTACCAAAAGTCATGTCAACTGTTCCATCTCTACAATTAATTTGTGCATTAGCAGTTGCTAAAAATGGTCTACCAGTACGACATTAGATTGCTTGGTTTTGTCAAGTGACGCATAATCGAGAACTAAGAAATCAACTGGATAGTAAAATCATCCACCTTGACTATGACATCTGTTACTATGCCACGAGGGAGTTTTAATGTGAGATCGGCTAACACCACCATGGTATTGGCTTTTTGTAAAGGACCAAAGTCATATTGGTCATATAAACTCCCTGGTAGAATACTAACACTAGCTCCAAGATCAAGTAGCGCCCGTGTAAGGCCCCGCTCACCGGGCACCTCACAGTTGGTCGTCATCACACATAAACATACATTTAATATAACATAATGGAATAACGCAGCGGAATTAATAAAAGTCATTCTCATTTCATCATAAAAGCTTTTACATCATTGTCTTGATTACAAAATACAAGCTTTCCTTACTTTGCCTAACTTTACTACGATTGCTGCTGAAGCATATGAAACCTTTGATTACGTAAGTAATGTCGTTTATACGAATCCTCAGCAACCATAGGGTCATACAGCGACCTCTATAGAAAGAAAATAATAAAAAGAAATATATTTTTCTTCATAAAGAAGATATTAAGTTCAAACATATCTTCTTTATCCTAAAGGAGGTTCCTTAAGTAATCCCGTTTATTCGGAATTCTTAAGAAATCTCACACTTGCATGCAACATGATGTGTTGCGTGCATTACGGGCCCACAACACATGATGTGGCAGCATAATCAAAAGGTGAATGCCATCCCAAAAGAGCTGAGTAGTCGCCTCGTGCCATCCTCAGCAACACTACCTGCCAACTGGAAACACATAAAAGTCAGCGTTGCTGAGTGAGTTCTAGTTTTATAATAAAACATACTTTCATTCTTTATAACTGTTCTTACATACATGTGCTCACACATCATACGTACACGTAGATAATATTATTATTATCTTCATCATTCGTTCATTAATCATTCAATGTGTACTAGTCATCATTCTCGTTCACTTTCATTCATACATACTTTACATTCTTTCATTACTTCCGTTCGAACGTTTATTTCATTCATTCATACATTCGTTACGTTTGTTCGAACATTCTTTACATTCGGTGGCATGTACAATACCCCCTTACATCATACATACTGCTGGTGCTGGACCTGTGGTAATCAACCACGAACGTTGTGCACACATGCTGATCTAGTCACCTGGGGTAGGTACATGCACCACTTATCTTTTCACTTTACTTCTGGATCAATGCCATATGCTGTACCCCGACGTTGTGCACAAATGCGGGTGCTGGACCTGTGATGATCAATCACGAACGTTGTGCACTAATGCTGATCCAGTCACCTAGGGTAAGCGGCAAGGATCCCATACATACTTCTGTCAATCACAAAGACTGACCCCGATGTGCATCCTTCGGGGTAGCTAACCCGCACACCGTTGAGCTAACACCTGCCAGGGGTGTGCACCTCCTTTCATTTGCTTGCAAGCCTTACTTACATTCATTCATTCATTCGTTAATGCATGCATTCGTTCATCATGTTCCTTTTACTTATCTTTCACTTTACGTTCTTAATACATTCTTTTCATTCTTTCATTCGTTCACGTAAAGTTATTAAAAGATAAATACATTTACATAAGGAACATAGGTATTCACATACATACATGGTCACTTCATACTTAACATACATACATCATACATACACTTCTCTATACATTCACATCAGCCCTATCCGGGCGACTGAACCTACCCCAGTCGCATGTCCTCCATGCGACTGGACTGTGCGATTGGGCTGTCATGCGACTGAGCATACAATCGTGCGACTGGACTTTCTTCCGTATGATTGAACACTATACGACTGGGCTATATGCGACTAACTCTTAACCGTACGACTGAACTACTCTGCGATTGGACCTATGCGACCGAAACCCTCAATCGCATGGCCTATCGTGCGACTGAGGCTCATACGTGCGTCTGAGCCTCAATCGGGCGATTAAACATCAACTAATCCTCAATCGGCCGAATGGCCCTTCAGTCGCATAACCCTAACAGGCAGCGACTGGAGTTCTTCATAAACTGCAGTCGCGAACCAACGCACACAAACCCACCGTAGACCCATTTTCAGCCCAAATCGACCCTCCAAGTCTCAGGGATTCATACTAGGACATCATACAAGCATATACAAGTCCTAATTCTTACTATAAACACGTTACTCAAGATTTACCCAAATGGGTCAAACTTACACTATTTCAAAAATAGGGTTTCTATGTGATTCCAGCCCCAAAATCATTCAAAAACGTGTAAAAGAGGGGTCTTAGAACTCACATTAACAGGTAGGAGTTGATGAGCTTCGATTCGGCTAGCTTCTCGACAAATTCGAAGCTCGGTCAGCACTTTCCCTCTTTCCTTCTCTGCTCTCGTTCGCTCTCTGCTCTCTTTCCCGACTGAAATTTCTAAGTGTTGGGAGGAGAATGAGAGCTTCTCCCCTTTTATAGGTATTGCCCAGTCGCATCTGCTCCAGGGGCGACTGGACCTTCAGTCGCATGAACATCATGCGATTGGACCCCAGTCGCATGTGTTCCATGCGGTTCGTCCTTCATTCGGGCGGTTGAACTCCAATCGTACGGTTGAGCTTCAATCGGCCGAATAGCATGCGGTTGAACCTCCAGTCGCATAAATCCCAGGCGACTGAGGCTCAGTCGCACAACCTACCAAAAAGTCAAACTTTCGGGTGTTACAAGTCCACCCCCTTATTTTAGGTTTCGTCCCCGAAACCTGTTATTCTTCGAACAATCGTGGGTAATGCTGCCTCATTTCTTCTTCAGTTTCCCACGTTGACTCGGATCCCTTCCTGTGCCGCCACTGTACAGCACAAGAGGACTTTATTCCTTAACCTCTTCTCTTTGCGATCGATGATCGCCACTGGTTGCTCTACATAGTTGAGCCGTTCGTCTACCTCGATGTCCCCCAGTGGAACGACCATGTCCTCATCCGCCAAACATTTCCTCAGATGAGACACGTGGAAAGTCGGGTGGATTCCACTTAGTTCATCTGGTAGATCCAACTTATAGGCCACCTCCCCTACCCGAGCAATGATTCGGAAAGGGCCTATATACCGCGAACTCAGCTTACCCCGCTTCCGGAATCGGATGATCCCCTTCCATGGTGAGACCTTCAACATAACCCGGTCTCCCACCTGGAACTCAATCGGCCTGCGTCGTTTGTCGGCATACGATTTCTGTCGGTCTTTGGCCGCCTTCATATAAGCTTTAATTCTTTCGAGCTTTTCAGTCGTAGCCTCGACCACCTCGACGCTTCCCAATTCTTTCTGACCAATTTCACCCCAACAGACGGGTGTCCTGCATCTCCTACCGTATAGCATCTCATAGGGTGGCATGCCGATACTGGCATGATAACTGTTGTTGTACGAGAATTCAGCTAACGGTAGGTGATCATCCAACTTCCCCCGAAGTCAATAACACATGCTCGGAGCATGTCCTCCAAAGTCTAAATGGTCCTTTCTGACTGACCATTAGTTTGAGGGTGATAAGCCATGCTAATATGTAACCTCGTCCCCATAGCGTCGTGGAATTTCTTCCAAAATTTGGATGTAAACCGGGTGTCGCGATCAGACACAATCGACACCGGTACACCATGACGAGTCACAATCTCTTTGATGAAAAGATCGGCCAACCTTTCGGACGAATATGTTTCGCGCATCGGTAAGAAGTGAGCACTCTTCGTCAATCGATCCACAATCACCCAGATCGTATCATACCCTTTCGGGGTACGTGGCAGCTTTGTGATAAAATCCATGGTGATGTGCTCCCACTTCCATTCCGGTATGTCCAACGGTTGAATCTTTCCATATGGCTTCTGGTGCTCTGCCTTTACTTGCAAACACGTGAGGCATTTACTCACATACTCCACCACATCACGTTTCATACCCGGCCACCAATAATCTTTCTTCATGTCTTGGTACATCTTGGTGGCACCGGGATGAATGGAGTATCGAGACTTATGAGCTTCATCCATAATCCTCATTCGCAGATCCCCAAGACGAGGAATCCACATACGCCCAAACCGGGTTCTAACACCCGTTGCGTTCTCACCCAACTCCGCGACCAGACCTCTCATTTGTTCAGAGTTAAGATGTTCGTCTTTCAAAGCTTCATCTTGGAACTCTTTGACCTGTTTCATCACGTCGGAGGTCATGATTAGCTGGTACGCCTTCACCCGAATTGGCTCGGGCCTCTCCTTTCGGCTAAGGGCATCAACCACCACGTTGGCTTTGCCCGGTGGTAATGGATTTCACAATCGTAGTCTTTTATTAGCTCCAACCACCGTCTCTGCCTCATGTTCAGATCCTTCTGCTCGAAGAAGTACTTCAAGCTCTTGTGGTTCGTGAAGATGGTGCACTTCGTCCCGTATAAATAGTGCCGCCAAATCTTCAACGCGAAAACCACAGCTGCTAGCTCCAAGTCATGAGTAGGGTAATTAACCTCATGAACTTTCAGCTGTCGGGATGCATAGGCTATCACCCTTCCCCTTTGCATCAATACACACCCCAACCCGAGTAGAAGCATCAGAATAAACCACCAAATCTTCACTCCCCTCGGGTAACGCCAATACTGGAGCTTGGGTCAATCTCATCTTCAGTTCTTCAAACGCCTTCTCTTGAGCTTGACCCCATACAAATTTCACATCCTTCCAGGTCAACTTTGTCAGTGGAGAAGCAATTTTGGAAAAGTCTTGGATGAACCTTCGGTAGTAACCCGCCAAACCCAAGAAACTACGGATCTCGGATGGCGTCTTTGGAGACTTCCATTGCATCACTGCTTCCACTTTCGCCGGATCGACCGTAATCCCGTCCGGATTCACCACGTGACCCAAGAATTGAACTTCACGCAACCAGAATTCGCACTTGGAGAATTTAGCATACAACTTCTCCCTTCTCAACATCTCCAGAACTTCGCGAATGTGACCGGCATGCTCAGTCTCGCTCTTCGAATAAATCAAGATGTCATCGATGAATACAATCACTGATTTATCCAACATCGGCCGGCACACCCTGTTCATCAGGTCCATAAAAGCAGCTGGCGCATTGGTCAATCCAAACGACATGACAAGGAACTCATAGTGACCGTAGCGCGTACGAAAGGCTGTTTTAGGGATATCCTGCTCCTTCACCTTTAGTTGATGGTAGCCTGATCGAAGATCTATTCGTGAAAACCAACTAGCACCCTGAAGTTGATCAAAAAGTCGTCGATCCTCGGCAAGGGGTATCTGTTCTTTACCGTCAACTTATTCAGCTCGTGGTAGTCGATGCACATCCTCATACTACCGTCCTTCTTCTTTACAAACAGGACCGGAGCACCCCAAGGTGAGATACTCGGTCTAATAAACCCCTTATCCAGTAACTCCTGTAACTGCTCAATCAACTCTTTCATCTCCGTTGGGGCCAATCGATATGGTGCTTTGGCAACAGGTTGGGCGCCTGGTATCAGATCAATCTGGAACTCGATCTCTCTGTCAGGTGGCAATCCCGATAAGTCTTCCGGGAACACGTCTGGGAACTCACACACAACCGGAACATCAGATAGTTGTGGTGTTAGCTTTTCTACATCCTTTACATAACATAAAAAGGCGTTACATCCACGCCTCATACATTTCCCCGCCACTGCCATTGAGATCACCTTCGGAATCATAGTAACCCGATCGCCATAAACTGTCACTGGACTACCGTCGGGCGCTGTCAAACTGATCATCTTCTTGCGACACACAATGTTCGCCTTGAAATCTGCCAACCAATCCATCCCAAGCACCAAGTCAAAACCACCTAACGTCATCGCAAATGGTTTAACTGGGAATTTGTGACCCTCCAGTTCTACATCGCAACCCTCAATTACCTCGAAATCCTGGTGGTCTTTCCTATAGCAGTCTCTACATCAAACGGCACATCCACACGTCTACTACTAACGGGCAATGTGGCACAAAAAGCAGCAGAAATAAAACTCCTACTGGCACCCGAATCGAATAATACAGAGGCTAAAGTTTGGTTCACTAGAAACGTACCGGACACTACATCAGGGTCCGTCCTAGCCTCTTCCTGCGTCATGTGAAAGCCCTGGCGCTTGCTCTCGACCCTTCGCCCACTGCCTTCTTCACGCCGGAACCCTCAGATCTCGGCTTCTTGCAATCTTTGTTCATATGACCACTTTCCCCGCAGTTAAAGCACTTCAAGCCCTTACATTCTTTGCCATATGACCTGGCTTTCCACACTTAAAACAAACATTCAGCCCCCATCTGCACTCGCCACCGTGCTCTCTCCCACATTTCCCACACTTTCTCGACCCTGTACTTGACGTGACCACACGGCGATCATCAACCCGTGCCTTCTTGCTGCTTGTCGAAGTATCACCTCGACCCAACCTCTTTCCCTGCCACTTCCTTTCATCACTTCCCTTCTTACTACCCTCAGCTTTCACCAGTGCAGCTCGTTCATCGTACAACCTCCCAGCTAAATCCACCTCCGACCTGAGAGTACTAGGTCGAGCGGAAATCAAATGCCAACGAATTTCGGCTGGCAACCCCTGAATATACCGGTTAATCTTGCGAGACACCGGCGTCACTTGCTCTGGCACCAACCGTGCCATGTCGTTAAACTTGGTTGTGTATTATTGGTGGGTCATCGTCCCCGCCTCCAACTGCAGGAACTCTCTCTCAACTCTGTCCATCTCCCGACGAGGACTAAACTCCTCGATCACCATTCTCTTCAACTCAGATCACTTCATCTTTCCAATGGCCCTGCTACCCTCGGCCTGGACAATATTGTCCCACCAGCACAATGCCGTCCCCGTAAAAGAATGGGTAGCAAACTTCACCTTTTTATCCTCTTGGCAATCACTGATATCGAGGACCGCCTCCATCTCTCTCACCCATTGGTGAGCATCCGCAGCCGTACCAGAACCATCGAAAGTCGGGGGCTTGCACCTCATAAATGCCCCATAGTTACAACCCCGGGCTGTCTCCCGTAACTGCTCTTCTTTCTCTTCCCCTTCATCATCGGATAATACTGTTTCTGCTTCTGTCTGTTGCTGTCTACCTGAGGACCGATTCCTCCCTCGTCTCTCATCTTCACGTACTGCCTTTATCACTTTGGTCACTACAGATGGTAAGATCGTCTGCATGACCTGATGTACTTCCTCAACCACTGCCTCTTTTACCGAGGCTCTCAAATTCGCGCTTTCGTCTGCCTCCTCCTGATGAGGAGTCTCGTTTTCCTCATGAACTACTTTCTCTACCCTAGGTCTTCCTCGCGTGACACGCGGTTCAGCACCACGTCCACCACCACGGGAAGCTTTAGATGATCTACCACCGACCATCTTCTATCACACTAAAAGATTCAAACACCAACACGGTCATTCAAGGAAATAGCTCAGTTTATGTCAAGTATAGTAAGTCCCTAATTACAGTGGCCAGTTGTGATTAGCCACTTACTCTACTCTTCGTACCCCGAGCATTACCTGTCCTGACTACATTAGTATCTAAGTCTAACAGTACACATAATTCATATAACATGCGCACATAATACCAGTTAATCTTGAAGAAAATACCTGATGGCACGCAACTACTCAGATGGCATTCTCTTTCTCTCTGTCCCATTCTCAGTTTAAGTTTAGGTTTATTTTAAAGATTTACCCGTTTTACTTAAACTTTTGCTCTGATACCAACTTGTAAGGCCCTGCTCACCGGGCACCTCACAGTTGGTCGTCATCACACATAAAACATACATTTAATATAAACATAATGGAATAACGCAACGGAATTAATAAAAGTCATTCTCATTTCATCATAAAAGCTTTTACATCATTGTCTTGATTACAAAATACAAGCTTTCCTTACTTTGCCTAACTTTACTATGATTGCTGCTGAAGCATATGAAACCTTTGATTACGTAAGTAATCTCGTTTATACGAATCCTCAGCAACCATAGGGTCATACAGCGACCTCTATAGAAAGAAAATAATAAAAAGAAAATATATTTTTCTTCATAAAGAAGATATTAAGTTCAAACATATCTTCTTTATCCTAAAGGAGGTTCCTTAAGTAATCCCGTTTATTCGGAATTCTTAAGAAATCTCACACTTGCATGCAACATGATGTGTTGCGTGCATTACGGGCCCACAACACATGATGTGGCAGCATAATCAAAAGGTGAATGCCATCCCAAAAGAGCTGAGTAGTCGCCTCGTGCCATCCTCAGCAACACTACCTGCCAACTGGAAACACATAAAAGTCAGCGTTGCTGAGTGAGTTCTAGTTTTATAATAAAACATACTTTCATTCTTTATAACTGTTCTTACATACATGTGCTCACACATCATACGTACACGTAGAAATATTATTATCTTCATCATTCGTTCATTAATCATTCAATCGTGTACTAGTCATCATTCTCGTTCACTTTCATTCATACATACTTTACATTCTTTCATTACGTCCGTTTGAACGTTTATTTCATTCATTCATACATTCGTTACGTTTGTTCGAACATTCTTTACATTCGGTGGCATGTACAATACCCCCTTACATCATACATACTGCTGGTGCTGGACCTGTGGTAATCAACCACGAACGTTGTGCACACATGCTGATCCAGTCACCTGGGTAGGTACATGCACCACTTATCTTTTCACTTTACTTCTGGATCAATGCCATATGCTGTACCCCGAACGTTGTGCACAAATGCGGGTGCTGGACCTGTGATGATCAATCACGAACGTTGTGCACTAATGCTGATCCAGTCACCTAGGGTAAGCGGCAAGGATCCCATACATACTTCTGGTCAATCACAAAGACTGACCCCGATGTGCATCCTTCGGGGTAGCTAACCCGCACACCGTTGAGCTAACACCTTCCAGGGGTGTGCACCTCCTTTCATTTGCTTGCAAGCCTTACTTACATTCATTCATTCATTCGTTAATGCATGCATTCGTTCATGTTCCTTCTTTACTTATCTTTCACTTTACGTTCTTAATACATTCTTTTCATTCTTTCATTCGTTCACGTAAAGTTATTAAAAGATAAAATACATTTACATAAGGAACATAGGTATTCACAAATCATCAGTATTCACCATCAATCATGGTCACTTCATACTTAACATACATACATCATACATACACTTCTCTATACATTCACATCAGCCCTATCCGGGCGACTGAACCTACCCCAGTCGCATGTCCTCCATGCGACTGGACTGTGCGATTGGGCTGTCATGCGACTGAGCATACAATCGTGCGACTGGACTTTCTTCCGTATGATTGAACACTATACGACTGGGCTATATGCGACTAACTCTTAACCGTACGACTGAACTACTCTGCGATTGGACCTATGCGACCGAAACCCTCAATCGTATGGCCTATCGTGCGAATGAGAATCATACGTGCGTCTGAGCCTCAATCGGCGATTAAACATCAACTAATCCTCAATCGGCCGAATGGCCCTTCAGTCGCATAACCCTAACAGGGCAGCGACTGGAGTTCTTCATAAACTGCAGTCGCGAACCAACGCACACAAACCCACCGTAGACCCATTTTCAGCCCAAATCGACCCTCCCAAGTCTCAGGGATTCATACTAGGACATCATACAAGCATATACAAGTCCTAATTCTTACTATAAACACGTTACTCAAGATTTATCCAAATGGGTCAAACTTACACTATTTCAAAAATAGGGTTTCTATGTGATTCCAGCCCCAAAATCATTCAAAAACGTGTAAAAGAGGTGTGACGCCCTAAACCCGGCAGGGCACCGGAGGCACGTCATGCAGTTGGATTAATACTTTAAAACACAAATCAGAGCTTTCTATTTATAGCGAAGACATTAACATTGTTATATATTAACCCAACTTTAAAAAACATTTTACATATGACTGTATTTAATTATACATTATTAACAAGTCCTAAATCCTATGCCAGCAGTAGCTCTGGGATAGCGTCCTCATCATCTCATACTTGCTTTCCTCTATTATTAGAGGGTCCCTCCTTACCTAGCACACACAACACACTCAAACATCAGATAAACTGGTGAGTTCTAATTTTTTTATTAAAACGTTAACAACATTTTCATACACATCACAGCTATCTTTTTATTGGCAATATTATAAATTCAACTTTATCATTATTCTGTCCCACTGGACCTGTCCCATCGAACATCGGTTGCCCACATCTAGCAACTACCAGTTTCCCCATACCCAGTAACGTCGGTTGCCCACATCCAGCAACTACTGGTTACTACACTCAGAAATATCGGTTGCCCACATCCAGCAACTACCAGTTTCTCATACTTGGTAACGTCGGTTGCCCACATCCAGCAACTACCGGTTACCCTACCCAGAGACGTCGGTTGCCCACATCTAGCAACTACCAGTCTCCCATACCCAGTAACGTCGGTTGCCCACATCTAGCAACTACCGGTTACTATCTCTCATCCAGTAGGATGCCAAATAATCATCTAGGGTCGTCACCACAAGATGTTCACAAAGCTGAGTGATCTTCATCACTCCTATCAAACTGTACAGTTTACACCCAGGCATCTTACCCTAACTGGCCTGTTGAGATTTACATTACACTACCATTTCAAAAACATTTCTTTTAATTATTGCCAATATTATCACATTCATCTACACTTTACACATTCTTTCTTTTAGTACCAGTTTTTAACATATTTTCATTAACCATCACACCCCATCCGATCCATTGGAATCATTACCATCACATAATGATTAACAACGTTTAGATGACTATCTTTTACACTCTACCTGACCCATTGCAATCATTACCATCCTGTAATGATTAACAATATTCAGGTAGTCATTTATTACCCCCACTTTCCCTCTAACAGCTTAACAAACTGTTAGAAACATATCCATCATTACTATCACAATTCTGGTACTAAAACATTCAATTCATTTCTCATTATGTGTGTGCTAGCCCGAATGTTAAAACCAAACATTTAAAAAGGGCTTAGAACTCACCTTATCAACTTCCTCACCACAGTCTACACAATCCACGTACCCAAGACAACTAGTCCTTCCTCTATTCAAGGTATATCTAAGGCAATAAACCCTGATTCAATAAACTTATTCTCAAACAGGTCGTCATGCGATTGAACACTTATGCGAATGAGCAATCATACGACTGGACCTATGCGAATGAACTATGCGACTGAACCTTCAGTCGTACGATTAACCGTTCATTCGCACGATTGAGTTCTCATTCGTACCCAGTGTTCACTCGTCTCCATTCGGCCTTCTAACCAGGCGACTGAGTTCCAACCGCATGATTGAACCTCCATTCGCACTCAATTGCCCGATTAAACTCTCATTCGTGCGATTGAGCCATGCGATTGAGCCCATTCGCCTGAAACGAATCAGCAGCTGTGTTCTTGACGTTTTTGATCCAAACTTACTCAAAATTTGAGTTTTAACCATCCAAATCATACCATATTCAAAACAGATCCTATACACGTCGTTTACAATGGTTTCGGACCATTATTTTATCAAAACTTCACAAAAACTTGGATTTGAATTCTTGGATTTTAAATTCAGAATGAACCAGACTAATTTTATTGATTAAAACAGGTTGTTGGATCAAACTTAATCATACCCACAGCTTATAACATCTCCGGATTAATCCGTGATGTTCAAAACTTACCAAAACGGGGTTTTGCCTAGTCGATTGGCAAGAACAGGGGTGTTTTGGGTGTAGAATGAACAGGAGATTGAAGATAATACAGACAAAAGTCTGTTTTTACCCTTATACACCGCCTTACTTATCCATACTTACAACTTAACCGCCTTACTTCCAATCGTACGATTGAACCATTCACACGACTGAATCGTGCGATTGAAGTTCATTCACCTACTATTCGTACGATTGAGTCTCAATCGCACGTAAGAGGTGCGACTGAAGTTCATTCGGATATAACCCATGCGACTGAATACTTAATCAATCAAACAAACTCAACTTAATTAATTAATCATAACTATAATATAATTACAGGTCCGGATTTAGAAACCGGATGTTACAACTCTTCCCCTCTTAAATAGGTTTCGTCCTCGAAACCAACTATTCAAACAATCGGGGATAATCTTTCTTCATCTCATCTTCTGATTCCCAAGTGAAATCAGACCCTTTTCTATTTGACCACTGCACTTTAACTAACTGAATAGTTTTATTCCTCAGCCTTTTCACCTTTCTGTCTACTATAGCAGTAGGTTTCTTAACATAATTTAACTTATCATCCACTTCTATATCATCCAAAGGTACATAAGCATTCTCATCGGCCAAACACTTGCGCAACTGTGACACGTGAAAGGTTGGGTGGATTCCTTGCAACTGATCGGGTAATTCTAGTTTATAGGCCATTTCCCCAATTCGTTCTATAATTCTAAACGGTCCTATAAAACGAGGACTTAACTTTCCCCTCCTTCTGAATCTGATAATTCCCTTCCAAGGAGATACCTTCAACATAACTCTATCTCCTACTTTAAACTCTATATGCCTTCGCCTTTTATCTTCATAAGACTTCTGTCGATCCTGAGCTGCTTTAAACCGAGCTTTGATCTGATCCAGTTTCTCACTCGTAGCCTGTACAATTTCCAAGCTACCCAACTCTTTCTGCCCAATTTCTCCCCAACATATGGGACTTCTGCACTTTCTGCCATATAACTTCTCATAAGGGGCTCTCCCAATCGTAGAATGATAACTGTTATTGTAGGAGAATTCAACTAATGGCAAATGACTATCCTAGCTACCACCGAAATCTATAACACAAGCTCGTAACATGTCTTCAACTGTTTGGATAGTCCTTTCAGTCAGCCCATCAGTTTCTGGGTGGAAAGATGTGCTGTGTAACAGACGAGTACCCATATCTTCATGAAACTTTCTCCAAAACCTCGAAGTGAAACGTGTATCTCTATCTGACACAATAGACAATGGAACCCCGTGTCGAGCAACAATCTCTCGAATAAACAGTTCTGCCAACTTCTCAGAGTTATACGTCTCCTTGATTGGTAAGAAATGTCCACTACGTGTCAATCTATCCACTATGACCCAAATGGTATCATAACCTTTAGCTGTACGCGGAAGCTTAGTTATGAAATCCATTGTCAATTCCTCCCACTTCCATTTCGGGATCTCTAAGGGTTGAAGCTTACCATATGGATTTTGATGCTCAGCTTTGACCTGAAGACACGTTAACACCTATTCACATACTGCATCACATGGAACTTCATACCGGGCCACCAATATTCTTGTTTCAAATCCTTATACATTTTAGTAGCACCAGGATGTATAGAATATCTGGACTTATGAGCTTCATCTAACACCAATTCCCTCATTTTAATCAGAACCCACATACGACCATATTTCGTCTTAACTCCAAAACTATTTTCTTCTAGATCCTTTATTTGACCCTTCATTCGTTCTCGCTTCACGTTCTCTTCTTTCAGTGCTTCTAATTGAGTTTATCGCAACTGATGCATAAAATCTGGGGTTATCACTAACTTGTATGACTTAACTCGAATTGGAGGGTGTTCATTCTTTCTACTTAACGCGTCAGCAACCACATTTGCTTTACCAGGATGGTAAAGTATTTCACAATCATAATCTTTCACCAACTCTAACCATCTCCGCTGGCGCATGTTCAATTCCTTCTGATCAAAGAAATATTTTAAACTCTTGTGATCTGTGTAAATCATACATTTCGCCCCATATAAATAATGCCTCCATATCTTCAAGGCAAATACCACTGCTGCCAATTCCAGGTCATGTGTCGGATAATTCTTTTCATGTTCTTTCAATTGTCTGGAAGCATAAGCTATCACTCGTCCCCTCTGCATTAAAAGACAGCCTAGACCTTGATACGAAGCATCTGAATAAATCACCAAATCTTCATTTCCATCTGGCAACGACAGCACTGGTGATTGGGTTAACTTCTGCTTCAGTTCTTGAAATGCATTTTCTTGTTCTGGTCCCCAAACATATTCTTCATTCTTCCTCGTCAGTTTCGTTAACGGGGATGCGATTTTGGCAAAATCCTGAATAAACCTTCTATAGTGACCAGCCAGACCCAAGAAACTGCGGACCTCAGATGGCGTCTTTGGAGGACTCCACCTCACTACTGTTTCAATCTTGGTAGGATCTACTAAAATACCTTCTGCATTAATCACATGCCCTAAAAACTGTACCTCCCGCAACCAAAATTCACACTTAGAAAATTTTGCATAAAGCCTTTCTTTTCTCAGTCTTTCCAGTATTTCACGAAGATGGCAAGCATGATCTCCCTCATTCTTCGAATAGATCAGTATATCATCAATAAACACAATTACTGATCGATCTAACATTGGCTTGCACACCCTATTCATCAAATCCATAAAAGCAGCAGGGGCGTTCGTCAACCCAAAGGACATAACCAGAAATTCATAATGACCATAACGTGTACGAAATGCTGTCTTAGGTATGTCTTCTTCCTTGACTTTTAACTGATGATATCCCGAACGAAGGTCTATTTTAGAAAACCAACTGGCTCCCTGTAGCTGATCAAACAAATCATCTATTCGTGGGAGTGGATACTTATTCTTTATTGTCAACTTGTTTAATTCTCTGTAATCAATACACATACGCATACTCCCATCTTTCTTTTTCACAAACAATACTGGAGCACCCCACGGGAAGAACTGGGTCTAACGAAACCTCTTTCTAACAAGTCTTCAGTCTGTTTCATTAACTCCTTCAATTCCGATGGAGCTAACCTATAAGGTGGCTTAGCAACTGGCTTAGCACCCGGAACCAAATCAATTCTAAACTCAACTTCACGATCTGGGGGAATACCCGGTAATTCCTCTGGAAACACATCTGCAAAATCTCTAACCACAGGAATGTCTTCTATCTTTCTTACAGACTTTTGGAAATCAATTACATATACCAAATAGGATACACATCCGCGGCTCATTAACTTATCAGCTTTTATCATAGATATCATTTTCACAGTTGACTCCTCTCTATCACCATATACATTAATCGTTTTTCCATCCGGCGCTCTTAACTGAATTAACTTCTTATTACATATAATATGGGCTTCATGGTTTACCAACCAATCCATACCCAAAACTACATCAAACCCTCCTAGTACCATTGGATATAGTTTAATAGGCAACCTATATCCTTCTAATTCAATATAACAACCATCAATCATACTACTAATAATCACTGATCTATCATTAGCAGTTTCAACTACAAAAGCTACCTCTAGTGGTCGAACTTCACATGCAAGCATAGGGCAAAAATCAATAGATACAAAACTTCCACTTGCACCAGAATCAAATAACACATTAGCTGGAATTCCATTAACTAGAAACGTACCTGAGACTACATCTGGCAACGCCTTAGCCTCATTAGCTGACATAGAATATGCTCGCCCTTTAGCCACACTCGACCCTTCTCCTGACCCTTTCATCGATCTAACCGTTCAGGCTTTCTAACTACCAACTTTGGACATTCACTTCGAATATGCCCCGTTTCTCCCACTCATAACACTTACGAGGACCTTCACTACACTCATTAGCATAATGTCCCGTCTTTCCACATCTAAAACAATTCTTGCTACCCATCATACATTCACCCTGATGTAGCCTACCACACCTCCCGCAACATGGCAGCTCATTTCTGACATTCCTCGGGAATTGACCCCTTCCAAACCTACCTTTCTTTTGAGAACTTGGATTCTCAAATCTTCTTTGTACGACAGATTCTTCACGCCTCCTTTTATTCCCTTCCGGAACAACACTACTACCATAAACTTCTTGATACATATCTGCAGCTAAGTTTACCGTCAACTGGTAACTACTCGGAGCAGATGATCTAACTAACTTTCTAACCTCCTGAGGTAACCCCTGTGTATACCTCAAATCTTCTTCTCTTCAGGAACCACTAAATGAGGCACTAACCGCGCCATCTCCTCAAACTTAGACGTGTATTCCCTATGAGACATATTACCTGCCTGAAACTGCAGGAAACTCATTTCTATTCGATCCATCTCGCCTTTTGGACAAAACTTGTCCGACACTAACTTTCTAAATTCAGGCCACAACATTTTGTCAGTAGCCTCCTCGCCTAACATCTGGAAAATCGTATCCCACCAATACAGAGCCTCACCTACAAACGAGTGGGCTGCAAATTTTACTTTCTGATCCTCCCTACAGTCACTCAACTTGATCACGGCTTCCATTTCACGAAGCCATTTATAAGTGGCTACAACATCCATAGCCCCAGAAAATCGTGGAGGATTACATTCTTTAAACTGGCTATACGTAACTCCCTTCCTCTCACTAGACCCCTCAGCTTTATCAACATTCCTACTTTCATCAGGTCTAGTTGTATTCAAGGCTTTACGAACCTCCTCAGCAATTGCATCACGGAATTGCTGCCTCGTCATACTAAGCACCTCGGTGCTCTCATCAACATTTCTTTCCGAGGTTCCACCTTGCATTCTTTCACTCTCCCTGTTAGCCATAACCTATTAAAACGAGATCGGGATTATTTGGTACTCGCATGTAAGTATATAACCAGAATACTAATAGTAAAGTAAATTATTAATAATGTTGGCCAAGTACTATTAATTGTTTACTTTACTTTTACTATTCTCGTTATTCCTTCTCATGATAGTCCCATCACCTTCTCTTGTTTTAATAAGATATTCTATCTAGCTATCCCTGCTGGCATATCTATTTTCTAGTTAAAGTCTAGTTATTATGACACTAGATCCCTTTAACTACTGCTCTGATACCAACCTGTGACGCCCTAAACCCGGCAGGCACCGGAGGCACGTCATGCAGTTGGATTAATACTTTAAAACACAAATCAGAGCTTTCTATTTACAGCGGAAGACATTAAACATTGTTATATATATTAACCCAACTCTTCAAAACATTTTACATATGACTGTATTTAATTATACATTATTAACAAGTCCTAAATCCTATGCCAGCAGTAGCTCCGGGATAGCGTCCTCATCATCTCATACTTGCTTTCCTCTATTATTAGAGGGTCCCTCCTTACCTAGCACACACAACACACTCAAAACATCAGATAAACTGGTGAGTTCTAATTTTTTTTATTAAAACGTTAACAACATTTTCATACACATCACAGCTATCTTTTTATTGGCAATATTATAAATTCAACTTTTATCATTATTCTGTCCCACTGGACCTGTCCCATCGAACATCGGTTGCCCACATCTAGCAACTACCAGTTCCCCATACCCAGTAACGTCGGTTGCCCATATCCAGTAACTACCGGTTACTACACTCAGAAACATCGGTTGCCCACATCCAGCAACTACCAGTTTCTCATACTTGGTAATGTCGGTTGCCCACATCCAGCAACTACCGGTTACCCTACCCAGAGACGTCGGTTGCCCACATCTAGCAACTACCAGTCTCCCATACCCAGTAACGTCGGTTGCCCACATCTAGCAACTACCGGTTACTATCTCTCATCCAGTAGGATGCCAAATAATCATCTAGGGTCGTCACCACAAGATGTTCACAAAGCTGAGTGATCGTCATCACTCCTATCAAACTGTACAGTTTACACCCAGGCATCTTACCCTAACTGGCCTGTTGAGATTTACATCACATTACCATTTCAAAAACATTTCTTTTAATTATTGCCAATATTATCACATTCATCTACACTTTACACATTCTTTCTTTAGTACCAGTTTTTAACATATTTTCATTAGCCATCACACCCCATCCGATCCATTGGAATCATTACCATCACATAATGATTAACAACGTTCAGATGACTATCTTTTACACTCTACCTGACCCATTGCAATCATTACCATCCTGTAATGATTAACAATATTCAGGTAGTCATTTATTACCCCCACTTTCCCTCTAACAGCTTAACAAACTGTTAGAAACATATTCATCATTACTATCACAATTCTGGTACTAAACATTCAATTCATTTCTCATTATGTGTGTGCTAGCCCGAATGTTAAAACCAAACATTTAAAAAGGGCTTAGAACTCACCTTATCAACTTCCTCACCACAGTCTACACAATCCACGTACCCAAGACAACTAGTCCTTCCTCTATTCAAGGTATATCTAAGGCAATAAACCCTGATTCAATAAACTTATTCTCAAACAGGTCCTCATGCGATTGAACACTTATGCGAATGAGCAATCATACGACTGGACCTATGCGAATGAACTATGCAACTGAACCTTCAGTCGTACGATTAACCGTTCATTCGCATGATTGAGTTCTCATTCGTACCCAGTGTTCACTCGTCTCCATTCGGCCTTCTAACCAGGCGACTGAGTTCCAACCGCACGATTGAACCTCCATTCGCACTCAATCGCCCGATTAAACTCTCATTCGTGCGATTGAGCCATGCGATTGAGCCCATTCGCCTGAAACGAATCAGCAGCTGTGTTCTTGACGTTTTTGATCCAAACTTACTCAAAATTTGAGTTTTAACCATCCAAATCATACCATATTCAAAACAGATCCTATACACGTCGTTTACAATGGTTTCGGACCATTATTTTATCAAAACTTCACAAAAACTTGGATTTGAATTCTTGGATTTTAAATTCAGAATGAACCAGACTAATTTTATTGATTAGAATAGGTTGTTGGATCAAACTTAATCATACCCACAGCTTATAACATCTCCGGATTAATCCGTGATGTTCAAAACTTACCAAAACGGGGTTTCGCCTAGTCGATTGGCAAGAACAGGGGTGTTTTGGGTGTAGAATGAACAGGAGATTGAAGATAATACAGACAAAAGTCTGTTTTACCCTTATACCCGCCTTACTTATCCATACTTACAACTTAACCGCCTTACTTCCAATCGCACGATTGAACCATTCGCACGACTGAATCGTGCGATTGAAGTTCATTCACCTACTATTCGTACGATTGAGTCTCAATCGCATGTAAGAGGTGCGACTGAAGTTCATTCGCATATAACCCATGCGACTGAATACTTAATCAATCAAACAAACTCAACTTAATTAATTAATCATAACTATAATATAATTACAGGTCCGGATTTAGAAACCGGATGTTACAAGAGGGGTCTTAGAACTCACATTAACAGGTAGGAGTTGATGAGCTTCGATTCGGTTAGCTTCTCGACAAATTCGGAGCTCGGTCAGCACTTTCCCTCTTTCTTCTCTGCTCTCGTTCGCTCTCTGCTCTCTTTCCCGACTGAAATTTCTAAGTGTTGGGAGGAGAATGAGAGCTGCTCCCCTTTTATAGGTATTGCCCAGTCGCATCTGCTCCAGGGGCGACTGGACCTTCAGTCGCATGAACACCATGCGATTGGACCCCAGTCGCATGTGTTCCATGCGGTTCGTCCTTCATTTCGGGGGTTTGAACTCCAATCATACGGTTGAGCTTCAATCGGCCGAATAGCATGCGGTTGAACCTCCAGTCGCATAAATCCCAGGCGACTGAGGCTCAGTCGTACAACCTACCAAAAAGTCAAACTTTCGGGTGTTACAACCCGTGCGACTTTAAATTCACCTACTTGAATAGAAATAATGGGGCGCTCCTGGATCTCGAAGCTTAGGTGGAAGAGCGCCTGACAAGATATCACTCACATTGGCTGGGACATCAAGTTTCTTAGGAAACTTGTGAGTTCGTTTTTGAGTGCACATATCTTTAAGATATTTGGCATAATCAGGAACTTGTTTTATTGCATCCAAAGAGGTAAATTCACTTTAACTTGTTTAAAAATCTCCCACATCTCCTCTTGTTGTGGGCCTCTTTTGTTTAGTACTTTCTTGGGTTCAATCAAAGCTGAAGGATAAGGAATGGTATTACCCTCCATCCCTTTGTCCTTGGCTTTTTGCACATTATCTTTTAAAAGTGGTTTAGTTGTCTCTTGAAAGGTTACCTTTTTTGTTGATTTCGGTAAAACAAGTTCCTGTTCATTTTCACTATCACTATTAAATCCTCCACTACCCCCTCTACAAATGGTGGTGGAGGGACAACCTTGTTGTCATACATCTTACCACTACGAAGAGTACTTACCTGGTTGATTTGCACATTCCTCACGTTCTTCGTGTTAGCTCCCTGATGTTGAGGATTGATGGTGGTATCACTTGGTAACTTTCCGGGGTTCCGCTTGATTTGAGCCACATCCTCAGCTAATTGACCCACTTGCTTGTTTAAGGCTTCATAGCCTTATCTCTGATTTCATTTTCCCTCTTATTCTCTTGCATATTCTCCTTCATCATGTTCATTAAAGCATCCAACTTTGCATTTGTAGAATCCTCGTTACCGACTTGCCCCGATGAAGGATTCCCTTGATAGCTTCGTGATGAACTCCCTTGTTGACCCCCATGATGGTAGTTCCCTTGATTGGTCCTTGAGAATATGAGGTTCTTTGATAACCACTTGGATTGTAATTCCCTTGTGTTCGTTTTGATATGCTTGACCACCTTGACTATTGCCTTGAATTTTAGGATTCATTTGATTTGAAGCATTACCATACTTAAATTTGGATGATTCCTCAGTCCTGGATGATAGGTGTTGGAACTCATGTCGATTGCTTTCTATCTCCATAGACTTGATTGACTTCCTCACTTCTTCCCATTACCACGGGACATGAATCACCACTATGACCCAATTCACCACATTCTTCACATACATCATATCCTACATTTGCAACCTCCTTCAGCCCTGTTTCTTCCTAGCTTTGCCAATTGTTTCTCCAACGAGGCAATTCTTTCTTTAGTCTCATAATCAACCATGGCTGACCTCACTGAAGTAGATTTCGATCGCCTACTAGCAGAAGCTGTGCTTTGGAGTTTCTACTCATCCTCTCTAAAAATTCCCAATCTGCATCTTCATGATTAGAAAGGAATGTGCCATTGCTTGTAGAATACAAGTACTTTCTCTCCTCATTGGTCAATCCATCCGAAAAGCCTTGATCAATTCCCAACGTGCAATTCCATGATGTGGGCATATACGGATCAATTCCTTAAGCCTTGTGAATGCCTCATGAAATTGTTCTCCGGCTTGCTGTTGAAAAGAACGAATAGCATCTCTTGCATCACTGGTTTTTACCAATAGAGTAGTATTCATCCCAAAAGATTTGTTGCATTTCTTGCCATGTATGAATACTATTATCGGGCAAAGTGAGGAACGATTGTTTAGCTCTATCTTTCAACGTAAATTGAAATAGTCGAAGCCTTACTTCATCTTGTGTAAAATGATTCCTACCAATAGTGCTGCATATGGCATCAAATTCAGCAAGATGCACATATGGTTCTTCTGTGGCAGTGCCTCTAAACGCAGGAAGAATGGTGAGATAATGAGGGCGTACATCAAAAGCTCTTCCTCTACGATTTCGAGGTGCAATTGGGTTTGGATTTCAGAAATAGCCGGTCTGAAATGGCTATCCACACCTTGGACATGCGCACTTTGAGGCCTTCTTGGATAATTGACATTATTATTGACCCTTCCCCGTTGTTGATTGATAGGTGGTGCATTCCATCCATGTTGATCATTTCCCCAATTGTTATTTCCGTTGTATCCATCACCTCCACCAAAATTTCCATCCCAAGCATCATAATTTGCACCATTATATGGTTCTTCATTGTGATTCCATTCATCTTCATAATCTTCATCACCCGTGTGAACACTATGCATGCTTACTTGATCAAATCATCTCCTTGATTGGGGTTATTTGGATTCACATTATTATTGGGTGGTGGTTGATTCAGGTTGTTATGGCGGTTGTTATTGGGTGGAGGGGTGGAATTGGGTTTTGATTTTGGTTATTGAAAGGAGGGTTTGGATTTTGAGGTGGTTGGTTATTGGGTTTTCCATTTCGGTTGAATCAGACGAACTGTTAGCTGCTTGATCAATAGCTTGTGAAATTGATGTAGTTGGTAGCCCTGATCGATGCAGAACACGATTATACCTTGCTGATTTCTCTATCTCTGGATCGAATACTAGTGGTGATTTCCTACCCGAATAATGAGTATGCATGCAATCCTGTCACCTGCACACTTAAAACACACTTAGTGTAACAAAGAATAGAAGAAATAAAGGAAGAACAAGTAACAAAACAAATCAATAACAAAAGACCAAGCGCACCGATTCCCCGGCAGCGGCGCCAAAACTTGATCAATGTCGAAGTATCAACCAAATAAGATGTAAAATGTGTGTTCCTATTCACCTTAACTAGTTAGGGTAAGTAGGGTTGTCGAACCTCGTGGATTAGTGGTCGGTGTGTTGTAAATTGATTTATAAGAACGATTACCCAATTTATCAAATTACGTAAACTATTGCCTCTTGGCTGTAAAAATTGGATTTTGGAATGATTGAGAAGTTAACTAAGAAACAAATTGTAAATGACTAAACTTGATTAAGAAGACAATTATACAAAGGGGAAATCCACCCCGGGATTCAGGTTCGGTTCTCGGTCATTGTTTAGCTCAATTGAGTGGAAAATCCTTAATGGGGATTCTTATGTGTAATGATTAAGTGATAATGATAACCAAGACTTAACGGGTCTTGGTACACAATACCAATTGGATTAACAAACAAAACCTTGAAACCATACAACTTGCGCACAATTGTATGACATTCAATCAATATTCACTAAAACAATTGTTTAAACAATCAAAACCAAGTTAAACTGAATAAAGAACTTAACAGGTTCTAACGTTTAATCCCAACACCAATTGAACACAAACAAAACCTAATAACACGAAACCTATTACCCGAGGTAGATCACGCGGAGTTTAGCCTTGCATCTTCATGAATTCACAAACAAAACCGGATTGAAGCATGATTGGATGGATTGAAATGAGTTAGAGAAGTAAAGAAAGCCTCCAAAATCGCCCAAGTTCGTCCTCTCTACCTCTGCTGCCGATTAGGGTGTTTTGCCCTAATTCTCTTCCTTAAATCTGGTCAAATTCCGAGATTCTGGTCAATCGGGACCCGGGATAACGACGTAAGTTACGTCCATAAGGACGTAAGCTACGTCCTCTTCACTAATTTACGTCCTGAGCTACTGTCTTACGTCCACAAGAAGGGGTGAAAACATAGGGACGTAAGCTATGTCCTATAGGACGTAGGCTACGTCCCATGCATATTTTTCGCTTTCGATCTTTCTTTTGTTCTTCCTTCTCATCCGATCTCTTTCTCTAATGCTCGATTTCCTTCATTTTAGCTTCATGTACCTGCGTTTCATAAGCCGAACAAAGTGATTCCGTTCGATAGTAACAATGTGATAATAATGCATAATTGAACACTTAAACGCATATAAGCATGAACGCATCATGTACACCAAAATGTCATCAAAAACTCAAGACTTTCTTCCTCAATAGGGGTTTGAATACAGAATTCATTAACCCTTGGAAGGTTGCGGGTGCATTTGTGAGTCCCTAAGGAAGCACTAAGAATTCAAACAAGCCTTGATGAGTTCGGAAGTCAGTTTTATGAATATCATCATTGTGCATACGAATCTAATGATAGCCAGACCTAAGGTCTAACTTAGAGAACACCGAAGCACCACCCAGTTCCTCCAAAAGTTCCTCAATAAGTGGAATAAGGAATCTATTCTTGATAGTGTTATCATTCAACTTGCGATAATCAACACATAACCTCCATGTACCATCTTTTTTCTTGACTAACACAACTAGGGAAGCGAATGAACTAGTACTGTCTCTGATAATGCCCATGTCTTTCATTTCTTATACCATTTTCTCTATTATATCCTTCTGTCCCATAGGATAATGATAGCTCTTTGGTTAATAGAACAATGCTCATCAATTAACTGAATTCGGTGATCACAAGAACGAGGAGGGGGTAAGCAATTGGGAGTTTGAAACACATCATCGAACTCCTTTAGAAGTGTATTAAGATCATCATGTGATTAATTCTCAGAAACTTGAGAATGGTGCTGAAAGACTCCTTCTACATTGGTATGCAGGCTGAATAACGGAGAATGGATTACTTCATGAGCATTATGAAACATTGAATTAAGCTTTTCAGCTGAACATAGCGAGATCCCTTATCACCACTACCTTTTAATACAAAGGTCTTGTCATTTATTGAAAATTGCATGGTGAGGTTCTTAAAATTCCACACAATATCATTTAAGGTTTTAGCCATTGAATGCCCAACACCAAGTAATAATTTTTCAAGTGGTAGGAGTAATACATCAGTTTTGAACCAAACTCCTTGCATGGACCACTGGAAATCTTGACAAAGAGAAGCACAAGGCACCTTGTTTCCATTAGCAATAGTCACAGTCATAGATGGAACAGTTTGGGTAGGACAATGCAATTTGGAAGCCAATTTAGCATCCAAGAAATTTGTAACACCTGGATATTTTCCTTGTAGTCGACGAAAGAAGAAAAAGAAATAAAGTCCAAAGTCAGGGGACCAAACTTGCCAAAACGTGAGAAAACTTGGAAGAGAAGGAGAATAAGAGGGGAGGTCAGCCCACACCCTCCCACATCTCCAAAGTTTAGCCAAAAGAGTGAAAGAGAAGAGAAAAGAGAGAAAAAGCTTGGTTCGAGCGGGTTCGAGTGAGCAAAATCGTCATGTAGCGAGTAAACACGAAGCTCTTCTTCTTCTTGTTTGTGTGAGTTCTAGGACCCCTATTTTACTCATTTTCAACTGATTTGGGGCTGGAACACATAGTAAACCCGTTTTTGAATGTGTGTGTGTTTGATCCATTTAGGTGTGATTGTGTTTGATGCGTTGGAGTATGTTCTTGGGCTTGTGTGTGCTTGAATGGTGTTATAGTATGCATTCCTAAGGTTTAGGATGGTTGATTTGGGCTTAAAAGGGTTTGGATGAGCTTGGAGGTCGAAAATGGCAGATTGGGTTCGGGAGAACCGCATTCTGCATCAGCTAGGGCTGGGCGACCGACTGGAGGCCATACGACCGACTGGAGGGCGATTGGGGTTCAGTCGCACGATTGAGGTTTAGTCGCACGACTGGGGTCCAGTCGCATGGGGAGTCATGCGACTGAGAGCCCAGTCGCATAGGTGCTCATTCGTATGAGGTCCATTCGCATAAGGTCCATTCGTACAGTGTCCATTAGCACGATTAAGGGTCCATTCGCACGATTTGGTGTTCATTCGCACAGTGTTCATCTGCATAGGTCCAATCGCATGATGTTCAGTCGCATGGAGGCTATGCGACTGAAGAGTGTCCATATGCCCAAACAGGGCAGTTGTACCCGAGGAAGAGCATAGTTAAAGTACTGACCTTTGGGGGAAAAGTGTAGAAGTGTTTTGACGTGGAAGTTCCTGTAGGTACATGTAAGATGACTGTTGGGATCTTAGAAGACATGTAGGGGATGATGATAATGATGTTGCATGTTTATGTATGATGTATATTATGTACGTATGATGATGCCCTGTATAGTAATGTTATAGTGTATGTTGATGTTCATATTTTAGTGTATCTTTATCTTTCCTGTGACTTTACGTGCTATGTTAATGAATGAAATGAAAGTATTATGAAACGTAAAGTGAAAGAAAATAAAAGAGGAACATGATGAATGAATGCATGCATTAATAATGAATGAGAGTAATAAGGCTTGCAAGCAAATATAGGAGGTGAGCAACCTTGTTGTTGCAACAGACTCGAATGGAATCCCTGTCTTGCGACCTCAGTAATTGTGGCTATGTGCTACGAAGAGGGTAAAATCCTGACACTGGGATCATCCATTGTATAGAACCATCGCTGCATATCCTAGGTACTGTGGCCAGGAGGGTGCGGTGCGCCGATATAGAAGGTCTATAATAGGCCTAGGTCCAGTACCACGATACAGGAGGATATTGCATGTTGCTATGGTACATTTAAACTCTACCTTAGGTGCTGTGGCCAGTAGGGTGTGGTGCACCGATATAGAAGTACTATGATAGGCCTGGTCCAGCACCATGAAACAGAAAGGTATTGTATATAGTGATAGTACCCCTAAAATTTACCTTAGGTATTGTGACCAGGAGGGTGCGGTGCGCCGATATAGAAGGTCTATGATAGGCCTAGGTCTAGTACCATGATACAGAAAGGTAAGGTTTATGGGTGATGGAATGAAAAGAGATAAAGATGAAAGAGTAAGAAAGTTAAAGACGCAAAGTGAATGAATGAAAGTTAAAGAATTAACGAATGAAAGTAATGAACGGAAGAAATGTAATGATAAAGTATGAAATGGGATCCTTGTCACTCGACCTCTATAATCATGGCTGCATGCCGTGAAGAGGGTAAAGTGTGACAAGACCAATATAGAAACAAAGATAACGAATGATAAAGACAATAATGATATTATCTATGTGTACGTATGATGTGTGATAACATAAAAGTAAAGAAACGGTTTTAATGAAAGTAAAGTATGTTTTATTATAAAATTAGAACTCACTCAGCAACGCTGACTTTTTATATGTTTTTAGTTGGCAGGTAAGGTTGCTGAGGATGGCACGGGGCGGCTATTCAGCTCTTTTGGGATGGCATTCTTTTGTTTAACGCTTTTGTATTGTAATGTAAACAAACGATGTTTTTAATGAATGTTGTATTACTTGGCAAAAGCAATTATAGAAAAATGAAAAGTTATTTCACTGATTCCGCTGCAATGTTTATTAAAGTTAATGAAATTATATGTTTTAAGAGCGATGAATGGCCAGCTGTAAGCGTCCCAGGAACGGGGCCTTACAAGTTGGTATCAGAGCCAAAGTTTAAGTGAAATGGGTTTCAAAATAAACCTTAACTTAAACTGAGAATGGGATGAAAAGGGGATGGAATGCCAATCTGAGTAGCTGTGTGCCATCAGGTATTTCTTAATGTTAACCGGTATTATGTGCGCATGTTATGTGGTTTATGTGTTGCTGGTAGATTTAGATACTGATGTAGTCAGGACAGGTAATGCTCGGGGTACGAAGAGTAAAGTAATTGGCTAATCACAACTGGCCACTGTAATTAGGGACTTACTATACTTGACATAAACTGAGCTATTCCCTTGAATGACCGTGTTGGTGTTTTGAATCTTTCAGTGTGTGATAGAGGATGGCCGGTGGTAGATCATCTAAAGCCTCATGTGGTGGGCTTGCTGCTGCATCACGACCTAAAAGAGGCAGGCCTAGAGTTGAAAATGTGGTTCCTGAAGAACCGAGACCCCTCATCCGGAGGGTGTAGATGAGAGTGCCAATATGAGAGCCTCGATAAAGGAGGTGGTAGTGGAGGAGGTGCATCAGGTCATGCAGACGATCTTACCGTCTGTGGTGACCGAAGTGATAAAGGCTGTACGGGAAGGAGAACGGAAAGAGAGGAACAGGTCCTCGGGAAGACAGGAGCAACGAAGCCTAAAATGGTTCTTTCTGACGATGAAGAAGATGAGGAAGAGGAGCCTGCGCCGGAGGCGGCACGAGGCTGTAACTACGGGGCTTTTCCAATGCAAGCCCCTACTTTTGATGGTAACTGCACTGCTGCTGCTGCTCACCGGTGTGTGACGGAAATGGAAGCTGAATAGAATATCAGCGAGTGCCGGGAGGACCAAAAAGTAAAGTTTGCTGCTCACTCTTTTGTGGACTCGGCTCTGTGCTGGTGGGACAGTATATTCCAAGCAGAGGGTAGCAGGGCAATCGGGAGGATGAGATGGCCTGAGCTAAAGAAGTGGTTGTTGAGGAGTTCTGTCCTTATCGGAAGATGGATAAAGTTGAGAGGGAGTTCCTGCTGCTGGAGGCGGGAACCATGGCACATCAGCAATACACCACAAAGTTTAACGAGATGGCACGTCTGTCACGAAAGATTAAGAGGTACATTCAGGTTTGCCAGCGGATATTCAAAGGCATATGATCTGCCCGACCAAGCACGTTTAGGTCGGCGGTGGACTTGGTGGGGAGATTGTATGATGAAAGGGTGTAGTGGTGGTGGCTGAAGGTAGTAGGAAGGGTGGTGGTGATCGAAACTGGAATGGGAAGAGGTTTGGTCGGGTAATGCCTCGAAGAGTAATAAGAAGGCACGGGTGGATGACCGCCGTGTGGTCACATCGGGTGCAGGTATGAAGAAGTGCGGTAAGTGTGGGAGAGAGCATAGTGGGGAATGCAGACTGGGGTTGAACGTATGCTTCAGATGTGGGAAGCCGGGGCATATAGCAAGGGACTGTCGTGCGATCTGATGCTTTAACTATGGCGTGGAGGGACACGTAACTAAGGATTGTAAGAAGCCTAGGGCTGAGGGTTCCGGAGTGAAAAAGACAGGAGGTGAAGGACCAAGGGCGAGCGCCAGGGCATTCACTATGACACAGAGGAAGCTAGGACGGACCCTGATGTTGTGTCCGGTACGTTTCTAGTGAATCAAACTTTAGCTTCTGTGTTATTTGATTCGGGTGCCACTAAAAGTTTGTTTCTACTGCTTTCTGCTAAACTGCCTGTTAGTAGTAGACGTATTGATGCGCCCTTTGATGTAGAAACTGCCATAGGTAAGTCTACCAGGATTTCTGAGATGATAGAGGGTTGTGATGTGGAATTAGAGGGTCATAAGTTTCCGGTTAGGCCATTTATGATGACCTAGGTGGTTTTGCTTGGTTCTTGGGATGGATTGGTTGGCGGACTTTGAGGAAAATATAGTGTGTCGCAAGAAGATGATTCAGTTGACAACGCCTGACGGGAGTTCGGTAACTGTTTACGGGGATTGGGCCATGACGATCCTGAAAGTAATCTCAATGGCGGTGGCGGGAAAGTGTATGAGGGTGGGTGTAGCGCCTACTTGTGTTATGTAAAGGATGTGGAAACGCCAACAACACAACTGTCTAATGTACCGGTTGTGTGTGATTTTCCAGACATGTTCCCGGAAGACTTATCAGGAGTGCCACTTGACCAAGAGATTGAGTTTCAGATTGATCTGATACCAGGTGCCCAACCTGTTGCGAAGGCACCGTATCGGTTGGCTCCAACAGAGATGAAAGAGTTAATGGAGCAGTTGCGAGAGATGCTCGATAAGGGGTTCATTAGACCGAGTATCTCTCCTTGGAGTGCACCGGTCTTATTTGTAAAGAAGAAAGACTATAGTATGAGGATGTGCATAGACTACCGTGAGCTGAACAAGTTGACGGTGAAGAATCGGTACCCATTACCAAGGATTGATGATTTGTTTGATCAACTTCAAGGTGCCAGTTGGTTTTTAAAGATAGATCTTCGATCTGGCTACCATCAGCTAAAGGGGAAAGACCAGGATATCCCTAAAACAGCTTTTCGCACGAGCTATGGTCACTACGAGTTCCTCATTATGTCTTTCGGTTTGAACAATGCGCCAACTGCTTTTAGGGATCTGACGAATCGAGTGTTTCAGTCTATGTTGGATAAATCAATGATTGTGTTTATTAACGATATCCTGATTTACTCGAAAAGCAAGATAGAGCATGCCGATCATATTCGAGAGGTGTTGGAGACGTTGAGAAGGGAGAAGTTGTATGCCAAGTTCTCCAAGTGCGCGCTCTGGTTGCGCGAGGTTCAATTTTTGGGTCAGTGGTGAATCAGGAGGGATTATGGTGGATCCAGCAGAGGTAGAGGCAGTGATGCAATGGAAGTCTCCAAAGACACCATCCGAGATCATAGTTTCTTGGGTTTGGCGGGCTATTACAGAAGATCATTAAGACTTCTCAAAGATCGCTTCTCCACTAACCAAGTTGACCTGGAAGGATGTGAAATTTGTATGGGTCAAGCTCAAGAGAAGGCGTTCGAAGAATTGAAGACGAGATTGACTCAAGCTCCTGTTCTCAATGGCGGCCGCGGGAAAGTGTATTAGGCGTGGGTGTAGCGCCTACTTGTGTTATGTAAAGGATGTGGAAACGCCAACACCACAACTGTCTGATATACCGGTTGTGTGTGATTTTCCAGACATGTTCCCGGAAGACTTATCAGGAGTGCCACCTGACCGAGAGATTGAGTTTCAGATTGATCTGATACCGGGTGCCTAACCTGTTGCGAAGGCACTGTATCGGTTGGCTCCAACGGAGATGAAAGAGTTGATGGAGCAGTTGCAAGAGCTGCTCGATAAGGGGTTCATTAGACCGAGTATATCTCCTTGGTGTGCTCCGGTCTTATTTGTAAAGAAGAAAGACTGTAGTATGAGGATGTGCATACACTACCGTGAGCTGAACAAGTTGACGGTGAAGAATCGGTACCCATTACCGAGGATTGATGATTTGTTTGATCAACTTCAAGGTGCCAGTTGGTTTCAAGGATAGATCTTTGATCTGGCTACCATCAGCTAAAGGGGAAAGAGTAGGATATCCATAAAACAGCTTTTGCACGCGCTATGGCTCACTACGAGTTCCTCGTTATGTCTTTCGGTTTGACCAATGCGCCAGCTGCTTTTATGGATCTAACGAATCGAGTGTGTCGGCCGATGTTGGATAAATCATGATTGTGTTTATTGACGATATCCTGATTTACTCGAAAAGCGAGATACAGCATGCGGGTCACATTCGAGAGGTGTTGGAGACGTTGAGAAGGGAGAAGTTGTATGCCAAGTTCTCCAAGTGCGCGTTCTGGTTGCACGAGGTTCATTTTTGGGTCACGTGGTGAATCCGGAGGAGATTATGGTGGATCCAGCAAAGGTAGAGGCAGTGATGCAATGGAAGTCTCTAAAGACGCCATCCGAGATCCGTAGTTTCTTGGGTTTGGCGGGCTATTATAGAAGATTCATTCAAGACTTCTCAAAAATCGCTTCTCCACTAACCAAGTTGACCTGGAAGGATGTGAAATTTGTATGGGTCAAGCTCAAGAGAAGGCGTTTGAAGAATTGAAGACGAGATTGACTCAAGCTCCTGTTCTGTTATTACCCAATTAAAGTAAGGATCTGGTGCTTTATTCTGACGCTTCCTATTCGGGATTAGGGTGCATGTAATGCAGAGAAGGAAGGTTATAGCTTATGCATCCCGATAGGTGAAAGTTCATGAGGTTAACTATCCTACTCATGACTTGGAGCTAGCAGTTGTGGTCTTTGCACTAAAGATTTGGAGGCACTATGTCTACGGGATGAAGTGCACCATTTTCACTGACCACAAGAGCTTGAAGTATTTTTTGAGCAGAAGGACCTGAAGATGAGGCAGAGGCGATGGTTGGAGCTCATAAAAGATTATGATTATGAGATCCATTACCATCCGGGGAAAGCCAACGTGGTGGCGGACGCCCTTAGCCGAAAAGAGAGGCCCGAGCCGATTCGGGTGAAGGCGTACCAGTTGATCATGACCTCTGATGTGATGAAGCAAGTCAAGGAGTTTCAAGACGAATCTTAAAAGAAGGTCATCTTAACTCTGAAAGAATGAGAGGTCTGGTCGTGGAGTTGGGTGAAAACACATTTGGTGTTAAAACCCGATTTGGGCGGATGTGGATTCCTCATTTTGGGGATCTACGGGTGAAGATTATGGATGAAGCTCACAAGACTCGATACTCTAATCATCCTGGTGCTACAAAGATGTATCAAGATATGAAGAAAGACTATTGGTGGCCGGGTATGAAGTGTGATGTGGTAGATATGAGTAAATGCTTTACTTGCTTACAAGTGAAGGCCGAGCATCAAAAGCCGTATGGAAAGATCCAACCTTTGGATATACCAGAATGGAAATGGGAGCACATCACCATGGATTTCATTACGAAGCTGCCGCGTACCTCGAAAGGGTATGATGCTATATGGGTGATTGTTGATCGTCTGACGAAGAGTGCTCACTTCCTACCGATTCGTGAGACATATTCATCTGAGAGGTTGGCTGATCTGTTCATCAAGTAAATTGTAACTCGTCATGGTGTGCCGGTGTCTATTGTGTCTGATCGTGACACCCGGTTTACATCCAAATTCTAGAAGAAATTCCATGACGCCATAGGGACGAGGCTACATATTAGCTCGGCTTATCATCTGCAAACTGATGGTCAGTCAGAAAGGACTATTCAGACATTGGAGGACATGCTTCGGGCATGTGTGATTGATTTTGGGGGAAGTTGGGATGACCACTTACCGTTAGCTGAATTTTCATACAACAACATCTATCATGCCGTCATTGGTATGCCACCTTATGAGATGCTATACGGTAGGAGATGCAGGACACCCGTTTGTTGGGTGATATTGGTCATAAAGAGTTAGGGAGCGTCGAGGTGATCAAGGCTATGACTGAAAAGCTTGAAAGGATCAAGGCCTTCATGAAGGCAGGCAAAGATAGACATAAGTCATATGCTGATAAACGACGCAGGCCGATTGAGTTCCAGGTAAGTGACCGGGTTATGCTAAAGGTCTCACCTTGGAAGGGTATCATTCGGTTCAGAAAGCGGGGCAAGTTGAGCCCGAGGTATATAGGCCCTTTCCGAATCATTGCTCGGTAGGAGAGGTGGCCTATAGGTTGGAAATACCGGGTGAGTTAAGTGGAATACACCTGACCTTCCACGTATCTCATCTAAGGAAGTGTTTGGCAGATGAGGATATGATTGTTTCACTGGAGGATATCGAAGTAGACGAACGGCTCAATTATGTGGAGCAACCAGTGGCAATCATCGATCGAAAAGAGAAGAGGCTGAGGAATAAAGTGGTTCCTCATGTGCGTGTACAGTGGAAGCACAGGAAGGGATCCGAGTCAACGTGGGAGACAGAAGAGGAAATGAGACAGCATTACCCATGATTGTTCGAGGAATAACAGGTTTCGGGGACGAAACCTATATAGGGAGGGTGGACTTGTAACACCCGGATATTTTCTTGTAGCCGATGAAAGAAGAAAAAGAATAAAGTCCAAAGTCGGGGGACCAAACTTGCCAAAATGCGAGAAAACTTGGAAGAGAAGGAGAATAAGGGGGAGAGCAGCCCCACCCTCCCCATATCTCCAAAGTTCAGCCAAAAGAGAGAAAAAGAAGAGAAAAGAGAGAAAAAGCTTGGTTCGAGCGGGTTCGAGTGAGCAAAATCGTCGTGTAGCGAGTCAACACGAAGCTCTTCTTCTTCTTGTATTTGTGTGAGTTCTAGGACCCCTATTTTACTCGTTTTCAACTGATTTAGGGCTGGAACACATAGTCACCTGTTTTTGAAAGTGTGTGTTTGACCCATTTGGTGTGATTGTGTTTATGTGTTTGGAGTATGTTCTTGGGCTTGTGTGTGCTTGAATGTGTTATAGTATGCATTCCTAAGGTTTAGGATGGTTGATTTGGGCTTAGAATGGGTTTGGATGAGCTTGGAGGTCGAAAATGGTAGATTGGGTTCGGGTGAACTGCATTCTGCATCAGCTAGGGCTGGGCGACCAACTGCAGGCCATGCAGCCGACTGGAGGGCGATTGGAGTTCAGTCCACGATTGAGGTTCAGTCGCACGACTGGGGTCCAGTCGATGGGGAGTCATGCGACTGAGAGCTGTTGGTACACATGTCCCCAGTTCTAGTCTAGTGAGCTTAAATGTAATAGAACTTCTTCTTGTAACACATATGTAACGTTGATCAATATAATAAGAATCTCTTCTATATATGTTTGTTGGTTGTGTAATGTTATATTTATTTATATTATTTATTGTTACATGCATATATGACCATGTTATATAGGTTACAGTTGTTAGACATAGTTCTGAACCATTAAAGGTTCAAGAATGTGTTTAACTAAGTATCCTGATTCAGTCGCACGACTGGACCATGCGAATGTTCCAGTCGCACGACTGAACCAGGTGATTGAGTCAATCGCACGGTTGAGTCTAAGACTGACTCAATCATACGAATGAACCAATCGTATGATTCAGTCGCACGACTGAGCCAGTCGCAAGGCTCAGTCGTACGAATGAGAGCTGTAACCTATAAATACCACTTAATTCGTGGAAAAAGAAAATACTTCGAATACTCGAACCCTAGTCGACCCAGAGCGTCCTGTTCGTTCATTCCAACTTCATAAAACGTTTCAGATCATTCCTAGTCCGTTTTTAACGTTTTCTAATCGTTAGGTTTGATCTTGTTAACGTTTTCCCTGATTGGATCACCAATCAAATAGGATTCCGTACTATTGATTTGGCTTCACGTTTGAATCAGTTAGTACTCCGTCCGTACGCGATCCTAACAAGTGGTATCAGAGCCTAGGCTCTTGATTCTTCGTGGATTCAATCGTTTTTGTAAAAAGTCTACGTTTTTAAGCGAAAAGATCCTTTCTTTGTGCTAAAAATCAAGTCTTTACGTGTGCATGCTCTGAAAATTCAATCTTTTTCGAGTTTCAGCCGTCAAGGGTGCAAAAACTTGCATTTTAGGTCAAAGTGTGTGAAAAACCTCGTTTTCAGCCGTCCCAGTCGCACGATTATCTCAATCGTACGACTGAAGTCCTGTCGCTTAGTTCAATCGCGCGGTTGAGTCAGTCGCTTCTTCAATCACCCGTTTGAGTCAGTCGGTCTGTCCAGTCGCTCAAGTGTCAGAGTCGCCTTGTCAAGTCGCCGATTGAGTTCAATCGCACGATTGTGTCTCAGTCGCTCTTCAGTCGCCCTTCCAGTCGCCTACTCAGTCTGTGTTTTTCAAGTTTAAGTTAACATTCATTATGGACTCCGAAAATTTCGCGTTCTCAGTAGGGAAAGACTCAAGGATCCAGAACTTACTGCTACTGGAGAATGAGATTGGTAACCATAATAAGCCACCTAAGCTTCTGTCAATTGATGAGTTCCCGCAGTGGAAGCAGAGGTTTGAGATTCATCTCAATGGCGTGGATACTAATCTTTGGAATGCTATTGAAACTGGTTACACCATGCCAGTTGGTGCTGATGGTATACCTTTAACGTTGAGTGGACTGACCGATGCTCAAAAAACTGCCTACAATGCTGAAAAGAAAGCTTACGCGATGTTAACTCAGTCTATTCCTAAAGAGATATTCCATCAGTATTTTGAGCATAAACAAAGTAAGAAATTCTAGAAAGCTCTCGAGAAAAGATATGAAGGGAACTCAACTCTGAAGTCATTAAAGGCCAAAGCACTTAAGAAAGAATTTGATAATTTTTCTGCTATTGGGAATGAGAGTTTGGACGACATAATTGACCGCTTCTATCATCTGATGAGTGAACTTCACACTCATGGGGTAACCACGTCTAAAGAAGAAAAGGTCTCTAGTTTGGCAGACGGGCTTCCTGAAAAGTGGGATTCCTTTATTTCCACCTTGAGATACAATTCAGTTCTTGAGACATTGGATATAAATGACTTTATCTTGAAACTGCGAGAGGAAGAAGTTAGACACAAGTATAAGGCAAAGAAGGGCTCTTATGCACAGGATCCTACACTCTACAATGTTACTCTTACTTCTGCTTCTACTTCCAAACCTCCAGCGCTCCTCTGCAAACTGCTTTTGTGTCAAATGCATCACCATCTACTGATCAAGGCTCATCATCTGCTAGTGAGTCACATGGTGCATCTGGGGTTCTACAAAGCCCAATAGTTACTCAATCAACGAAGTTAATGACTGAAAATTTGGGAAAAGTAACTGTGGAAGTTGCAAAGGAGCACATGGATCTACTTGCTGCGGTAGTTCATTCCTATGATGGTTTAGTGGCTGGAAAGATTGGAAACTGCCACCTGGCTGATGAAGACTACGAGTAAGTGGATGAAAATGAGCTGGAAAGGATGGACATAATGTGGGCTCTCGCAAGTGCGGTGCGACGAGCAAGAAATTTGTAAAGAAAACAAGGGAAAATCTGGTGGCTACAAAAGACACTACGTTTGGTTTTGACAAGTCAAAAGTCACCTGCTTTAACTATGGAGAAAAAGGCCACTTCAAAAGGGAATGTGTCAAACCTAAGAAGACTTGCAACGGGAATCCATTCTCATCATTTCACAAACAAGATAAGGAGAAAAAGGCAGCTCCAACAAGCAGTGACTCCAAAGCTATGGTTGCACAAGGTGATGAAGGACAGGATTGGTCCTTCCGTTTCTTATCTGACAGTGAAGCCAACATAGCATCTGTGGATGATCTAAATGAAGACTCAGAGAGTGAGGAAGAGAGCTCAGCTGAGATTGATACTGCTGAAATGGATGAGACTTTAGCTGCCGTTAACCAATTGTTGAGAATGAGCTGAATGCTGAATCAGAAGCACAACCACAGCCTCAAATGCTTTCATGGCCGGAACGTCAACATCTGCACAGGTAGAATCAAAGATGAACTGTTTGCTAAACATTCCTGTGTTGAATGTGAAAAATTTAGGGAAAGCATTGACTTAAAATTTGCTAGGTTATTAGATCATAATGATAACTTAGTAAATGATCTAAAATTATGCACTGAGGCTAACAAAGTTTTAAAACAAAATGAAATCAGTTACAAAGAAAAGGTTGAGGCATTAAAGAAACAATTAAAAGAGACTGAAGTTGTTGCACTCACCAAGAGAATGATATTAAATTCTTTTAAAGACCATTGAAGAAACTAAAAAAGATAAAGCAGTTTTACAAGTTGAAAATGAATCTTTAAAACAAAAACTTCATAGTCTTGCGAGCTCCTCGCATATTTTGAAAAACTTGGTTAAATAGCGCAACAACGGGGAAGGTTTGGGATACAAAGTTGTGCCTCCACCACATGAGACCTTGTTAAATACCAAACAACGTCCAATCAATGATAACCCCATAAAGGATCATGTGGTGACAACTCCTCTGGTCTGTGATCCGGACATCGCAGTTAACTCTGCCCTTTCGGCTTCTGACCAGAAAGCATCATCAGCAGGCACAACTGGCAAACAAATCACTGGAAACTGGGTGGACGAGAATGTTCAAGCATCTCTTGGGTTGGGTCAAAAATCGACTACCACACAACCTAAGATTTCCAAAACCACTCAAGCTAAACCAGTGAAACAAGATAACCATCATCTTCTAAGACAAAATACACATAAGGTTAAACAAGTTAAATTTGTCAAGGAAGGTGAAAGCCTTAAAAGTGAGAATGAAAAGGAAAGACCAGAAGTATATTCACCACCCCACAAGAGATCTCCTAGCCCTGATTAATGGAGGTCCTGCTATACTTGTGGACAGCATGGTCACATCTCTACACATTGTCCTCGTTATCAGACTCCAAGAATTAAGATTGAGCTAAACAACGATGTTAAACAAGGTTCAAAACCAAAATCTAAGACTCCTGTTAGATCAAAAACTCCTATTAGGTATAAAACACCTTCTAGGTCGTTTTCATCTCCTCCACGCCAAAAGCAACACAGACAAGTCACTGACAAGCCTGTGGTGCCAGAGGCAAACCTGTTTTTGAATCTAAACCATATGCTCAAACTGTAAATCAGTCTAAGGTTTACCACAAACAATCCTTTCACAGGGATGGTTTGTGGAAAGCCAAAACACTGATGTGTCTGAAAGCAAGAACAAGCTGAAAGTTGAAATTCCACCCACTGATAAAGGACAGTGGGTCGAGTTCATGATGGTTGATTCCTCTGGGAAACCCAAGCCAGTCAAGGCTTGGGTCTCCCTCCTTAACTGATTATTTTCTCTTATGTGCAGGTTGTCCGCTATAGTGCATCTACAAATACATGGATAGTAGATAGCGGAGCTTCCAGGCACATGACGGGAAATAAGTCCCTCCTTTACAATGTCAAACAAATTAAAGGAGGATGCTGGAAACAAAGGAGGATACATTACCGCTAAGGGAGAAGTAGGTAATGAAAAGGTAAGGTTTGACAAAGCCAATTTTGTTCAGCAATTAGAAAACAATTTGCTGTCTGTGTCTCAGATTTATGACAAGGGATTCAAAGTCTTGTTTGACAATCGCAAGTGTTACATTCTGAAGAAAGAAATGGAAATTCCAGAGGAGCAGGTATTAATGTCAGCATTTAGATATAATGAACTGTATGTTCTAGACATGTCTAATGCTTCTACTAGTGCTTCTACTGTTCAATGTTTCTTGTCTAAAGCTACAGAGAAGGACTCCATTTCGTGGCACAGAAGAATGGGACACATTAATCATAGGAAGATGAATCATCTGATTCATAACAACTTAGTGGATGGAGTTCCTATCAAGAACATCAAACTACCTGATTTTTGTGTATCATGCAAGAAAGGAAAGCAGATCAGGAAATCTCACAAGACCAAGAATGTCAATTCTATAGAGATGCCCCTTGAGCTACTGCACATGGATCTATTCAGTCCAGTCAGCACGAAGAGTATCGTAGGAGACTGGTACTGCTTCGTAGTCACTGATGACTACTCACGATTCTCGTGGGTGATGTTTCTGAAAGCAAAGTCAGAAACCTTTGAGTCATTCAAAGTGCTGGTCACCACTCTGGAATCACTTTACACGCTGAAGGTTAGGAAAATTCGCTCAGACAATGGAACCGAGTTTAAGAATCAGTGGATGGATGCGTTCTGCAAAGAAAAGGGAATTGTTCATCAATTCACCTCTGCATACGCACCACAGATGAATGGAGTTGCTGAGCGAAAGAACAGGAGCTTGATCGAGACAGCCAGGACTATGTTGGCAGACTCAAAACTGCCAGTGCAGTTCTGGAACGAAGTTGTTGCCAATGCATGCTACACACTCAATCGTGTGTCAGTAGTGAAGAGGCATGGGAAGACTTGCTATGAGTTACTACAGAAGCGTAAGCCTAACCTGGAGTATCTGGAACCTTTCGTGCTCCTTGTACGCTTCTGAAGAAAACTCAAGAGGGTAAGTTTAATGAAAAGGCAGATCAGGGGATCTTTTTGGGATACAGCATACCCGACAAACGAGTTTACAACAACTCTATTGGTCAGGTAGAAGTATGGTGTAATGTTGACGTTCAACTTTTCACCATCCCCCCTGCTGGAAAAGGTCCATCGTCATTCTTTGACTATGATGGCTTTTCCAAATCATTCAATCTTCCTCAGATAGATTCAGATGATGATATTGCTACTCAGATGATGCACGATGTTCTAAACTCACCGAATCTGGATACTAGCAATGCAACACCAGCAAGTGGTTCATCGGGATCTGCCACAGCTGATCGGGATGATAGTGAGGACTTATCAGTTGATGAAGAAGCAACTGAAACCAGCAATGCATCAATTGTTGATCAAGAAGGAAGCTCTTCAGCTGCTGAACCTGCATCTGGAACTACAGATACTGAACCTCCATTCACAATTATGGATTCTGAACTTGTTGTTCCTACAACTCCCATGACAAGGATCAGTACGAATCATCCGCCAGATGCTATCATTGGTGATCTTCACTCCAGCGTGCAGACAAGAAATCGACTATATACTGCTGATCACGCTGAAGTTATGGAAAAGGGCTATGTGAATGACGGGGCTTACAGATGTTTTGTTTCTCAAATTGAACCCAAACACATAAGCGACGCCCTTAAGGATGAAGCCTGGGTCAATGCTATGCAAGAGGAGTTGCTACAGTTCAAGAAACTTGAAGTGTGGACTCTCGTTGACCGACCCAGAGGAGTCAAAGTAATTGGTACCAATGGGTACTAAAATGCAAGAAGGATGACCAGGGTGTTGTTATCAGAAACAAGGCACGGTTGGTTGTTCAGGGCTTCAGACAAGTCGAAGGAGTCGACTACGATGAAGTCTTTGCTCCAGTAGCTAGAATGGAAGCTATCCGCATCTTTCTAGCCTACGCCTCTTACATGAAGATCAAAGTCTATCAACTAGATGTTAAGAATGCATTCTTGCATGGAGAAATCCGTGAAGAGGTCTATGTCAGTCAACCCGAAGGATTCGAAGATCCTTATCATCGGGACAGAGTCTACAAGCTAGACAAGGCTCCGTATGGGCTACATCATGCTCCTCGAGCTTGGTATGAAAAGCTCTCCACCCATCTGTTAAAGCACGGCTTTCACAGGGGTGTGATTGACTGTACATTGTTCATTAAAGAAAAGGATGGTGATTTGCTTATGGTGCAGATCTATGTGGATGACATCATCTTCGGTTCTAGAAACGAAGAATTGTGCAAAGAATTCGAATCTGTGATGAAGGCAGAGTTTGAAATGAGCGCCATAGGAGAAATGAAGTTCTTCCTAGGATTACAGGTGGATCAAACTCCTACCGACATCTTTCTGCATCAGACTAAGTATGTAGGTGACATTCTTAGTCGCTTTGATATGGAAATGTCACTGCTGCCGGTACCCCACTCGCCACAAATCATGATGTGGCTCCTGATGAGAATGGGGATTTGATGGATGCCACCATGTATCGTGGGATGATCAGATCTCTTATGTACCTCACTGCTTCGCGTCCAGATATCATGTATGCCACATGTTTATGTTCTCGATATCAAGCGAAACCCAAAGTAAACCATCTGATTGGAGTTAAGAGGATTTTTCGTTATCTGAAGGGTACTCCAACATTGGGGTTGTGGTATCCTCATGATGGTGACTTTGAGCTAACGACGTATAGTGACTCGGATTATGGAGGCTGCAAAATGAATTACAAGTCTACGTCAGCAGGATGTCAATTTTTTGGGAGAAGATTGGTAACTTGGCAGTGCAAGAAGCAGACATCAGTTGCTCTATCTACCTGTGAAGCTGAATATGTTGCCGCCGCCAGCTGTTGCTCTCAAATCATTTGGATACAATAGCAATGCGGGACTACGGTTTGCATTTCATCTCTACTCCTATATTTGTTGATAATTCTGCCGCAATTGCAATATCTAAAAAACCGGTCCAACATCCTAAGACCAAACACATAGGCATCAAGTATCACTTCATACGCGACTGCTATGAAAAACATTTAATTGATGTGGTCAAAATAAACACGGATTTTCAACGCGCTGACCTCTACACCAAACCATTTGATAAACTCAGATTTTTCTATTTGTTAGAGGTCAACGATGTTAAAATAAAAGTGACGTTATCTTAGAAGAAGCAGTCGATCCATCCTACACCCCAGCCTCTCCCAGCAACCGAGGGGGAGCCTCTGTGTCAAGGGGGACACGGAGGAAATGCATGGCTCAGCCTCATGGGCTGAAGCCAAAACACAGGAGGATTACTCTCATTACTACCTCCTCTGTTACCACCACTACCACCACCACAGCTACCTCCACTCCACCACCCACTACCACTACACCATCCACCACCATTCCATGACACTACCTCTACACCACCCACTACCACTACACCACCCACCACCACCATTCCACCTTTCATAACCACTACTCAAACACCACCACCAATCTTCACCACTACACCACCCATCACTGCTACCCAAGCCGGATCATCCTCCGCTCTAACAGGATCATCTCTCCCTCAATTTGGAGTGGAGGAACAGCTGGTAGCGCTAAACCGAATGGTGCTGAAGCTGTGGGCTGCCGATGACGAGAAGACTGCTCAGATTCGTCAGTTAGTAGATCTTACTGCTGCACAATCTGAGCAGATATCTCAGCAGGCACGACTGATTGAGGAGCAGGCACAGCAGATTGCTGCTCAGAGATCCGACATGTCCCAACTCCAGGAGCAAAATTTCATATCTTCAAAGAAGATTGAGGAGTTGGAAGAGGCCAAGAAGACCATCATGCTCAAACTGAAGGGCACTAAGGATGAGCCACTGAAAATAAAGGAAGGTGATGGTGATGATGGTGATGATGATGGTGATGATGATGATGACGAGGATGAGGATGAAGACGATGAGGATAATGATGATGATGATGATATGGATGGTGACGCTGAGTCTCACGACAGGGAAGGTGACGACGAAGATGAAGATGCAGCTACTTCTCCCTCTGATCCTGCGCAAGAACAAAGAACTAAAATAAAACAAGATCAGATGGCCTCTTCTTCTGCTCCGTCTACCTCTCACTCTACAGAAGAAACAGCTCAGATTCAAGGCAAAGCTCAAGAATAGACGTCTATTCATTATTTAAACTTTGTACTTGAATATTTGTATCAAATTTGTGCTTTATAAATAAAATGAAAAGGTTAAACCAACTTCATTTATGTGCTTAATGTATACTTACTTGTGTTGTAATTGGTTGTTAAACAGGTTCAGCTAAACAAGTAGATGAACACGATGTAGTGCCCCTCCATCACATTGATTCTAAATTGACGAGATCCTCGATCTACAAGGGTTGTTCAACGATCAGTTAGCTACACTGCTGAGGAAGGGGAGATTATTCATGACTTAACAGATGAACAAATTGCAGAACTGTTTAGTCTGAATCCTAACGAGCTGGTGAAAGATGCTCCAAAGGTCGACATAGTCAGTGACGATGAATTACAAGACGTCGACGAAGTGGAGATTGAGGACGTGACTGCTGATCACTATCCTCAGTATACTAACGCCGAAGGCGAAGTTCTCCCAGATCAGGGAAACATTTGACAGCAACATCTTCGATAAGGTAGAAGAGATGACTGCTACGAAAGCAGCTACAACAGAAGCTCCTCAGGCAAATGATGCTGATCTGGCAGTCAAAAAGGCTGAATGGATAGCCTGCCTGGAGGAGATGAAGAAACAGCATGCGCCAAACAAGTCAAATGCCTACACCAAGCTTTACAAGATAAAGAAACTTCAGAAGGTGTCTGGCAAAATTATCAGCTGGGCATACCTTGAGGATCTCAAGGTGTATGCTATCAAGAGGGAGAAGGGAATTGAGTATTTCAGATTTTCACACGATCTGAAAACTCTCCCTGGATTTGAGCTTAACCGTCTAGCCAACTTGAGCCTCCTGTATGCTGTTCCAGGAAAGATGTCAGGATGGTTTGAGCAGGCACTGAAGAAAGAGTATCATACGAGGTAGGTAAATTTTAAACCTCAACGGCCCAGAAGGTTGATTCACAAGACAGAGGTTGATCTCACCTCAGGAAGTCCAAAGGTGGTCTTGCGATGGCACCCTCCGCGCACAATGTCGCGTATTCCATTGAGGGAAATGCCACAGGATTTTGCACCCCATTTTAAATGGTGGTACTATGACTGGCGCACTGGTGAGGCAGTCATAGTTTTGGAGAAAGAAGGGAAGGTCGAGACAGTTAGGCTATTTGACCCTATGTGGCTAACTAACTTGTCTGCTTCAGATGTATACATCTTGTACAAGTGGCCACTGTTTTTTGACACTCAAGATATCGAGCAAGCACTTCAGTTCCAACACGTCATACGTTTATGCTTCGTACTTGATATTCACTCTGGGGTTTCTAGAGAAGATAGGAAGAAGAGATTTGAAGAATTCAAGAAAGAAGTCAAAGTCTAGATAGAACTAGGTCCAAGGGGGAGTTTGTTGGTACATATGTCCCCAGTTCTAGTCTAGTGAGCTTAAATGTAATAGAACTTCTTCTTGTAACACATATGTAACGTTGATCAATATAATAGAAATCTCTTTTATATATGTTTGTTGGTTGTGTAATGTTATATCTATTTATATTATTTATTGTTACACGCATATATGACCATGCTATATAGGTTTACAGTTGTTAGACATAGTTCTGGATCATTAAAGGTTCAAGAATGTGTTTAACTAAGTATCCTGATTCAGTCACACGACTGGACCATGCGAATGGTCCAATTGCACGACTGAACCAGGTGATTGAGTCAATCTCACGGTTGAGTCATAAGACCGACTCAATCGTACGAATGAACCAATCGTATGATTCAGTCGCACGACTGAGCCAGTCGCAAGGCTCAGTCGTACGAATGAGAGCTGTAACCTATAAATACCACTTAATTCGTGGAAAAAGAAAACACTTCGAATACTCGAAACCCTAGTCGACCTAGAGCGTCCTGTTCGTTCATTCCAACTTCATAAAATGTTTCAGATCATTCCTAGTCCGTTCTTAACGTTTTCTAATCGTTAGGTTTGATCTTGTTAACGTTTTCCCTGATTGGATCACCAATCAAATAGGATTCCGCACTATTTGATTTGGCTTCACGTTTGAATCAGTTAGTACTCTGTCCGTACGCACGCGGTCCTAACAAGAGCCCAGTCGCATAGGTGCTCATTCGTATGAGGTCCATTCGCATAAGGTCCATTCGTATAGTGTCCATTCGCACGATTAAGGGTCCATTCGCACGATTAGGTGTTCATTCGCATAGTGTTCATCCGTATAGGTCCAATCACATGATGTTCAGTCGCATGGAGGCTATGCGACTGAAGGGTGTCCATACACCCAAATAGGGCTGTTGTACCCGAGGAAGAGCATAGTTAAAGTACTGACTTTTGGGGGAAAGTGCAAATGTAAGTTTTGATGTGGAAGTTCCCGTAGGTACATGTAAGATGACCATTGGGATCTTAGAAGTCATGTAGGGCATGACGATGATGATGTTTCATGTTTATGTATGATGTATGTTATGTACGTATGATTATGCTCTGTATAGTAATGTTATAGTGTATGTTGATGTTCATATTTATAGTGTATGTTTATCTTTCCTGTGACTTTACGTGCTATGTTAATGAATGAAATGAAAGTATTAAGAAACGTAAAGTGAAAGATAATAAAAGATGAACATGATGAATGAATGCATGCATTAATAATGAATGAGAGTAATAAAGGCTTGCAAGCAAATATAGGAGGTGAGCAACCTTGTTGTTACAACAGACTCGAAATGGAATCCCTGTCTTGCGACCTCAGTAATCGTGGCTATGTGCTATGAAGAAGGTAAAATCTTGACACTAGGATCATCCATTGTATAGAACCATCGCTGCATATCCTAGGTACTGTGGCCAAGAGGCTGCGGTGCGCCGATATAGAAGGTCTATAATAGGCCTAGGTCCAGTATCACGATACACAAGGATATTGAATGTGGCTATGGTACACTTAAACTCTACCTTAGGTGCTGTGGCCAGGAGGGTGTGGTGCGCCGATATAGAAGGTCTATGATAGGCCTAGGTCCAGCACCACGAAACCAAAAGGTATTGTATAAAGTGATAGTACCCCTAAACTTTACCTTAGGTATTGTGACCAGGAGGGTGCGGTGCACCGATATAGAAGGTCTATGATAGGCCTAGGTCCAGTACCACGATACAGAAAGGTAAGGTTTATGGGTGATGGAAAGAAAAGAGATAAAGATGAAAGAGTAAGAAAGTTAAAGACGCACAGTGAATGAGTGAAAGTTAAAGAATGAACGAATGAAAGTAATGAACGGAAGAAATGTAATGATAAAGTATGAAACGGGATCCTTGTCACTCGACCTCCGTAATCATGGCTGCGTGCCGTGAAGAGGGTAAAGTGTGACAAGACCAATATAGAAACAAAGATAACGAATGATAAAGATAATAATGATATTATCTATGTGTACGTATGATGTGTGATAGCATAAAAGTAAAGAAACGGTTTTAATGAAAGTAAAGTATGTTTTATTATAAAACTAGAACTCACTCAGCAACGCTGACTTTTTATGTGTTTCCAGTTGGCAGGTAAAGTTGCTGAGGATGGCACGGGGCGGCTACTCAGCTCTTTTGGGATGACATTCTTTTGTTTAACGCTTTTGTATTGTAATGTAAACAAACGATGTTTTGTAATGAATGTTGTATTACTTGGCAAAAGCAATTATAGAAAAATGAAAAGTTATTTCACTAATTCCGCTGCAATGTTTATTAAAGTTAATGAAATTATATGTTTTAAGAGCGATGAATGGCTAGCTGTAAGCGTCCCGAGAATGGGGCCTTACAAAATTATGAGTAGAACCTGGATCTACTAAAATCTGTAATTGCCTCGTTCCAATAGTACCAATAGTCTTCATAGTAGAAAAAGAGGGTACCCCCATGAGAGCATGAATAGAAATAAGCAGATCTACATGTAATCTTGAATCTCAGCATGGGACAAATTGGATTCATTATCATCCTCTTCAACATCTCTAATTTCAAGGATGTATAATTGTTTGAATTTACAATTATGAGTGGGTGTATATTTTTCTGTACACCAGAAACACTCTCCTATAGCTCGTTTCTCCTCAGTCTCCTTAGTTGACACTTTTCGGATAGGTTTAATCATTTTATTAGGTGGTGGTGTCGGTAACAAAGATAATGTGGCAGTGGAATTAGGAAGCGAAGTGGAATTAGGTTTTAAAGAAGTGTTGGTCAATCTAGGTGTGGATTGGAAGTAGAAGTGCTTGAAGTAGGTATGGTGATGAGTTTTTAGGGATCTTTAGTGCCAAATAAGGTGGAATATACTACTTCTTGCTGTTTTGCCATTGCAATAGCTTCTCTCATTTGAAAATCTTAACTAAACAATAAATCTCAGGTTTAAGACCAATTACAAACAAACCAGCAGCATAACTCTCGCACAATTTTTCTCTATTCAATAGAGCATCAAAAGTATCACAATATTCTTGAAGAGTACCTGTTTGATGAAGATTTTTCAATTCTTCAATAGGTTCTTCTATTAAACGTGTGGAGAATCTATTCAATAAGGAGCGAACATAATCCTCCGACAGCATATCTTTAATTTCTCGCCCTTGATTAGTAACAAAACCTTGATGCCATTGTAATGCTACTCCTTCGAGACTAATAACTGCGTAATGAACCTTCAAACTTGCTGGAGTTTTATCAACCGCAAAGAAATGATTGCATTTGCAAATCCATCCTTCTACATCTTCACCAGAAAACTTAGGGAAATCCAACCACCCCAATTGAATGAGTCTCTGTTCATGATGATCACCATTCTTCGAGTTCTTCTCCAACATCTCCTTCATGGATCAGATCTGCAGACAAGCCTCTGCCATTTGAAGTTGCAGATTTTTGATGTGAGAAGTGTTTCTTCTAGAATCGACTGCTGCGATTGAATTGCTTGTGAATTCTCCTTCGAAATCTTCTCCAATTTCTTCATTTCTTGCTGTCGAGTGGCCGCCATCACTGGTAATGACTCCGTCGTCTTCGTCTGGGCTCTAGTAGGATTGGTGCTCTGATACCAATTGTTACTATAAAAGAAGAGAGACAAGACAGATAGGGAAACTCAATTCATTCCATCGATACCTTCGTTCTATTACACAACTATGTTTATAACTACCAAAACGACTAACGACTAACGACTTCAGTTACACATTTGACAATTGTCAATTAACCCCCTTCAATTACAAAGATTGACAAAAACACCCCTTCTACTATTATTCTATTATTAATTCGTGACAATTTGTCTCTTCTACTTAAGTTTCCTTTTAACGTTTATCTCTCTTCTTCCCTCGCCCTAGCATCTATGATCGTTGTTAATCCATCAATCCTTCAGTCTTTACCAAAGCTTTGCTCCAATTTTATAGCTGCATCAATTTTACAAACGTAATTTAGTAACATGGGATGCAAGTCGTAATGTGTATATTTATCTAGCAAAAATTAGTTTTATGAGAATAATGAGGCTTCGCAAGGACAATTACCAATTTACTGATGTCTAATTATGGATAACTAATGTGATTCGTGTTGTAAGAGAATTTGAAATTATTGCAGGTCTAAATTACGATCTGATGCATTGGCATTTCACAGTGTAAGTTTTAATTTACTATCTACAACATGAAGAGTCTCAAAACAACTTACATTTACAACCTTTGTAACAACAGATTGCCTCAATAACTTCAACCAGCCTCAAGACTTTTGATTCGACATATTTTTCATCTTTTTCGTATGTTATTGTCTGGATTGCATCCCCCTAAAAAAACTTAAAAACAATTGAGGCAATTATCTATCAAAGTATAAAGACCTGTTTTAAATTTCATGTCATGTGGTTAGTTTTGGAGGTTAACAATAGAATATGAGTTTATAGGGAAGTTCATTCATCCTAACATTCAAAATAAGCAAGAATCAGTCTGCTAATCGGTATTTAAACAATAACATTCCGTCAAAACCACATCAGAGTATCAAGGATTATAATACCAATTACACGTATAAAAGCCTTATTTCTTAGTTAATTTGTTGATATGTGTTTAGGACTTTGGAACCATTTTCATTTACTCATATCATATGACCAAAAGCATAACTCATAAGGTTTGTGAGTAAAAATTTGTGCAGGTGTCAAATGAAAATAGTAATTGATAGTTTAAGCACAATATATAGCGTACATATTTTACATGGTTAACTTGAGCAACAAAGAAGTGTGCAGTAGTGGTCTAATCAACTACCTGTATAGATACATAATAAATTTTTTATGCTGAATGATGAAAGTAAAGCTAGCAAATGAGGAAACAAAATTATAATCTAACCTTTATCAAGAAAAAGCCAGCCATACTTTAGGAAAGACCGAGAGTGCCGGTAACTCTAACTAAACGTACTGCTAATGATTCTAATGTTGATTTTATTCTTGAAGATTCTCCTGTCACACCCCAACCTTAACGACGGAAATGTTGAGATGTGAGGGTTAAGATTGTTCAAAGGCACACAACACTACTTCAAAGTGTAAATATTATTAAACATCAAGTTCATATCATAACATGTTACTCATAAGTCTCAAACATACAATCATAACATGAATTAATCAAGACATCCAAATTTAAAATAAATCCATTATTTTCTCTAGGTCCAATCCTAGATGATTTCATATCTTCACGATCAACAACTAAGCTTGAGCATTTCCTGAAACATGTTCAAAATAAAGTCAACATATGTATGTTGGTGAGTTCCCATGAGTTAGTACATACATACATAAAATCTTTTAAAAAGGCAATTCATGTCATAGGTTACGAAATAATAAGGAACATATAGATAGAATAATGATACAATCAAAACTTGACAAAATATGGTCACAATGAAATATACAATTAGCTAAGTAAATTTGGTTCCCATGATGAACAATAATATGTCATCAGGAGCCGGCAATAACCTTGGCTTTAGCACCAAATAGCTTTGTCAAGCGCATAGATCTATGACGTCGCTAGGATAACAATAGTTAATGATTGTTTTACAAGATAACTATCATATAATGTTCACCAATATTTCAAATAACCATAACAATTTAACTAGATGAATTGCACATGTGTTATAAGTATTTCAAGAATTTACAAGTGTACGTTAATACGATTAACATGCTTCACCCCAAAAGATGTGAAATAAAGTAAAATGAGGTATGAAAACTCAAATGATATATGACGTGCTCACAATAACAAAATTGAGGTAACTCCAACAATACCTTCACAATTTGCCTAAAAATGAGCATTCTAAGATTTAGAATTTAGCCGGTAAGGTCAAGAGACGATTCGCGAAGACTAGGGTTTCAATTGTAATCGGGATTCTTGATTTAGTAAATTGTTGTTATATATATTTTTTATTTAACTTTGTTAAATGAGACGATGTGATTTAATTATCAAAAAAATGATAGAGATTATTAATAATTGGAATAAAGTATGAAGAAAATGTAAATATATTTATAGAAGAAATCGTTAATTTATTAATAATGATTATGAGGTACTAATTCAAATAAATAGAGCATATAATTATTTCTATTTGATTCATTATTATTTTTTATACAATTTAAAACTTGTAAATATATTTTATTGTAATTTTATAACTTTCAAAATAAAAATGAAGGATTTTTTTTTAAAATTATGATTTCTAGGAATTTAAAAGAAAATTTTTGTAATTAAATTCTGATTTAGTATAGGTTATAAAAATGATTTTTATATTAATTAAATAATATTACAAAATTTTCTTGAATTTATTACTTAACAAAATTAAGTAAAAACAAGTTGCAGGGGCTTGGGTTCGAACCTGAGTCCCTTGCTTATCCCTCTCGTGCTTTAACTAGCAGGCTAGGGTGCCTGCGTCTGTCCTGAACTGGTTCTTATTTCTTTTAAGCAACCAGCACCAAAAACCCCTAAATTCTCAAGAACCCTAATTTTAATTTCACATCAATTGAACCAGGAATGAAATCGAAAATGAAATTAACATTAGAGCTTTTGTTCCCCACATGAAATCGAGTATAAACATGTGTTTAATTTACCTGATTTTGATTGAATTGAAGAAACAGTAGGATGGTTAGACTGACGATGACTCGAGGAACAAAATTGATGTGTGTGTGTTTTGTGTCAAAATTGAAGTTTCAGGAAGTTTAAAGAAGCTGTTTTGAGAATTAGCCCTCTAATTTATAGTTCTCATTGGGACGATTAAGTGCCCAACGGCTCTACGGTTGCTCTCGGTCGTTACCAATCGGTTTTGGTGTGAAATTTGCCGTTTCAGGTGGAATTAATCACACTATTGGTTTCGAAACGATTAAATGAGGGTGTAAGTTCAATTAATTTTCATTATTGTTGTGTTTTAAAGTGTAGAATGGTTTCGATTTCGATTGGGTTTGGTTTCGTCTTTAAGGGCTCTCAATATCTTGTTTAAATTAGAATTAATGCACCTCTTTAAGTTCGAAACGGGTCCATGAAAAGATTTGAAGCGATTTGGGGTTAAAACCGGGTTTTAATAGGGTGTTTTGGGGCTCACCAGCCAGCGGTTGGAAAATCAGGGGGATGCGGGTGGTGTTTTGGGTTTTAAAAGTATTTTACACCTTTGGTCCCTGGTTTTGCTTGTTTAACATTTTATGCCAAAACCTCTTTAATTAAGTTTATAATTTGCAATTTTAACCCTTAGCTTATCAAACCCTAATCTAATAAATCCATTTATAAAGATTAATAATAACTTTTTAAACTTTATAAGTTTTATAACACTTTAGATTTTAGTTAATTATTTCTAATTAATGTCATTCTTGACAAGGAACCCGATAGATTTTTTTATATATAAAAATTTATAACCTACTATCATTTTGTTAATTGATACTTTAAAAAACTTAAATATATTATTGAACACAATACTAAATTAACACAATGTTTAACACATGAATGATCCAAGTGGTTTCATTAACGACATAAATGACACTTACAAGAGTAACGACAGACAACGTTTATTTAACGGACACACGGAATGTCATAGTCTTCCCAACTCTAAGAAATTTCATCCCGAAATTAATGATATAGTTAAGCAAAGAAATGAGGATGTTTCTTCCTCATATAATCCTCTCGTTCCCAGGTAAACTCGGCTCCACGTTAATTTTCCCAACGAACTTTGATGATCGGTGTGGTAGTGGTTCGAGTCTTCTTCATTGTGCGATCCATGATCTCCACGGGCTTCTCAACAAAATGCAAGGACTCGTCGATTTGGATTTCATCTATAGAAACATGTAGACTTTCTTTGGCCAAACACTTTCTTAGATTTGAGACATGGAAAACAGGATGTACCCCACCAAGTTCAGAGGGTAGTTCTAGCTCGTAAGCCACTTTTCTGATCCTTTTTAGGATTTTGAAAGGTCCTACAAACCTTGGGGCTAATTTACCCTTCTTCCCAAAGCGAACAACTCCCTTCCATGGCGATACTTTAAGAAGAACCACATCACCGACCTGAAATTCTAACGACTTGTGTCTTTTATCCGCACAACTCTTTTGTCAACTCCTAGCCGTCTTAAGATTATCACGGATTTTAGAAACTTTATCAGTCATTTCTTGGATGATTTCAGGGCCGGTAATGGAACTTTCACCGATGTCAGTCTAACAAATTGGGGAACGACATTTACGACCGTATAGAGCTTCGAACGGTGCATCTTGATGCTTGAGTGATGGCTGTTATTATAGGTAAATTCCGCTAACGGTAAATATGTATCCCAGTCACCACCCAAGTCAAGAACACAAAGACATAGCAAATCCTTAAGAGTTTGAATGGTTTGATTGGGTTGACCATCCGTTTGTGGATGGTAAGCCGATCTTAAATCCAGTTGAGTACCCAGGAGTTCTTGCATGGACGACCAAAAGTGTGAAGTGAAATGAGCATCTCGATCAGATATGATGTGTAAGGGCATACCGTGATGACTCACAATCTCATCAATGTATATACGAGCCAACTTTGAAACTTTGTAAGTGTCACGTATGGGTATGAAGTGCGCTGTGTGGTCAAACGGTCGACGATCACCCATATACTATCATGACCACGAGGAGTACGAGGTAACTTGTTTATGAAATGCATGGATATGTGCTCCCATTTCCACATAGGGATTTTAGGTTGTTCGAGTAATCTACTAGGCCGTTGGTGCTCCGCCTTGACCATTGCACACGTAAGACATTTGGCTACGTATGAAGATGTCCTTCTTCATTCCTGACCACCAATATTGCCCACGCAGGTCCATACCATTCAGTTTTGTTTCAAGCTGCAAAGGAACCCCATACGTCAATTCTTCATCCACTATTCTATCAGCTACGACAGCTTGCTGAGCTTCGCGAACACGATTCTCAAGGTTGCTATCAATCCTTATATTATGAAGCATAACAGTAGTCTTGTTGACATCTACATGAATCTTAGTGTCAAACTCTTCTAGGGTGTTAAACCATTATCGTCGATCTCATATTTCCTAAGTGAGACGGTCTTTTTATGGACCTTGCGACTTAACGCATCGACTACAACATTCGCCTTTCCTAGATGATAACGAATGTCACAGTCGTAGTCACTAATAAACTCAACCCAATGACGTTGCCTCATATTAAGATCCTTTTGACTGAAAACGTGTTGAAGGCTTTTGTGATCAGTGAAACTATGCATTGTGTCCCATAAAGGTAATGCCTCTAAAATTTTAAGGTAAACACCACAACACCAAGTTCAAGATAGTGGGTCATGTAATTCACTTCATGAACCTTCAATTACCTTGAAGCATAGGCCATGACCTTTCCCCATTGCATGACAACACAACCAAGGCCTTGACTATATGCATCATAATATATGGTGAAATTATCATTCCCTTTAGGAAGGGTGAGAATAAGAGCATTACACAATTTGTGTTTGAGGGTCTCGAAAGCCTCTTCTTGCTCATGCCCCAACTCAAATGGTTTATTCTTTTGGGTTAAGGACGTAAGTGGTTTCGCAATCCTTGAGAATTTGCTATAGAACGCCGGTAGTAACCCGCCAGTCCAAGGAAAGAACGAACTTCGGTTTGAGTTTTGGGGACATATCAATTTTTCACAGCTTCTACCTTAGTAGGATCAACATGGATTCCTTGGCTATTCACCACATGACCTAAAAATATGACTTCCTCAAGCCAAAAATCGTACTTAGAAAACTTTGCGTACAACCGTTATTTCTTTAAAAGCTCAAGAACTTATCGCAAGTGGAGCTCATGATCAGCTTTAGTCTTTGAGTAAATAAGGATGTCATCGATGAACACTATCACGAACTTGTTTAGATAGGGTTCGTATACCCGGTTTATGAGATCCATAAAGACAGCAGGAGCATTGGTCAAGCCAAAAGGCACAACCATGAACTCATAATGTCCATATTGAGTACGAAAGGTGGTTTTTGGAATATCATTTCCATGGACTCGTAATTGGTGATACCCAGAACGTAACTCGACTTTTGAGAATTGAGTGGCTCCTTGAAGTTGATCAAAAAGATCATCAATTCGAGGGAGAGGGTATCAATTTTTGATGGTGAGTTTGTTGAGTTCTCGATAATCGATGCACATGCGAAATGAACCATCTTTATTCTTCACAAATAGCGCAGGTGCACCCGATGGTGAAGAGCTAGGATGGATAAAGCCCTTATCAAACAGCTCTTGTAGTTGACTGGCTAGTTCTTGCATTTTCGATGGTGCAAGACGATAGGGTGACTTAGCCATAGGGTTTGAACAAGGAATCAAGTCAATCTTAAACTCAACCTTACGCACGGGAAGTAGTCCACTAAGATCTTCGGGAAATACATCGGGGAAGTCCCATACAATAGGAATATCCTTAAGCTCATTCCCTTTGACTTTCGTATTGACTACATAAGCCAAAAAGGCTATGTATTTCTTATTTAGGCACTTTCGAGTCTTAGTACATGACATAATCTTGAGTCCTTTAGATGATCTCTCCCCAAAAACTTTTAAGGTATCACCCAAAGGTGGTGGAATTCGAATACACTTCTCGAAACAGATAATTTCTGCATAGTGTTTAGCTAACCAATCCATGCCCATAATGACGTCAAAAATCCCGAGTTGCATGGGAATAAGGTCAATAGGGAACTCATGCTCATTAAGACTCAAGATGCAATCACGAAAGATGACATCAATAATGATAGATTTTCCATCGGTGACTTTGACCGTAAAGGACTTTCTAGCTTAGTGCGCGATTTAGTAAGTTTGGGTTCAAATTCTAAGGACACAAAACTCTTATCCGCTCCCGAATCAAACAATACAGAAGCATAGAAATTATTTACAAGATATGTACCTGCTCAGATATAGAGCTATCGTAGGTACGTGGAGAGTAGAGTAAAAATTTTATTCAACAAAAGTTCGAGTAACAGAAAAGAATGACGTACCGTTCACCACGTCGTTATTCTCTTGTGCTTGGTTTGTGTTAATATTGAAGCACGTCTTCGAGCTGATGGGACATTTCCCGCGAGACGGGGGCATTGTGGGCGAAATGGGCTGGTTTCACCATAATTGTAACAAGCTCGGTTGGCGACTACAACAACATTGTTTAGTGCACGGTGACACGTAGAAACCAAATGCCCATACTTCCCGCAAAGCGAGAAAATACGACATGGATTGTTTCCCGCACGATGATACTTGCAGATATTACACATCGGGTGTGGACCGGTATACGCTCTAGCAATAGTTGCTTGATTTGCAATGGCAGCTTGTTTTTGTGGTGCATTGGGTGCTGTGACCTCAAAATTTCGAGCAGGTGTAAACTTACGTTTCTTGGCTTTGAATGAGGATTCAGCCTTCACCTCTTTAGTTGCCTCTGGGGTCACCTTCCCAGTTTGTTTAGCACCCTTCACCGTCAAAGTACCAGCCTTGATGTGATTTTCAGTGAGCTGTGCATTGATGTTGATTTCTTCTTCCAGGGTCGTGGGCCTACTTCCTACAACAACATCTTGAATTTGAGGTGGTACCCCTTTGATGAATTTTTCAATACTACGAGGTACAGTGTCCATCATGTGTGTTAAAAGCATGCTTAATTCAGTGACCATAGTAGGAAGAACAACAACCATTTTGCTGGGCGATCATAGCGGCGAGTTTTCGGTCAGAGCTACCACGCTTTCCATGATGACGAGACATTCTAAAAAGAAAATAGAGCAGATATTAGAGTTTTGGAGATTAAAACCAGTTCAAATAGACACAATTTCTTAAAATTTACAAACGTATACAGGATGGTTCCATTTGGTAACACACAGCCAATAGGAACATTGACACATCAAGGTAACTTAATTCTAAATTTTCTTGGGGCATTTGTGTATTTTGACCAAAATTTATCACTCATTCCAGATATCCCCAAGTAAGCATAAATGGTTGTCACACCCCCGTTGAGAGTAGAAAACACGGGGATGCAAGCGAGACGGGATCGTCATAACACATGGTTAACAATAGAGATGTAATATATATATGTAATTGATGACAAAGCGTGTCATGATGACACCCGACACAAATGGAGACTTGTGTCGTGTTTAGTCAATATTCGCGACAGCATAGCCATAAGCATAAACAGAACTTGTAATGATTCACATAATCACAAAAATTGTTTTCTTGTATGTAATTCCCACAACCCAGGAATAAGTATCCAAAGGAATGTTAATTGTTTGATGGACAGCAACAACGTACAAAATAATTGTTCATCAAGTATGTTCAGTCTCAAAAATGCATCCTAGGGTCTCCACTAAGGCAGCACTCCTAGATCTTCAGTTCTCATTGTTACCTGAAAAGTTATGCTCAAAATTGTCAACGATAATATTGGTAAGCTTCGCAGGTTTAAATTGTAAACATGTAGTTGATGATGTATAGTGTTTGTTGTGGAATACCGTGCATACAGTTATAAGCAAACAAAATCACATACCATGAGTTTTATACAACCAAACTAATGACGTACACACAACAACTTGTCAGAATATATTCACCCAAGGCCCGTTCCTGGCAGTGTGATGGTACTCACAAGTAACCATCTATCAAGGGTGGGGGTGTCAACCCAGTAATACTACTAATACCTATCCGTCGGTTCCAACACCGGAATTAAATGGTTGTAAGAAGAACCACACAGTAACTCATGTATGCATCAGATAAGTACTCACAAAACAGTATCACGTTGATTCCAAGTATGAAAATTGTATGTATGTTGTACAGCATTAAAAACGGGTGAGCATACTTTCCCCCATGTTTGTAAAAGATTGAAACATTGTATAAGCATAAAAAGGGGCCACGAAACTCACATGTTAAGTGGTAAGTATGTATGATGAAACTTCCCAAACTTGTATGTATGAACGGCCAATCACCTATTGACAGTTATGTTAAGCATTAACGATGTGCCTGATGTTAATAATATTGTTTAGTCGGGTCGGGTCATATCGGTTCGGTCGTGGGTAGCACTTGCACACAAACACACGCAATAGATCTTATGTAGATCTAAGTACTAGAAACGTTGCCATTGTCGATGATATTTGTGTAAAAGTGTCATTGTTGTTAGAGAAATGCTTAGTGTACATTAGTGTTGCAAATCGTTTGTTGTTAGTTGTAAAATGTTATGTTAATTCGATTTGGTTTAACTTCAGTGGCTTTGATAGTGTTAATTTGAAGATTGTCATTAGCAATGGCAACCTTGTCGATGTCACCTTAACATCACACGACAAACACACACCACACACAGGAAGAATTCACACACAATGACTCCAATCGCATGACAGGACCAGACGCATGACTAGACACTCCATTCGCACGAATCAACCCTCAATCGTGCGAATCAGCTTCATTCGCACGATTGAACCCCCATTCATGCGACTCAGCATTCAGTCGTACCACACAGTCCCCAATCGCACGACTCAACTCCCATTCGCACAATTCAACCTTCATTCGTATGAATTAGCTTCATTCATGCGACTGAACTTCCATCGTGTGACTGGACATTCAGTCGTGCGATACACACAGTCACACACATTCATCCGCATTGACTCAATCGCATGACAATACTCATCCGCATGACTCAATCGCACGACACACACAATCGTATGAGCTTAGTTGCATGTTTCACTCAATCGCTTGGACTCAGTCGCACGACAGACCCAATCGCATGGACTCAGTCGCACGACTCACCCAGTCGCACGACTCAGTCGCATGACAGACCCAGTCGTCCAGAAGCAGATCGCGACTGCTGAAGGTGCTGAGTAGCCACGCATGGGTTTCACACATCAAGGACTTCCAGAAACACTCATCTAACATATCTAAGTAAGATGCATGCTCAGAAAGGCAACACACGCACCCACACGACCTGTTGTGCTCGGGTTGAACCCGAACACCAGAAACCCTAAAATCACAGAAGTAAAACGAGCAAAAATGGACGACCAAGGTCGTCTACCTGCTAGAAACGTGTAGTCTCAGCTATAGCCGAGGTTTCACCGATGAAAACGAGACGAAAATGGGCGGTTTTGGTGCAAGGATGAAGAAGAAATATGGAGAAGAAGATAAGGAAGAAGAAGAAGAAGTTATGAAGGCTAGGGCTGGTTTGTGGGTATTTATACCCAGCCCTAGTTTGGCAATTGTCACATTTAGTCCCCGCACTTAGCCCTCGAGTCCCCAAATTTGTTTCGGTTGAAACAAAGTAAATGGGCATGTTATATAAATGTTAGGGAAGCATTTAATGTTGTTTGTATATTGAAAATGATGTTATTAATGATGTTCACATTATATAACATAATATAGCCAATGATGCCAGTTGTGATATTCGTAAGCGTTTTAGATGATATGGTTGCAAATAATGGTATCACAACTGTAAAAGAAAATCAAGCAAGTATGATGTCCTCACGAATAGTCTATGAAGATGAGAAATGAACGTTCTAAGGATAGTTAACGAAATCCACGTTAAATGACGGACCTTTTGGTGACGGATGTCACAGTATCCCCCAGTTGAGAGAATTTCGTCCCGAAATTCAACTGGTGTTAGGTCCAAGAGTGTCATCCTCGAATAGATGTGGATATTTGAGCTTCATCTGATCTTCCCATTCCCACACGAATTCTGGTCCTCTTTTGGAGTTCCATCTCATGCGAATAATCGGTATCTTGCTGCGCCTTAGGCGGTTGACCTTTCGTTCCATGACCTCTATAGGTTCTTCGATGAAATGAAGCTTTTCGTCAATCTTTATTTTCTCAATTGGTACGTGTAGAGTTTCATCTACTAGGCACTTTTTGAGGTTTGATACGTGAAATATGTCGTGTACACCGCTGAGTTCTTATGGCAACCTTAATCGGTAAGCCACCGGACCGATTCTTTCTGTAATCTCGAATGGCCCTACGTATCTTGGGGCTAACTTCCCTTTCTTTCCAAACCGTACAATCCCCTTCCAGGGAAAGAATTTGAGTAGGACGTGATCTCCAACATTGAATTCTAGAGGCTTCCGACGGTTGTCGGCATAGCTCTTTTGGCGATCTCTTGCAGCTTTTAGTCTGTCTTTGATTTGGAAAATCTTGTCGGTTGTTTCTTGAATGATCTCTGGGCCTATTAGCTGGCTTTCACCAATTTCTGCCCAACAAACGGGGATCTACATTTCCTCCCGTACAATGCTTCAAATGGAGCACATCCAATGCTTGTATGGTAGCTGTTGTTGTAAGAGAACTCAATCAATGGTAGATGAGTGTCCCAGTTACCACCAAAATCGATTATACAGGCTCTAAGCATGTCTTCCAATGTTTGTATTGTTCGTTCACTTTGACCATCTGTTTGTGGTTGATAGGCGGTACTCATATCTAATCGAGTTCCCATCGTTTTCTGTAGTGTTTGCCAAAATCATGAAGTGAATCGGCTGTCACGGTCAGATATGACTGACATCGGCACTCTGTGCCGTGTCACGACCTCCTTTATGTACAATCTCGCTAACCTTTCCATCTTGTAATCCTCTCGGATCGGTAAGAAATGAGCTGACTTCGTCATTCGATCCACTACGACCCATATCGAGTCGTGCCCGCTACTTGTTCTAGGGAGTTTGGTAATGAAATCCATGGCTATGTTCTCCAATTTCCACTCGGGAATTTCAGGTTGCTGTAATAATCCTGATGGTTTTTGGTGTTCAGCCTTAACTTTCGAGCACGCCAAGCATCGGCTTGCATACATAGCAATGTCTTTCTTCATGCCTGGCCACCAGTACAGATCTTTAAGATCGTGGTACATCTTGTCTGCACCAGGATGAATAGAATATCGCGTCTTGTGTGCTTCATCCGTGATTAGGGTATGAACGTCTCCCCATTTGGGTACCCATATACAATCCATGAAGTACTGTATACCATCATCCTTGCAAATCATCTGTTTGTCCAACCATCGGAATTCTTCTCCCGTAAGGTTTTCTTCTTTCAATGCCTTACTTTGTGCAATTTGGATCTGAGCTTTCAGGTTTGTTTGAATAGTCAATCCCAACGCTCGAGCACGTATTGGTTTCACGCGTTCTTTGCGGCTTAAAGCATCAGCCACCACGTTTGCTTTCCCCGGATGATACCGGATTTCACAATCGTAGTCACTAAGTAACTCTACCCAATGTCGTTGTCGCATATTGAGTTCTTTCTGATTCAGGATATGTTGAAGGCTCTTGTGATCCGTGTAGATGATGCATCTGGTTCCATACAGATAGTGCCTCCATATCTTAAGTGCAAATACTACAGCGCCCAACTCCAAATCATGAGTTGTATAGTTCTTTTGTGCACCTTAAGTTGTCGTGAGGCGTAGGCAATCACCTTATCTTTCTGCATTAGCACACATCCCATCCCTTGATGTGAAGCATCGTAATACACCATAAAATCATCAGTCCCGTCTGGGAGGGACAATATCGGTGTGTTGCACAACTTCTCCTTCAACGTTTGGAATGCTTGTTCTTGTGCGTGTCCCCAATCAAACTTCTTGTCTTTTTGAGTCAACAAAGTTAACGGTTGAGCAATCTTTGAGAAATTCGCAATGAAGCGACGATAGTACCAGGCAAATCCTAAGAATTGCCATATCTCCGAAGGTGTCTGGGGTGCATCCCATTTCTTCACCGCTTCAATCTTGCCGGGATCTACATGAATCCCATTTTCGTTAACCACATGCCGCAAAAATTTCACTTCTCTAAGCCAAAACTCGGACTTCGAGAATTTTGTGAAAAATTTCTCTTCTTGTAATAGACTCAGTATAGCCCGAAGATGTTCCTCGTGGTCCTCTTTCGAACGGGAGTAAATAAGTATATCGTCTATGAACACGATTACGAACTTATCCAAGTAAGGTTTGCACACTCGATTCATCAGATCCATGATCACAGCTGGTGCATTAGTCAATTCGAATGGCATGACTAAGAACTCATAATGCCCATAACGAGTCCTGAATGTGGTTTTCAGTATGTCATCCTCGAAAACCCTTAGTTGATGGTATCCCGAACGAAGGTCAATCTTGGAAAAATACCAAGCTCCTTGTAGCTGATCAAACAAATCATCAATTCTGGGAAGAGGATATCGATTCTTCACAGTCAACTTGTTTAACTCGCGGTAATCGATGCACATACGGAACGACCCGTCTTTCTTTTTGACAAATAAGACCGGTGCTCCCCATGGTGAGTGACTCGGTCGAATAAAACCCTTCTCTAGTAGCTCTTGTAATTGGCTAGATAACTCTTGCCTTTCGGATGGTGCTAACCGATATGATGCTTTTGCTACCGACGTAGCTCCAGGAACCAACTCTATACGAAATTCCACCTGTCGTGAAGGAGGCAAACCCGACAAGTCATCAGGGAATACATCCGGATAATCTCGTACGATAGGAATATCTACCAACTTGTTGTTCTCTTCTTTCTTTTCCACCACATGGGCCAAAAACGCGTAACACTGCTTTCGTAAACATCGTCGTGTCCTCATGCAAGAAATAAGCTTTAGAGTTATTCCCAGTCATTCTCCTTGAATCTTGAGTATCCCCCGTTTGGCATGGGGATTTGTACTACTTTCTTCTGACAGATGATCTTAGCTCCGTGTTTCGACAACCAATCCATTCCCACAATCATGTCAAAACTCCCCAACTCAAAAGGGATTAAGTCTATGTCAAAGGCATGGTTTTCTAATATCATGGAGCACTTTCTAATAATCTCATCAGCCTGTACAACTCTACCGTTGGCCATTTCTACGAAGAAGTTAGTTTCTACTCTACTAGGGTTCAAGGTAAGCATGTGTGCAAAATCAGAAGATATGAAACTATTGTTTGCTCCAGTATCAAACAATATAGATGAGAAGTGGTGGTTGAGCAAGTACGTAACCGTAATAACATTCGGGTCCTGACGGGCATCGTTAGCTCCAATGACAAATGCACGTCCCCGAGCGACATTCCCTTGATTAGCCGGGCCTTGGTTCCCAGCTATGGCCATCACTTGCTGTTGGTTATTCCCTTGTTGACCCGGTGCCCTATTCAGTTTGGGGCACATGTTCTGGTAGTTACCCGTATTTCCACATTCTTAACAGACTCTGGCATTCCCGGCGGGGTTAACCGCATTGACGGGCGCCACCAGATTCGGCGCAATTCTACAATCCTTCGCTAGGTGCCCCGGGCGCCTGCAGTTCACACACACCCGGCACTGCATCTCTGGGGGATGATGATAGTTGCAACTATCACATTTGGGGTTCGGCCCAACATACACTCTCTTGCCCTGAGTCACAACCACAAAATTCCTAGTGATCCTGGCCCTTTTAACAGATTTCCCGGCATTCGACCGACTTGTTTCCCCAACATCCTTTCGCTTCTCTGCTCCCCTGCCCAATACCCCTGTTCTTACCATCTCATCAGTTAGAGCGCCAGCCTTTAGAATTGCGCTCTGAATCGTTGGAGGAGAAACTGTTGTTACCATTGCCCAGATTTGAGGCGCAAGTCCCCAAATGCACCTCTTGATTCTTTTTGATTCTGGAGTCACAAGGTGTGGAACTAGCCTCTCCAGTTCGTGGAATCGATCAGTATAAGCTGCGTGCACAGCCCCCACCATAGCATGATTCCAGAATTCATGCTCCAGTTTCTATATTTCGTTGAGGGGGCAGTACTCCTCAGTAATCAATGCTTTGAACTCATCCCATGACATCCGCATCGCGGACTCTCTTCCTCTAGCTTGAACCTGGGTGTTCCACAAGATTAGTGCCTTGCCTTGTAGTGAACACGTGGCATACTTGATTCTTTGACTGTCGAGGCACTCACTGATGTCAATCACTGCCTCCATCTTTTCAGGGGATCTTGTTAGGGCTATCGCCCTACCTTTCCCATCAAATTCTCGGGGTTTGCAGGCCACGAATTCCTTGTAAGAATATCCCCGTCTTGCAACAACAACCCCAGTGTCATTACCAGTTGTTCCGCCAATCCCAGTATCTTCCCTTGTTCCTTGGTTATGCTGATCATTAGTATCATGATCCCCGTGGAGATTATGATTCAGAAGAGTGTCGCTCACTTGAGTCACTATAGTTGGAATCAGTGCGGCTAGCTGCTGAGTAATCATAGCAGCTATATCAGGGTTTTCAGTTCCCTGATTGTTACCGGCGGGAGCACCACCTGTTCTTGGTGGTCTACCCCTACCTCTTCCTTATGGAGTCTCACCTTCATGATTCGTACTGCATGTGACTCTTCGAGGCGGCATCTTCTAATCATAAAAGGAGTAAACATGTAAACTTTAGTAAACATGTAAACCTTAGTCACTTGAAGATACATGTATGATTCCACTCATCAAGTTCCAACAATCCATGCTTCAGTCAATCAAGATCATCACGTAGCCCAGTTTAAGCACATTCTTAGTATACCGGTGATGCTTATATATAGGGTTCCCCGCAGTGTTCCCACCACATCCACGATATACCTAGCATGATGTTTAAACCGGTCACTTGACATCCGATTTTCCTTAGCATCATCCCAATGAGTAATATAGTGTTTGTGTAGAGAATGTCATCACTCCTTTATATTTCTTTGAAATCCACTTTCATTCTAAGCATTTAGTCAGTTCCTTAGTTACTGATATGCTAAGTGGAGGAATGTTTCGTGGAGAATAAAATCATTGTCATGATTGAAATACCATGAAGGCTCTGAGTAGGACAGGACTTAGGTAATAGTAGGGGTTAGTAATCTTTTATCACCCTTAGCAAGGTCTTACTAGAATTATGATCCTAGCACCCTAGGGTATAGAATAAAAAGCTTGTAATACCCATGATCGTTACCTCATGGTAAGATTAGCCAGACTTCACCTGCACTTCAAATTGCAATTACGTGTGCACCCGTAATGGTAATTTGCCTTGTATGATCACCCTTAGCTTCACCTACCCAAGCTAACATCACAGTATTGACAACGTCCATCATGCACTGTTCGTGTCATGTCCTCATGTCCATGAGCCAATAGTATTCCAATAGTAGCATGTGATAGCAAATAAACTCCAAGCACATAAGCCCAATTAGTCTAACGATAGTTGCCTATCCTTCATACTTTCAGGATCTCAGGCATACTATTTTAGGGTCGGATTTAGTATTTGAGATCGACGCTACGCGTGATCTGTGAAGTATCCCTTCAGTTTGGGTATTCCGACCTAATGGTATAATGTAGTGCGCATACGAATGTAAGATTCTGGTAAAAGGCATCCCGTGAAGAAAGACTAAGAGTAATATTGTCTTCCTCAGGATAACCAGATATCAAAGCATATATGTATAGAACATGTATAGAGATAAGAAACAAGTATAGAGGAACATACATGTAATGTCAAATGCAAGCCAGTCCTAGCATGCATTCTACATGAAGGTTCCTAGGTTATAGTCTAGGTCAAGTGAATTGCCTAATTCTCTATAACCAATGGCTCTGATACCAGTCTGTCACACCCCCGCTGAGAGCGGAAAACACAGGGGATACGAGCGAGACGGGATCGTCATAACACATGTTTAACAATAGAGATGCAATATATATATGTAATTGATGACAAAGCGTGTCATGACGACACCCGGCAGAAATGGAGACTTGTGTCGTGTTTAGTCAATATTCACGACAGCATAGCCATAAGCATAAACAGAACTTGTAATGATTCACATAATCACAATAATTGTATTCTTGTATGTAATTCCCACAACCTGGGAATGTTAATTGTTTGATGGACTGCAACAACGTACAAAATAGTTGTTCATCAAGTATGTTCAGTCTCAAAAATGCATCCTAGGGTCTCCACTAAGGCAGCATTCCTAGATCTTCAGTTCTCATTGTTACCTGAAAAGTTATGCTCAAAATTGTCAACAATAATGTTGGTGAGCTTTGCAGGTTTAAATTGTAAACATGTAGTTGATGCTGTATAGTGTTTGTTGTGGAATACCATGCATATAGTTATAAGCAAGCAAAATCACATACCATAAGTTTTATACAACCAAACCTAATGACGTACACACATCAACTTGTCGGAATATATTCACCCAAGGCCCGTTCTTGGCAGTGTGATGGTACTCACAAGGAACCATCTGTCAAGGGTAGGGGTGTCAACCCAGTATTACTACTAATACCTATCCGTCGGTTCCAACACCGGAATTAAATGGTTGTAAGAAGAACCACACAGTAACTCATGTATGTATCAGATAAGTACTCATAAAACAGTATCACATTGATTCCAAGTATGAAAATTGTATGTATGTTGTACAGCATTAAAAACGGGTGAGCATACTTTTCCCCCATGTTTGTAAAAGATTGAAACATTGTATAAGTATAAAAAGGGGCCATGAAACTCACATGTTAAGTGGTAAGTATATAGATGAAACTTCCCAAACTTGTATGTATGAACGGTCAATCACCTATTGACAGTTATGTTAAGCATTAATGATGTGCCTGATGTTAATAATATTGTTTAGTCAGGTCGGGTCGTATCAGTTCGGTCGTGGGTAACACTTGCACACAAACACATGCAATAGATCTTATGTAGATCTAAGTACTAGAAACGTTTCCATTGTCGATGATATTTGTGTAAAAGTGTCATTGTTGTTAGAGAAATGCTTAGTGTACATTAGTGTTGCAAATCGTTTGTTGTTAGTTGTAAAATGTTACGTTAATTCGATTTGGTTTAACTTCACTGGATTTGATAGTGTTAATTTGAAGATTGTCATTAGCAATGGCAACCGTGTTGATGTCACCTTAACATCACACGACAAACACACACCACACACAGGAAGAATTCACACACAATGACTCGAATCGCAAGACAGGACTAGACGCACGACTGGACACTCCATTCGCACGAATCAACCCACAATCGTGCGAATCAGCTTCATTCGCACGATTGAACCCCATTCGTGCGACTCAGCATTCAGTCGTACCACACAGCACCCAATCGCACGACTCAACTCCCATTCGCACGATTCAACCTTTATTCGTACGAATTAGCTTCATTCGTACGACTGAACTTCCATTCGTGCGACTGGACATTCAGTCGTGCGATACACACCAGTCGCACACATTCATCCGCATTGACTCAATCACATGGCAATACTCATCCGCATGACTCAATCGCACGACACACACAATCGTATGGGCTCTGTCGCACGCCTCACTCAATCGCTTGGACTCAGTCGCACGGCAGACCCAATCGCGTGGACTCAGTCGCACGACTCACCCAGTCGCACGACTCAGTCGCATGACAGACCCAGTCGCCCAGAAGCAGATCGCGACTGCTGAAGGTGCTGAGCAGCCTTTAACTGCTCCGTGCACGGGTTTCACACATCAAGGACTTCTAGAAATACTCATCTAACATATATAAGTAAGATGCACACTTAGAAAGGTAACACACGCACCCACACGAACTCTTGTGCTCGGGTTGAACCCGAACACCCGAAACCCTAAAATCGCAGAAGTAAAACGAGCAAAAATGGATGACCAAGGTCGTTTCCAGCTAGAAACGTGTAGTCTCAGCTGTAGCTGAGGTTTCACCGGTGAAAACGAGACGAAAAGGGGCGGTTTTGGTGCAAGGATGAAGAAGAAAAGTGGAGAAGAAGATAAGGAAGAAGAGGAAGTTATGAAGGCTAGGGCTAGTTTGTGGGTATTTATACCCAGCCCTAGTTTGGCAACTGTCACATTTAGTCCCCGCACTTAGTCCCCGAGTCCCTAAATTTGTTTCGGTTGAAACGAAGTAAATGGGCGTGTTATATAAATGTTAGGGAAGCATTTAATGTTGTTTATATATTGAAAATGATGTTATAATGATGTTCACATTATATAACATAATATAGTCAATGATGTCAGTTGTGATATTCGTAAGCGTTTTAGATGATATGGTTGCAAATAATGGTATCACAACTGTAAAAGAAAATCAAGCAAGTATGATGTCCTCACGAATAGTCTAAGAAGATGACAAATGAACGTTCTAAGGATATTTAACGAAATCCACGTTAAATGACGGACCTTTTGGTGACGGATGTCACAATGGTCCCTCAGTTGATTGAGATTTATGCGAAATACTTACCTTAGCCCGAAGGCTTTTTTCCAGCAAATCTAGAATACAAGTGTTTATGAGTCACACATTTTCCCTATAAGCTATTAGAATAAAAACCTTGATGAGATTTTCAAGATTTAGACATAATGTCTAAAGGATTTATCCAATCGATAATGCATAAGATTCCACTTATAGTCGAGAATAAGTTGAAGAAGTGAAAGACATCGATGTGTTGAAACTAGTGACGGGTGAAGATGGTTAAGAAGTTGAAGATATACGAAGCTTAAGGTTTTGTCATTCAAGCTAATCACCTAAGGCACAATGTCAAACAAGTAAAATCAAGTTGCACATAAGGAATCCATCATGTAACATGTAGCATCATGTAGTATGCATATAAGTGCACTTACAAGATCATGAAGAATTTTCATGTAAGGTCCCTATATTAACCATAGTCTAGGTCACCATTTCTAATAACCTAAATCCCTCTAATACCAATCTGTCACACCCCAACCTTAATGGCGAAAACGTTGAGATGTGAGGGTTAAGATTGTTCAAAGCCACACAGCGCTACTTCAAAATGTAAATATTATTAAACATCAAGTTCATATCATAACATGTCACTCATAAGTCTCAAACATACAATCATAACATGAATCAAATCAAGACATCCAAATTTAAAATAAATCCATTATTTTCTCTAGGTCCAATCCTAGATGATTTCATATCTTCACGATCAACAACTAAGCTTGAGCATTTCCTGAAACATATTAAGAATAAAGTCAACATATGTATGTTGGTGAGTTCCCATAAGTTAGTACATACATACATAAAATATTTTAAAAAGGCAATTCATGTCATAGGTTACAAAATAATAAAAGAACATATACATAGAATAACGATACAATCAAACATTGACAAAATATGGCCACAATGAAATATACAATTAGCTAAGTGCATTTGGTTCCTATGATGAACAAGAATACGTCATTAGGAGCCGGCAATAACCTCGGCTTTAGCACAAGTAGGCTTGTTAAGCCTATAGATCTATGACGTCACTAGGCTAGCAATAGTTAATGATTGTTTTACAAGATAACTATCATATAATGTTCACCAGTATTTCAAATAACCATGACAATGTAACAAGATGAATTGCACGTGCGTTATAAGTATTTAAAGAATTTGCAAGTGTACGTTAATACGATTAACATGCTTCACCCTAAAATATGTGAAATAAAGTAAAATGGGGTATGGAAACTCACATGTTATATGACGTGCTCGCAATAACAAAATTGAGGTAACTCCAACAATACCTTAACAATTTGCCTAAAAATGAGTGTTCTAAGATTTAAAATTTAGCCAGTAAGGTTAAGAGACGATTCGCGAAGACTAGGGTTTCAATTGTAATTGGGATTCTTGATTTAGTAAATTGTTATTATTTATATTTTTATTTAACTTTGTTAATGAGACGATGTGATTGAATTACTAAAAAAATATTAGAGATTATTTAAAGTATGAAGAAAACATAAATATATTTATAGAAGAAATCGTTAATTTATTAATAATGATTTATGAGGTACTAATTCATATAAATAGAATATATATATTTTTATTTGATTCATAATATTTTTTTGTACAATTTAAAACTTGTAAATACATTTTTTAGTAATTTTATAACTTTCAAAATAAAAATGAAGGATTTTTATTTTAAATTATGATTTCTAGGAATTTAAAAGAAAATATTTCTAATTAAATTCTGATTTAGTATAGGTTATAAAAATGATTTTTATATTAATTAAATAATATTTCAAAATTTTCTGGAATTTATTACTTAACAAAATTAAGTAAAAAAAAGTTGCAGGGGCTCGGGTTCGAACCCGGGTCCCTTACTTATCCCTCTTGTGCTTTAACTAGCAGGCTAGGGCGCCTGCGCCTGTCCTGAACTGGTTCTTATTTCTTTTAAGCAACCAACACTAAAAACCCCCAAATTCTCAAGAACACCAGTTTGAATTTCATATCAGTTGAACCACGGACGAAATCGAAAATGAAATTAACCCTAGGGCTTTTGTTCCCCACATGAAACCGAGTATAAACATGTGTTTAATTTACCTGGTTTTGATTGAATTGAAGAAAACAGTAAGATGGTTAGACCGACGATGACTCGAGGAGCAAAATCGATGTGTGTGTGTGTGATTTGTGTCAAAATTAAAGTTTTAGGAAGTTTAAAGAAGCTGTTTCGAGCATTAGCCCTCTAATTTATAGTTCTCATTTGGAAGATTAAGTGCCCCACGGCACTATGGTTGCTCTCGGTCGTTACCAATCGGTTTTGGTGCGAAATTTGCCGTTTCAGGTGGAATTAATCACACTATTGTCATTATTGTCGTGTTTTAAAGTGTAGAACGGTTTCGATTTCGATTGGGTTCGGTTTCATCTTTAAGGGTTCTCAATATGTTGTTTAAACTCGAATTAATGCACCTCTTCAAGTTCGAAACAGGTCCACGAAAAGATTTGAAGCGATTTAGGGTTAAAACCGGGTTTTAAAGGGGGTTTTGGGGCTCACCGGCGTCACGTCAGAGCTTCGCCGGCCGGCGGCCGGAAAATCAGGGGGGGGGGATGCGGGTGGTGGTTTGGGTTTTAAAAGTATTTTACACCTTTGGTCCCTGGTGTTTGGTTGTTTAACATCTTATGCCAAAACCTCGTTAATCAAGTTTATAATTTGCAATTTTAACCCTTAGCTTATCAAACCCTAATCTAATAAAATCCATTTGTAAATATTAGTAATAACTTTTTTAACTTTATAAGTTTTATAACACTTTAGATTTTAGGTAATTATTTCTAATTAATATCACTCTTGACAAGGAACCCTATAGATTTTTTTTATAAAAAAAAATTATAACCTACTATCATTTGGTTAATTGATACTGTTAATAAACTTAAATATATTATTGCACAAGATACTAAATTAACACAAATTTTATCACATGAATGATCCAAGTGGTTTCAGTAATGACATAAATAGCACTTACAAGAGTAACGATGGACAACGTTTATTTAATGGACACACGAAATGTCACATCTCCTACTGCAAAGAAGATGAAGAAAATAATTGCTAAGAAGATAGATACATCAGATAGTAGTGGACATGTAAGGGTAGAGGAAGGAGTATTGTATTTAGAAGACCTCGAACTTCTATGACCACTGTATCCCTAAGCAGAGATATACATGTTTCCGAATCTACATCGAATATCAGCGAAGCTGTACGTCAAGAGATTCTGGTTATAGTTATAGAATCAACCACTGTAATTAATACAACTATGCCTATTGCTGAAGATGTTCAAACTACACCATCCAGGAGTCAAGATGAAGGAGCATATATAGACATGGATTATCTGATTAGAACTCCTCCCGAGCATAGACGTACAACTGAAACATCCTCTGGTTCACCAACTCTTGTTACATTAAAGCAGAGGATATAATTATTAGAAAGAAAGATGATGGATAAGACGAAGTTTATTGATTACTTATAGTTAAAAAATAAAGCGAAGGACACGGGGATAAAGAACTTCTTGCATTAGCTGCAGTTCATATACAACCATGTTCAAATCATGGATAATTAGTTTAAAGAGTTCACTTCTAGATTTTCATATACATCAACTCAACCATATCAATGGAGAAATACTAAGCTTGGAGAGTCCAATGGACAACACACTACTGATCTAGAGCCTATTGTTGAAGCTCAACAGATAGAGATTGTTGCAGTTAATCCAAAGACTAATGTGAGTAATATGAAGATGTTATTAAGGATTAACCTTTGACGCGAGCCTATACTGATGTGATTGTCACTCCAAAGCACATAATATAAAGTTCTTAGGTAGAAAAAGATGATTGTTTAGATAAGCTAGATTATGATGATGATGATGATGATGAGAATGTTGATGATGATGGTGATGGTGATAATGGTAATGATGCTAGTGATGGTAAAGATGATGAAGGCAAGAAGAAGGATGATGATGATCAGGGTGGTGATCTGCGCTCAACTACTGGTTCCTTTTGAGAGTCCAGTTCTGAAAACGTCACAGGACCAAGACCTGATGATCTAGAGGATTACCAACCTCTTGATCCAGCAGCAAAGGAGTTGTATAAGAAGGAGTTCTACATTTTTCAGCAACAAATCTTAGTTCAAGAGTCTGATGAAAACTTAGGTCGATTTGATGACTTAAAAGGGACTATTGATTACACACATATTTTTGGTAGTAGTCTGAAGAATTTATTTTCTAATATTCTATTGGTGGAAGGTGAGATTCTTTCACACTCTAGAGCTGAGCAAATGGTTCATACTACTGATCTTTCTAATCTAACTGGGAAACCTACTATTAGAGAAGTTGGAAATTTAGTTTCGTCTTCTCCTGCACCACCAGCACAAGTTCATACTCTCAAACACTCTAAACCGCTTACTCTGTATGGAAATTTAGAACAAGTGTTGAGTTGGGCTTATGATGCGGAGAAGAAAATGCATATAGTTAATGTAACACCCATTTATTTTCTTTTGAAGTCAAAGAAAGAAGAAGAAGAAAGAAAAAAGGAAGAAAAGAAATAAAGCCCAAAGTCGAGGGACCAAACTGGCCAAAATAGGAAAAAGTTTGGAAGATTGGGGAATTAAGAGGGGAGGGCAGCCCACACTTTCCCCCACACTCACAAAGTTCAGCCAAAGAGAAAAGAAAAGGGAGAAAAGGGAGAAAAGGGAGAAAAGGTTGGTTTGGGTGGATTCGAGCGCGAAAATCGTCGTGTAGCGGGTCAAATCGAAGCTCTACTTCTTGGTTTTGTTTGTGTGAGTTCTAGGACCCCTAACATTTAAATGATTTTAGGGCTAGAACACATCTGAAACCCGTTTTATGTGTGTGTGTGTTTGACCCGTTTGGATGTGTTTACGTGTGATGCGTTCGGAGTTTGTGTCCGGGCTTGTGTGTGCTTGAATGGTGTTGTGGTATGAATTTCTAAGGTTTAGGATTGTTGATTTGGGCTTAGAATGGGTTTGGATGAGCTTGGAGGTCGAAAATGGCAGATTGGGTTCGGGATGAACTGCATTCTGCAGCAGCTAGGGCTAGGCGACCGACTGGAGGCCATACGGCCGAATAGGGTGCGATTGAGTTTCATTCGCATGATTGGAGGGCCAATTGCATGGGGAGTCATGCGACTGAGGGACCATTCGCATAGGTGCTCATTTGCATTAGTTTCATTCAAATAAAGTGACCATTCGCATTAGTTCCATTCGCATAGGACTCATCCGCATGGAGTCCATCCGCATGAGGTCCATTCACATAGGGTTTATTCGCATAGGGTTCATTCGCATGGGGTTCAGTCGCATGGGAGGCCTTGCGACTGAAGGGTGCCCATACGCCCATGTAGGGCTGGTGTACACGAGGAAGAACGTAGTTTAATTACTGACTTTCGGGGGAGAGTGCAGATGTAAGTTTTGACGTGGAAGTTCCCGTAAGTTCAAGTGAGATAACTGTTGGGGTCTTAGAGGGTATGTTGGGCATGATGATGTTGCATGTTTATGCATGATGTATGCTATGTATGTATGATGATGTCCTGTATGATGATGCTACTGTGTATGTTGATGTTCCATCTTATGATGTATGTTTATCTTTCCCGTGGCTTTACATGTTATGTTAATGAATGAAACAAAAGTATTATGTAATGTAAAGTGGAAGATAATGAAAGAGGAACATGATGAATGAATTCATGAATTAATGAATGAATGAAAGTAAGAAAGGCTTGCAAGCAAATGTATGGGGTGAGCGACCCTGTTGTCGCAACAGACTCGAAACAGGATCCTTGTCATTCGGCCTCAGTAGTCGTGGTTGTGTGCCATGAAGAGGGTAAAGCCAGACCCTGTGTAAGGTCCCGTTCCCGGGACGCTTACAGCTGGTCGATCATCGCACTTGAAACACATAATTATATAACTTTACTAAAATCATGCAGCGGAAACTTTTAAATCAACATTTCATTTCCTTTAAATAAACACTTTTGCAAAATAATACATCGTTCATTACAAAATATCGCTCGTTCGTATAACAATGCAAAAGCGTCAAACAAAAGAATGCCATCCAAAAAGAGCTGAGTAGCCGCCCGTGCCATCCTCAGCAACATTACCTGCCGACTGGAAACACATAAAAAGTCAGCGTTGCTGAGTGAGTTCTAGTTTTATAACAAAATATACTTTTCTTTTTCTAAAACCGTTCGTTACTTTCATGCGATCACACATCATACGCACATATAGGTAATATCATTATTATCTTCATCATCGTTCGTTTCGTACATTTCGCACATTTCATACTTATCACACTTTTCGTACATCAGTTATTATCTTTCACTTCTATCTAGATCCTGTCAAGCTTTACCCTCTTCATGGCACACAACCACGATTACTGAGGTCGAATGACAAGGATCCCGTTTCATACTTTATTATTATATTTCGTTAGCGTTCATTTTATGTTTTGTCACTTCTTTTGTTTCATACTTTATCATCTCGCTCGTTTCGTGCTAACTCTAGATCCTGTCAGGCTTTTCCCCCATCACGATACGAAACCGCTATTCCGAGCAGAAAGCTCCTTTACTAATTGGCACAAAGCCCGTGGCCCGAAGCCACCGTTCTAGGCACAAAGCCTGTTGCCATAAAGCCCGTGGTCCGAAACCACCATTCCGGGCACGAAGCCTCATTTCTAATTGGCACAAAGCCAGGGGTCGAATGACAAGGATCTCGTTTCGAGTTTGTTGCGACAGCAGGGTCGCTCACCTTATACGTTTGCTTTCATTCATTATTAATGCATGCATTCTTTCATTACGTTCCTCTTTTCATTATCTTCCACTTTACGTTACATAGTACTTTCATTTATTCCTAAACATTCAACGTAAAGCCACAATCATACATAATAGGAACGTAAACATAAACATATACATACCAATTCATCGCGATACAAGGCACCATCATACATACATAACATCCATTATACATAAACATGCAATATCATCATGCCCAACATAACCACTAAGGCCACAACGGTCATCTTACATGAACTTACGGGAACTTCCAGGTCAAAACTTACATCTGCACTTTCCCCCGAAAGTCAGCACTTAAACTATGCTTTTCCTCGGGTACGCAAGCCCTACGTGGGCGTATGGGCACCCTTCAATCGCAGGGCCTTCCATGCGACTGAACCCCGTACGAATGAACACCAGGAGATTAAGCCTCGTGTGAATGGACATCCATGCGAATGAACATCATGCGAGTGGACCTTATGCAGACGGACACTATGCGAATGGACCTCATGCGGATGGAATCAATGCGGATGAGTACTTATGCGAATGGGCTCTCAGTTGCATGACTCCCCATGCAACTGGCCCTCCAGTCGTGCGATTGAACCTCAATCGTGCGACTGAACCTCAATCGTGCGACTGAACCTCAATCGCACCCCATTCGGCCGTATGGCCTCCAGTCGGTCGCCTAGCCCTAACTGATGCCAAATGCAGTTCATCCCGAACCCAATCTGCCATTTTTGACCTCCAAGCTCATCCAAACCCATTCTAAGCCCAAATCAGCCATCCTAAACCTTAGGAATGCATACCACAACACCATTCAAGCACACACAAGCCCGAAAACAAACTCCAAAGGCATCACACGCAAACACATCTAAATGGGTCAAACACACACACATACAAAAACAGGTTTACTATGTGTTCTAGCCCCAAATCAGTTGAAACGAGTAAAACAGGGGTCCTAGAACTCACACAAACGACACCAAGAAGAAGAGCTTCTTTTAGACCCGCTACACGACGATCTCCAAGCCCGAACCCACTCGAACCAAGCCTTTTTCTCTCTTTTCTCCCTTTCTTCTTTTCCTTTCTTTTCTTTGCTGAAAATATGGGTGTGGGGAGAGGGTAAGGGCTGCCCTCTCCCTTCAAATATCTTTACTTACCCAACTTTCTCACGTTGGCGAGTTGGGTCTCCCGACTTGGGACTTTATTTCTTTTTCTTCTTTTGTCGGCTTCAAATAAAATATTCGGGCATTACACACTGTGATTGACCATTTGTATAGAACCATTGCTGCATACCTTTGGTACTGTGGCCATAGGTACGGTGCACCGTTATAGAAGGTCTATGATAGGCCTAGGTCCAGTACCAGTAACAGAAGGGTATTGCTCATGGAAACGGTGCACATAAACTTTACCTTAGGTACTGAGGCCAGAGGTGCGCTGTATCGTTATAGAAGGTCTATGATAGGCCTAGGTCTAGTACCACGGAACAAAAGGTAAGGTTTATGGTTTGATGGAAAGTAAAGAGGTAATGATGAAAGAATATGAATGATAAGAACGTACGATGGATGAACGAAAGTTAAAGAATGAACGAATGAAAGAATGAATGATGAAGATAATTGATGTATGATCACTCAGTAACGCTGACTTTTTATGTGTTTTCAGTGGGCAGGTAATGTTGCTGAGGACGGCACAGGGAGGCCACTCGCCTCTTTTTGGATGGCATTCTTTTGTATAATATTTTTTCATTGTAATACGAACAAACGATGTTTTGTAATGAATGTTGTATTAACTTGCAAAAGCATTTATATAGAAATGAAAGTTATTTAAATGTTCCGCTGTGATGTTTCATGAAATACAAATGTAATTATATATTTTTGTGCGATGATTGGCCAGCTGTAAGCGTCTCGGGGACGGGGCCTTACAAGTTGGTATCAAAGCCAAAGTTTAAGTGAAATGGGTAAATTTTCAAAATAAACCTAAACTTAAATTGAAAATGGGATGGAAAGGGAAGGGATGCCAGTCTAAGTAGCTGTGTGCCATCAGGTATTTTCTTTTATGTTAACCGGCATTTTGTGCGCATGGTTTGTGGCTATGTGTTGTTTGTAGATTTAAATACTGATGTAGTCAGGACAGGTAATGTTTGGGGTATTAAGAGTAAAGTAAGTGGCTAATCACAACTGGCCACTGTAATTACGGATTTACTATACTTGACATAAACTGAGTTGTTCCCTCGAATGACCATGTTGGTGTTTGAATCTTTCAGTGTGCATGTGAATGGCTGGTGGTAGATCTTCGAATGCCTCTCGTGGTAATGGTCGTGATGGGATTGGTGCTGAGTCGCGACCCAAGAGGGGAAGACCCAGAGTTGAAAAGGTGGTTTATGAAGAACCCGAGACCCCTCATCCAGAGGGTGGTGATGAGAGTGCAAACTTGAGGGCCTCGGTGAAAGAGGCGGTGGTTGAAGAAGTGCATCAGGTCATGCAGACAATCTTACCGTCTGTGGTGATCAAAGTGATTAAGGAAGTACGGGAAGGGGAAAGACAAGAGAGGAACAGGTCCTCGGGAGGACGGGAGCAACCTGAGTCTGAAATAGTCCTCTCCGATGATGAAGAAGAGGAAGAAGATGAGCCTGTACCGGAGACAGTACGAGGCTGTAACTATGGGGCATTTCAACGATGCAAGCCCCCTACTTTTGATGGAAACGGCACTGCTGCTGCTGCTCACCGATGGGCGAGAGAGATGGAAGCCATATTGAATATCAGCGAGTGCCGGGAGGACCAAAAGGTGAAATTTGTTGCCCACTCATTTGTGGCTCGGCTTTGTGTTGGTAGGACAATAAAGTCCAAGCCGAGGGTAGTCGGGCAATTGGGAAAATGAAGTGGTCTGAGCTGAAAAGGTTGGTGATCGAGGAATTCTGTCCTCACCGGGAGATGGACAAGGTAGAAAGGGAATTCCTGCAGCTGGAGGCGGGTACAATGACGCATCAGCAATACACTACCAAGTTCAATGAGATGGCACGTCTGGTGCCGGATCAGGTGATGCCTCTGTCACGAAAGATTAAGAGGTACATCCAGGGCTTGCCAGCAGATATTCGCAGGCATATGATCGCTGCCCGACCGAGCACGTTTAGGTCGGCAGTGGATTTGGCGAGGAGACTGTACGATGAGAGGGCTGTAGTGGTGGTGGCTGAAGGTAGCAGGAAGGGGGTAGTGATCGAAACTGGAGTGGGAGGAGGTTTGGTCGGGGTGATGCCTCGACGGCTAACAAGAAGGCATGGGTGGATGACCGCCGTGTGGTCACATCGGGTACGGGTAAGAAGGAGTGCGGTAGGTGTGGAAGAGAGCATAGTGGGGAATGTATGCTGGGGTCGAACGTGTACTTCAAATGTGGGAAGGCGGGGCACATAGCCAGGGACAGTCGTACGGACCGGTGCTTTAACTGTGGCATGGAGGGCTACATAAGTAAGGATTGTAAGAAGCCGCGGGCCGAGGGTTCCGGGGTGAAGAAGACGGGGAGTGAAGGACCGAGGGCGAGCGCCAGGGCATTCACCATGACATAAGAGGAGGCTAGGACAGACCCTGATGTTGTGTCCGGTACGTTTCTAGTGAACCAAACTTTAGCTTCCGTGTTGTTCGATTCTGGTGCTAGTAAAAGTTTTATTTCTGCTGCTTTCTGTACTAAGCTGCCGGTTAGTAGTAGACGTGTTGATGCGCCCTTTGATGTAGAAACTGTCATAGGTAAGCCTACCAGGATTTCTGAGGTGATAGAGGTCTGTGACGTGAAACTAGAAGATCATAAGTTTCCTGTTAGCCCGTTCATGATGACCTTAGGTGGTTCCGATTTGGTTCTTGGGATGGATTGGTTGGCGGACTTCGAGGCGAACATTGTGTGTCGCAAGAAGATGATTCGTTTGACAGCGCCTAACAGGAGTTTGGTAACTGTTTATGGGGATCGAGTCATGACGATCCTGAGAGTACTCTCAATGGCGGTGGCGGGAAAGTGTATGAGGCGTGGATGTAGCGCCTACTTGGCTTATGTGAAGGATGTGGATACGCCCACACCACAACTGTCTGATGTACCGGTTGTGTGTGACTTTCCAGATGTGTTTCCCGAAGACTTGTCAGGAGTGCCACCTGACCGAGAGATCGAGTTTTAGATTGATTTGATATCAGGTGCCTAACCTGTCACCAAGGCCCCGTATCGGTTGGCTCCGACTGAGATGAAAGAGTTGATGGAGCAATTGCAAGAGCTGCTTGATAAGGGGTTTATTAGACCGAGTATCTCTCCTTAAGGTGCTCCGGTCTTATTCGTAAAGAAGAAAGATGGTAGCATGAGGATGTGTATAGACTACCGTGAGCGAACAAGTTGACGGTGAAGAATCGGTATCCGTTACCTAGGATTGATGATTTGTTGATCAGCTTCAAGGTGTCAGTGGTTTTCAAGGATAGATCTTCGATCTGGCTACTATCAACTAAAGGTGAAAGAGCAGGATATTCATAAAACAGATTTTCGCACGCGCTATGGTCATTATGAGTTCCTCGTTATGTTTTTTGGTTTGACCAACACACCAGCTGCTTTTATGGACTTGATGAACTGAGTGTGTCGGCTGATGTTGGACAAATCAGTGATTGTGTTTATTGATGATATCCTGATTTATTTGAAGAGCGAGATAGAGCATACTGGTCACATTCGAGAGGTGTTGGAGACGTTGAGAAGGGAGAAGTTATACGTCAAGTTCTCCAAATGCGCGTTCTGGTTGTGCGCAGTTCAATTCTTGGGTCACGTGGTGAATCCAGAGGGGATTATGGTGGATCCGGAAAAGGTGGAAGCGGTGATGCAATGGAAGTCTCCAAGGACGCCATTCGAGATCCGTAGTTTCTTGGGTTTGGCGAGCTACTACCGAAGGTTTATTCAAGACTTCTCTAAGATCGCTTCTCCACTAACCAAGTTGACCCAAAAAGACGTAAAGTTTGTGTGGGATCAAGCTCAGGAGAAGGCTTTGAAGAATTGAAGGAGAGGATGACTCAAGCTCTTGTATTGTCATTACCTATTGGAAGTGAAGACCTAGTGGTTTATTCTGATGCTTCCAACTTGGGGTTGGGGTGTGTGTTAATGCAAAGAGGAAAATTTATAGCTTACGCATCTCGACAGTTTAAGGTTCATGAGGTTAACTATCCTACTCATGATTTGGAGCTAGCAGCAGTGGTCTTTGCGTTAAAGATTTGGAGGCACTACCTGTATGGGACGAAGTGCACCATATTCACTGGCCAGAAGAGCTTGAAGTATTTCTTTAAGAAAGACTTGAACATGAGGCAGAGGAGATGGTTGGAGCTCATAAAAGATTATGATTATGAGATCCATTACCATCCGGGCAAAGCCAACGTGGTGGCGGATGCCCTTAGCCGAAAGGAAAGACCAGAGCCGATTCGGGTGACGGTGTACCAGCTAATTATGACCTCTGATGTGGTGAAGCAAGTCAAAGAGTTTCAAGATGAGGCATTTAAAGAAGATCATCATAACTCCAAAAGAATGAGAGGTCTGGTCGCGGAGTTGGATGAAAACACATTTGGTGTTAGAACCCAGTTTAGACGAATGTGGATTCCTCGTTTTGGGGATCTATGGGTGAAGATTATGGATGAAGCTCATAAGACTCGATACTCTATTCATCCTGGTGCTACAAAGATGTACCAAGACATGAAGAAAGATTATTGGTGGCCGGGTATGAAGCGCGACGTAGTGGAGTATGTGAGTAAGTGCCTTACTTGCTTGCAAGTGATGGCCGAGCATCAAAAGCCATATAGGAAGATCCAACCTTTGGATATACCGGAATGGAAGTGGGAGCACATCACCATGGATTTCATTACGAAGCTGCCGCGTACTCTGAAAGGGTATGATGCTATATGGGTGATTGTTGACCGCTTGACGAAGAGTGCTCACTTCCTACCGATCCACGAGACATATTCATCTGAGAGGTTGGCTGATCTGTTCATCAAGGAAATTGTAACTCGTCATGGTGTGCCGGTGTCTATTGTGTCAGATCGTGACACCCGGTTCACATCCAAATTTTGGAAGAAATTCCACGATGCGATGGGGACGAGGTTACATATTAGCATGGCTTATCATCCCCGGACTGATGGTCAGTCAGAAAGGACCATTCAGACGTTGAAGGATATGCTTCGTGCATGTGTTATTGATTTTGGGGGAAGTTGGGATGACCACTTACCATTAGCTGAGTTCTCATACAACAATAGTTATCATGCCAGTATTGGTATGCCGCCTTATGAGATGCTATACGGTAGGAGATGCAGAACACCCGTTTGTTGGTGTGATATTGGTCATAAAGAGTTAGGAAGCGTCGAGTGATCGAGACTATGACTGAAAAGCTTGAAAGGATCAAGGCCTTCATGAAGGCAGCCAAAGATAGACAGAAGTCGTATGCTGATAAACGACACAGACCGATTGAGTTCCAGGTGGGTGACCAGGTTATGTTGAAGGTCTCACCTTGGAAGGGTATCATTCATTTTCGAAAGCGGGGCAAGTTGAGCCTGAGATACATAGGCCCTTTCCGAATCATTGCTCGAGTAGGAGAGGTGGCCTATAGATTGGAGATACCAAATGAGTTACGTGGAATTCACCCGACATTCCACGTATCTCATCTAAGGAAGTGCTTGGCAGATGAAGACATGATTGTACCGCTGGAAGATATTGAGGTAGATGAACGGCTCAATTACATGAAGCAACCAGTGGCAATCATTGACCGTAAAGAGAAGAGGTTGAGGAATAAAGTGGTCCCACTTGTGCGTGTACAGTGGAAGCACAGAAAGGGATCTGAGTCTACGTGGGAGACTGAAGAAGAGATGCGACAGCATTATCCACGTTTGTTCAAGAAATAATAGGTTTCAGGGAAGAAACCTATATAAGGGGGATGGACTTGTAACACCCAATTATTTTCTTTTGAAGCCAAAGAAAGAAGAAGAAGAAAGAAAAAAGTAAGAAAAGAATTAAAGCCCAAAGTCAAGGGACCAAACTTGTCAAAATAGGAGAAAGTTTGGAAGAGTGGGGGATTAAGAGGGGAGGGCAGCCCACACCCTCCCCCATACTCACAAAGTTCAGCCAAAGAGAGAAGAAAAGGGAGAAAAGGAGAAAATGGAGAAAAGGTTGGTTTGGGTGGATTCGAGCGCGAAAATCATCGTGTAGCGGGTCAAATCGAAGTTCTACTTCTTGGTGTTGTTTGTGTGAGTTCTAGGACCCCTCTTTTAAATGTTTTTGAATGATTTTGGGGCTAGAACACATCTGAAACCCGTTTTATGTGTGTGTGTGTTTGACCCATTTGGTTGTGTTGCGTGTGATGCGTTTGAAGTTTGTGTCCTGGCTTGTGTGTGCTTGAATGGTGTTGTGGTATGCATTCCTAAGGTTTAGGATGGTTGATTTGGGCTTAGAATGGGTTTGGATGAGCTTGGAGTTCGAAAATGGCAGATTGGGTTCGGGATGAACTGCATTCTGCAGCAGCTAGGGCTAGGCGACCGAGTGGAGGCCATACGGCCGAATGGGGTGCGATTGAGTTTCATTCGCACGATTGGAGGGCCAATCACATGGGGAGTCATGAGACTAAGGGCCCATTCGCATAGGTGCTCATTCGCATTAGTTTCATTCGCACAAAGTGACCATTCGCATTAGTTCCATTCGCATGGGACTCATCCGCATTGAGTCCATCCGCATGAGGTCCATTCGTATAGGGTTTATTCGCATAGGGTTCATTCTCATGGGGTTCAGTCGCATGGGAGGCCCTGTGACTGAAGGGTGCCCATACGCCCATGTAGGGCTGGTGTACCCGAGGAAGACGTAGTTTAATTACTGACTTTCGAGGGAGAGTGCAGATGTAAGTTTTGATATGGAAGTTCCCATAAGTTCAAGTGAGATGGCTGTTGGGGTCTTAGAGGGTATGTTAGGCATGATGATGTTGTAACGTAAAATGGAAGATAATGAAAGAGGAACATGATGAATGAATGCATGCATTAATGAATGAATGAAAGTAAGAAACGCTTGCAAGCAAATGTATGGGGTGAGCGACCATGTTGTCGCAACAGACTCGAAACAGGATCCTTGTCATTCGACCTCAGTAATCATGGCTGTGTGCATAAAGAGGGTAAAGCCTGACACTATGATTGACCATTTGTATAGAAACATTACTGCATACCTTAGGTACTGTGGCCAGAGGTGCGGTGCACCGTTATAGAAGGTCTATGATAGGCCTAGGTCCAGTACCAGAAACAGAAAGGTATTGCTCATGGCAATGGTACACCTAAACTTACGATGAATGAATGAAAGTTAAAAAATGAACGAATGAAAGAATGAATGATGAAGACAATAATGATATTATCTATGTGTAAGTATGATGTATGATCGCATGAAAGTAATAGAACAATTTTAATGAAAGAAAAGTATGTTTTATTATAAAACCAGAACTCACTCAGCAACGCTGACTTTTTATGTGTTTCCAGTTGGCATGTAATGTTGCTGAGGACGGCACAGGGCGGCTACTCAGCTCTTTTTGGATGGCATTCTTTTGTATAATATTTTTGCATTGTAATGCTAACAAACGATGTTTTGTAATGAATGTTGTATTAACTTGCAAAAGCATTTATATAGAAATGAAAGTTATTTAAATGTTCCGCTGCGATGTGTCATGAAATACAAATTTAATTATATATTTTATGTGCGATGATTGGCCAGCTGTAAGCGTCTCGGGGATGGGGCCTTACAGTGAATATGAAAGCGGAAGCTATAGAGTATTATCAAGATGATCATGATTTTCACACTGTCGAAGATTCAAATATTTATGCTATGGGAATAGTACCTTTATCAACCTAAGCAATTATAGTAAAGCTAACTGGATAAGAAACTTAATATAGAGACCCAGTAAGACCAACTTTAAAGAATTTAAGACTAATAAATCTAAAGTCATTGAAGATTAGCCAAGGATTGAACCAAACACCAATTGAGAATATATATAAGAGTGTTCAAGCATCCAAAATATGCAAGGAAGATTCTAATCCATGCTCATATGCTAGTTAACAGCCTGTCTAAACTTATGAGATGATTTAATGAAAAAAAATAGGACATGCGGTCATATACTGTGTAGATAAAGAATTTCGTATCATCGACCCTGTTGATTTGCTCAAATTCAGAAGTGATGATTTGATGAATCTTCAGGCTTGTTCAATAAAATCCAATGAATTAGTTCAATTTATAGTAACTCAAATCGGTTGGTTGATTACGAAGGCCCTGGACAACAAGATGTATGCATACGACGGGAACTATAAAGTTGTAGACGTAGATTTTTGAAGATTTGATTCACCAAGCCTAGGGGGACATGGTAAAGATTGAACCTAGAGGCTCGGGAAATCAAAACAATCTTTTGAAGAAATCAAGTATCAATGCGAGAACATAGTATCCGTACGAGATGTTGTTCTCGTGCAAGAATCTTTTGGTTAGTATAAATATAGTTTTTGTTGTCTAGTTCAAAAGAACAATTGAAATTTCACTTTATAATCACTGCTTACTCTGAGAGACATACTGAAGTTATTTACATTGTGATAGTGTTCATATTTAATCTCTTCTCTTGTTGTTCATTCTATTATCTGTGTTTGATTTATTCCATGTTTCAAGCACGGGATCGATCTTATTGGAACTATCCGAGATTTACATCATTTTTTTGTTAATTTGTTAAAATTTTAAATTGAATTGGTATGATAAATGAATTATGTTGTTAGTATGATAATTTAAGTTGTTTAGTTTTTTATTAGTTTGCGTTGTTAGAATGATAGTATAAGTCGCTTGATTTATTTATTAGTTTGTGTTGTTAGAATGATAATATAAGTTGTTTGATTTCTAAATTAGTTTATGTTGTTAGAACGATAATATCATTTTTTGATTTGATTATTATTTTGTGTTGTTAGAACATTAACATAAGTTGTTTGAGTTGATTATTAGTTTATGTTGTTAGAATGTTAATATTAGTTGTTTGATTTGATTATTAGCTTTATTGTTAGAATAATATTATAAGTTGTTTGTGTTGTTAGAGTCATTAAAATTATTATTATTTTTTGTTGCAAATTATTTGTTTTTGTCATTTATACATCAATTTAGCAACAAATAAGAAAAAAAATTCAAAGGGAAGAAACTTAAACTTGTTTGAGAAATGGGCAGTAAACAACAACCAGCCATGCCCACTCAGTTTGATCACACAGAGAAATAGTATAAAGTCATCAGATAAAACAGTAGAGTATTTGTTAGGGCTTTTATGAAATCATGTTTCCTTGGTTCCTTTTCATTATTCCACTTGGGATAAAGTTTCAGATGCATTTAAGATATCACTATTCAATTTCCTTAAGGCAAGTATTTTATGTGTGTTTTATTTGTATTTTTATTATCATATCTTTTATATATTTATTTAATTTCTATCTTTTACAAGAATATTTTAATCTAGAGGCTTATCGTGCTTTAGATCACTAGCAGAAAATATAGCTTAGAATCCATATATATTGGCAGCGAGCTTTTAAGTGCAGAAGGTTTGACATGAATAAACATTTTTTTGGATCAAGGAGGTTACGATGATATAAAGCGGGCTATGAGTCATCCGCTCTAATGATGAGAGTCAAAAGGAATGGGAGAAGGTAGTTGAGTTATTCTTAAAAGAACAATATAAACTCCTTTCATAAAAGTATCAGGTAATAGAGCTAAACAACTTTATCCAAGTTTGCATGGAAGTCGCTACTATGGCAAGAGGCAATATCTTCAAGCGAGAGAACATGTATTATCCAAATATGTATTGTTAGTTTTTTTCAAATCTCATAAGTATTATTTTTAATCTTTAAAAGAACAACAATTTAGGACCTAAGCCAAATTGAGACATGAAGGAGAGCATATTACAGGGAAGGGTTTGGATGGGTCAACCCGGGGGCAAAAGAAGATTGGGTAAGTTTAAAACTTTTATTTCTATGATTTGTTAAATATGTTATTATCATGTTTTTGTATGTTGTTTGTAACACCCTGAATTTTTATTCAAAGGAAAGGAAAAGAAAATAGAAAGAATAGATAATGGGCACAAGTGGAGGGGGATAAAGTGTACAAAGTATAAAACCTTATTATTTTAAGGTTTAAAGGAGCATGGTCGCCCACTCTTTCTTCACCATCTTCATTTCGCCTGAAAGGAAGAAAGAAGAGAGAGAAAGCTCTCGGTTCTAGAGAGAGAAAGGAAGAAGAAGTTGTGAAAGTTAAGTTTTCTTGATCTAAGTTCGGTTTCAACCGAATTCATAGCTTCTTGACTGAAGTTCTTGGTGTTTAGTGTTTGTTTTCAGGATTTAGGAGCTGAATTGGAAGATGGGTCTCGGATTTGAAGTGTGTTGCTCAAAGGCTGCTCAAGGTGAGTTTCTAGAACCTCTTATTTACTGATTTACAACTTTTCTGGGGCTATTATGCATACCAAGTAAATGTTTTTAAATGAAACCGTGGGTTTTCAGCTTACTGTTCGATGATGCTCTGTATGTGTATGTTTTAGAGTTGGATTATGGGTTAGAATTGATGTTTAGCTTGTTTAAGGGCCTTAGTGTGTTAGATTTGTCTTGGGGTGTGTTAGAAATGATTCGGAATGGTTCCATGCACCCAACAGTCAACTGCCTAAGCATGCCCAACAGCCCAGAAACTCAAACACCTAAACAGTACCCAACCACCTAAGTGTCTATGCGCCTGTTAGGCCCAAACGCCTGAATAGTGTCCAACCGCCCAAGTGTTAATAATGTCTGTAAGCTTAGACACCCAAATAGTGGCAAAACGCCTAAACGGGGCAGAAATGTCCAAATAGTGCCCATGCGTCCAAGTTGCCAAAACGGCTAAGTGTTGAGGCGCCTGAACAGGCGCTATGTGCCTGAACAGGTGCCATGCGCCTGCATAGTGGCGAAGCGCCCAAACAGGGCAAAAACGCCCAAATATTACCCATGCGCCCAGACTGTTTTACACTTAGAATTTTTATGCTCATGTGCCTGAAAAGTCCCATGCACCAATTTTGGACTTATGATTTTCTAAGTGATTTTAAGGGGTAGAATAGGGAGATAGGCCCTGTTATGATGTGATGACTTATGCTTGATGTGTGCATGGTGATGTGATGAAATTATGAAGTGTATGTGTGTGAGTGATATGTTATCTTTCTTTGTCAAACAGTTTTCAAAACGTACATATTATGTTTTGTAATACATTATATATGACTTTATGTGGTATGATGTATGAACGAATAAATTAATGAACGTAAAGTATTATGTAACAAAGTGAAAGATAATGATAAAGTACGAAACGAACGAATACGATAAAGTACGAAACGAACGAACACAGGAGATAACAAATGGTGAGTAAGGAGGTGACGGATGATGAGATCTGTCACATCCTGGCGGAAGCGTGAAGCGTTTTGGATGTGATTCGCTTGTTCAGAACGCATCGATTATAAGAAGTCAACTTTAACACATCAAAACACATCATAACATAACATAATACATTAATTTATTTTAAGTTAGGATTACGTCATATATAAGTAATCAAAATTTGACATAATCCTATTACGAATATATTATTTAGCTACTACATCTTCAGAGTCGATGGAAATGAGCGTCCACCGTAACACTGAAATCATAGATGTTAACAGTCAAGTTCACACAAACTCTTTCCACAACTTCTCCCCAGCCATTGTAAACATCAAAAGAGAATTCTATATTGTTAGTCTTGGTTACCTGAAAAGCATACTCAAAATGGTCAACATAAAGTTAGTGAGATCATAGGTTTAATTTCAAACAAAATATTTTTGATGCATCAAATACAACCAAACCTACTTAATAATCAGAAGATTCATAACTGTCATAACATAATTCATAAAATTAGATAATATAGCATCACAACTGTAAGGCCCCATTCCCGGGACGCTTACAGCTGGACAATCATCATAAATTAAACATTTAATTACATTAACTTTAATAAGCATTGCAGCGGAAAAAGTAAAATAACTTTTCATTGCAATATAAATGCTTTTGCAAGTTAATACAACATTCGGTACAAAACATTTTTTGTTCGCATTACAGTGCAAAAACATTATGCAAAAGAATGCCATCCAAAATGAGCCAAGTAGCCGCCCCGTGCCATGCTCAGCAACCATCACCTGCCAACTGGAAAATGCATAAAAAGTCAGCGTTGCTGAGTGAGTTCTAGTTTTATAATTAAAATACTTTACTTTTCGTTTAAAACCGTTCTTTACTTCCATGTGTGCTCACACATCATACGTACAAATAGATAATCTTATTATTATCTGCATCATCGTTCATCGCACGTTACTCGTTATCATTCATTATCATCATTCGTTCATTTTCTTTCGTATCGTTAATTCCGTACATACATCATTAATCTTTATTTTCATTCGGACCAATGCCATGTGCTTCACCCCACCGTCATGCATAAAGCAGGTACTGGGCTGAAGTCTATAAATAGACTCCCATACATTGTGCCCGGTGGCCTGACCATATTACCGGGGTAAGCGGCAAGGATCCCATACGTATGGTCAATCACACGGATTAGACCCATGTGTGCATCCTTCCGGGGTGGTTAACCCGCGCATAGTTGAGCTAACACCCTTCATTGGATGTGAACCTCTATACATTTGCTTAATCGCACTGATTAAGCCCCAGTGTGCATCCTTCCGGGGTAGCTAACCCGCACATGGTTGAGCTAACACCCTTCATTGGGTGTGAACCTCCATACATTGCTTGCAAGACTTTTCTTACCTTCGTTCGTTCATTATTGCATGCATTCATCTTTCTTTACGTTCCACTTAACATTATCATTAACTTCCGCTTTAAGTTACATACTACTTCTTATTCATTTCATAATCATAACACGTAAGTCACGGAATAATACATAATAGGAACGTATGGAAACACATAATAACATACATAGCACCACATAAGCATCACATCCATCATCACACATCATCATAAACATCATGCATCATCCATTCCCATACACACACACATACATGGCAAGCATAAGTCATTATAAAACATAGCCGACCCTCCGCGGGACAGCAAGGGTTCGGGGGCGGCAGCCCCTGACAGCGGGGTCCTCGGGGCAGCAGCCCCTAGTGGGGTCCAAGGGGCAACGCCCCTGGCTGGGGTTGCGCTGCCAGGCCAGCGTGAAAATTTTTATTTTAACACTTTTATATAGCACACTTCCTTATAGAAAAATCGATCTTCCTGTTAAAACCTCTTAAAATCTTGGTCGTTTAAAACGTATGTTTAGTATGCATTTCCAGCTCCAAACTAGTTCAAAACCTTTAAAATAGGGGGATCTAGAACTCACCTGTACTCGATGAGTAGCTTCTCAATCAAGCTTAAAATGAAAGGGTTGCACTACACATCCTGCAGATAAGTTAACACTCAAAGGAGTTAATTTCTGCCTAATTTCACTGCTAATTTCGCTGCATTATCAGCAGTTTCGCTGCTAATTTCAAACCACCCTATTTTGACCCAAAACTTCAATATTTTACATCCATGACCTTTGTTTATCATCCAATAAGCTATATCTAAGCTTCTTACATGTTTTCTTACACAAAAACGTGAGTTTTGGGCGAATCTTTGTCACTTTCAAAAAGCCAAGCCCTAGAATCCGGGTTTACATAAAAAGGGAACGATTAAATGATGTTTCTTACCTGGATTCTAGGTCTTTTCTTGTTGTTTGGATGCCCACGAACACCGATCTTCAATCCCAAGATCAACCGAGCCTTGAATCTTCAATTCTCTCTACTTTCTCTCTCTACTCTCTCTCTAGAACTAGAGTGTTGAGTTGCAAATGAGAGCTGCTCAAGCTTATCCGTCTATATATACCATGCGTTCCCGGGATCTTTAAACTCGTCAAACTCATAACCCGAAGAGTTAACTCGGTCTATAACCCATAACCATCTTATATTCATTAAATGGTCTTGTCTAAGCCCATTATTATTATTTGACTCGCTTAGACATTATTCCGGACGTTACAAGTCCACCCCCCTTATTTAGGTTTTGTCGTCGAAACTTGTTAGTCGCAGAATAATTGAGAGAAATGTTGCCTTATCTCTTCCTTAACTTCCCAAGTGGACTCTGATCCCTTCCTGTGCTTCCATTGTACTCGCATAAGAGGAACCATTTATTCCTTAGCCTCTTCTCTTTGGGATCAATGATCGCCACTGGTTGCTCCACATAATTGAGCGTTCATCCACTTCTATATCTTCTAGTGGTACGACCATATCCTCCTCGGCTAAGCACTTTCTTAAGTTAGATACATGGAACGTCAGATGAATTCCACTTAACTCACTGGGCAACTCCAACCTATAGGCCACCTCTCCTACTCGAGCAACGATTCGGAAAGGCCCTATGTATCTTGGGCTCAACTTGCCCGCTTCCTAAACCGAATGATGCCCTTCCAAGGTGAGACCATTAACATAACCCTGTCACCCACGTGGAACTCTATCAGTCTACGTCGTTTATCGGCGTACGACTTTTGCCTATCTTTAGGTGCCTTCATAAAGGCTTTGATCCTTTCCAGCTTCTCAGTCGTAGCCTCAACCACCTCAACGCTCCCTAACTCTTTATGGTCAATATCACCCCAACAAGCGGGTGTTCTACTTCTCCTACCATATAGCATCTCATAAAGGGGCATGCCAATGCTGCCATGGTAGCTATTATTATATGAGAGCTCGGCTAACGGTAAATGGTCATCCCAACTTCCTACAAAGTCAATGACGCATGCCCGAAGCATATCCTCTAGCATCTGAATGGTCCTTTCTGACTGACCATCTGTCTGGGGGTGATAAGTCATGCAGATATGTAACCTCGTCCCCATCACATCATGGAATTTCTTCCAAAATTTAGATGTAAACCGGGTGTCACGATCAGACACAATAGATACCGGCACACCATGACGAGTCACAATCTACTTGATGAATAGATCCGCCAACCTCTCAGATGAATATGTCTCGCGGATCGGTAGGAAGTGAGCACCATTCGTCAGACGATCAACTATCACCCATATAGTGTCGTACCCTCGCGTGGTGCGCGGTAGCTTCGTAATAAAGTCCATGGTGATATGCTCCCACTTCCACTCAGGTATATCCAATGGTTGGATCTTCCCGTATGGCTTCTGATGCTCTGCCTTCACCTGCAAGCAAGTAAGGCACTTCCTCACGTATTCCGCTACGTCGCGCTTCACACCCGGCCACCAATAATCTTTCTTCATGTCTTGATACATCTTCGTAGCACCGGGATGAATGGAGTACCGAGTCTTTTGAGCTTCATCCATAATCTTCCCACGTAGATCCCCAAAACAAGGAATCCACATTCGTCCAAATCGGGTCCTAACACCGAGTGTGTTTTCACCTAATTCCGTGACCAGACCTCTCATTCTTTCAGAGTTAAGATGATCTTCCTTCAATGCCTTATCTTGAAACTCCTTGACCTACTTCATCACATCAGAGGTCATGACCAACTAATAAGCCTTCACCCGAATCGGGTCGGGTCTCTTCTTTCGACTAAGGGCATCCGCCACCACGTTGGCTTTGCCCGGATGGTAATGGATCTTCGCAATCATAATCCCTTATGAGCTCCAACCATCTTCTCTGCCTCATGTTCAAGTCCTTCTGCTCAAAGAAGTACTTCAAGCTCAGTGAATATGGTGCACTTTGTCCATACAGGTAGTGCCTCCAAATCTTTAACGCAAAGACCACAGCTACTAGCTCCAAGTCTTGAGTAGGATAGTTAACCTCATGAACTTTCAATTGTCGGGATGCGTAGGCTATAACCTTTCCCCTTTGAATCAACACACATCCCAACCCGAGTAGGAAGCATCAGAATAAACCACTAAATCTTCGCTTCCATCGGGTAACGATAAGACAGGAGCTTGAGTCACCCTCGCCTTTAACTCCTCAAACGCCTTATCTTGAGCTTGAACCCATACAAACTTTACATCCTTACAGGTGAACTTAGTCAATGGGGAAGCTATCATAGAGAAGTCTTGAATGAATCTTCGATAATAGCCCGCCAAACCCAAGAAACTACGAATCTCGGATGGCGTCTTTGGTGACTTCCATTGTATCACCGCTTCCACCTTTGGCCGATCCACCATAATCCCCTCGGGATTCACCACTTGACCCAAGAAGTGAACCTCGTGTAGCTAGAATGTGCATTTGGAGAATTTAGCATACAACTTCTCCCGTCTCAACGTCTCTAACACCTCTCGAATGTGATCGGCATGCTCCTCCTCGCTCTTCGAATAAATCAGGATATCATCAATAAACATAATAACTAATTTATCTAGCATCGGCCGACACACTCGATTAATCAAGTCCATAAAAGCAGCTGGCGTATTAGTCAAACCAAAAGACATAAACAGAAACTCATAGTGTCCATAATACGTACGAAAAGCTGTTTTAGGAATATCTTGCTCCTTCACCTTCAACTGATGATAACAAGATCGAACGTCTATCCTTGAAAACCAACTGGCACCCTAGAGCTGATCAAACAGATCATCAATTCTCGGTAAGGGGTACTGATTCTTCACTGTCAGCTTATTCAACTCACGATAGTCTATACACATCCTCATGCTACTGTCTTTCTTCTTCACGAATAAGACCGGAGCACCCCAAGGAGAGATACTCGGCCGAATGAAACCCTTATCAAGCAACTCTTGCAATTGCTCCATCAACTCCTTCATCTCAGTCGGAGCCAACCGATATGGCGCCTTAGCAACAGGTTGGGCACCTTATATCAAGTCAATCTAGAATTCGATCTCGCGGTCCGGCGACACACCTGGTTTATCTTCTAGGAACACGTTTGGGAAGTCACACACAACTGGTACATCAAACAGTTATGATGTTGGCGTACCCACATCCTTTACGTAGGCCAAGTAGGCACTAGACCCATGCCTCATGTACTTTCCCGCCACCACCATCGAAATCACTTTCTGGATAGTCGTAACTCGATCACCGTAGATTGTCACCGAACTCCCGTCAGGCGCTGTCAATCGAATCATCTTCTTGCGACACACGATGTTTGCCTCGTAGTCCGCCAACCAATCCATTCCTAGGACTACATTGAAACCGCCTAAGGTCATCACGAATGGTCTAACAGGAAACTTATGACCTTCTAATTCAATTTCACAGCCTTCTATCATCTCAGAAATTCTGGTAGACTTACCTATTGCGGTTTCCACATCGAAGTGCTCATCAATACTTCTACTCCTAATGGGCAGCTTAGCACAAAAGGCAGCAGAAATGAAACTTCTACTAGCAAAGGAATCAAATAACACAGATGCAAGAGTTTGGTTCACTAGAAACGTACCTGACACCACATCGGTGTCCGTTCTAGCCTCCTCCCGAGTCATCGTGAAAGCTCGGGCGCTCGCCTTCGGCCCTTCCGTTCCGGTCTTCTTCCCTGCCCCGGAACTCTCCGCCCTTGGGTTCTTACAATCTCTGCTCATGTGGCCCTCCCCGCCATAGTTAAAACATCTCCCTGCTTTGCACTCCCGTACCATATGACCTGAATTCCCATATTTGAAGCACACATTCAACGCCCACCTACACTCGCCAGTGTGCTCCTTCCCACACTTACCACACCTCTTCACCCCCGTACCAGATGTGACCACACGGCGGTCATCCACCCGTGGCTTCTTATCACTAGTCGAGGCACCACCCCGAACAAATCATTTCCCATTCCAATTCCGGTCATCACCACCAGTCGTCCTCTTATCAACCACCACCACCTCCCTCTCGTCATACAATCTCCCAGCCAAGTCAACCACCGACCTAAACGTACTCGGTCGAGCGGCGATCATGTGCCTACGGATATCCGCCGGCAAGCCCTCGATGTATCTTTTGATCTTTCGTGACAGGGGCGTCACTCGATCCGGCACCAGCCATGCCATCTCGTTGAACTTGGTGGTGTATTGTTGATATGTCATGGTTCCCGCCTCCAGCTGCAGGAACTCCCTCTCTACTTTGTCCATCTCCCGATGAGGACAGAACTCCTTGATCACCAACTTCTTCAGTTCACTCCACCTCATCCTGCCAATCGCCCTACTACCTTTGGCTTGGACAATGTTGTCCCACCAGCATAAAGCCGAGCCCACAAATGAATAGGTGGCAAACTTCACTTTCTTGTCCTCCCGGCACTCGCTGATTTCCAGGACAACCTCCATCTCCCTCACCCATCGGTGAGCAGCAGCAACAGTGCCATTACCATTAAAAGTAGGGGCTTGCATCTCTGGAATGCCCCATAGTTACAACCTCATGCTGCCTCTGGCATAGGCTCATCCTCCTCCTCTTCCTCATCAGTAGGGATAATCGTCTCGGTCTCGGGTTGCTCTCTCCCTCCCGAGGACCTGTTCCTCTCCTTCCTCTCTCCTTCTCTAATAGCCTTAATCACTTCGGTCACTACAGATGGTAAGATTGTCTGCATGACCTAATGAACCTCCTCCACCACAGCCTCCTCACCGAGGCTCTCAAATTAGTACTCTCATCACCACCCTCCAGATGAGAGGTTTCTGGCTCCTCATTGGTCACCCTTTCAACCCTGTGCCTTCCTCTTGTGCCCCATGGTTCAGCACCACGTCTACCACGGGCTCCGCCTCGTGAAGCCTTAGAAGATCTACTTATCGCTATAAGATTCAAACACCAACACGGTCATTCAAGGTAATAGCTCAGTTTATGTCAAGTATAGTAAGTCCCTAATTACAGTGGCTAGTTGTGATTAGCCACTTACTTTTCTCTTCATACCCTAAGCATTTCCTATCCTGACTACATCAGTATCTAAAGCTACTAAAGGCACATAAACCACGTAACATGCGCACGAAATGCAGGTTAACATTAAAAAAATAACTCATGGCACGCAGCTACTCGGACTGGTATCCCTTCCCTTTTTGTCCCAATTTCAGTTTAGGTTTCTTTTGATAATTTTACCCATTTCACTTAAACTTTGGCTCTGATACCAACTTGTAAGGCCCCGTTCCCTGGACGCTTATGCTGGCCAATCATCGCACATAAAACATATAATTACATTAACTTTAATAAACATTGCAGTATAAATAGTAAACAACTTTTCATTTCAATATAAATGCTTTTGCAAGTTAATACAACATTCGTTACAAAACATCGTTTGTTTGCATTACAGTGCAAAAACATTATGCAAAAGAATGCCATCCAAAATGAGCCAAGTAGACGCCCCGTGCCATGCTCAGTAACCATCACCTGCCAACTAGAAAAAGCATAAAAAGTCATGTTACTGAGTGAGTTCTAGTTTTATAATTAAAATACTTTACTTTTAGTTTAAAACCATTCTTTACTTCCATATGTGCTCACACGTCATACGTACAAATAGATAATCTTATTATTATCTGCATCATCATTCATCGCACGTTACTCGTTATCATTCATTATCATCATTCGTTCATTTTCTTTCGTATCGTTCATTCCGTACATACATCATTAATCTTTATTTTCATTCGGCCAAAGTCCATAAATAGACTCTCATGCATTGTGCCCGGTGGCCTGACCACAGTACCGGGGTAAGCGGCAAGGATCCCATACGTATGGTCAATCGCACGGATTAGACTCCAGTGTGCATCCTTCCGGGGTGGTTAACCCGCGCACAGTTGAGCTAACACCCTTCATTGGGTGTGAACCTCTATACATTTGCTTAATCGCACTGATTAAGCCCCAGTGTGCATCCTTTCGGGGTAGCTAACCCGCACACGGTTGAGCTAACACCCTTCATTGGGTGTGAACCTCCATACATTGCTTGCAGCGGAACCTCCGCGGGACAGCCCCAGTGTACATAGCCGACCCTCCGCGGGACAGCGGGGGTTCGGGGGCGGCAGCCCCTGACAGCGGGGTCCTCAGGGGCAGCACCCCTAGTGGGGTCCAAGGGGCAACGCCCCTGGCTGGGGTCGCGCTGCCAGGCCATCGTGAAAAAATTTTATTTTAACACCTTTATATAGCACATTTCCTTATAAAAAAATCGATCTTCCTGTTAAAACCTCTTAAAATCTTGGTCTTTTAAAAAGTATGTTTAGTATGCATTTCTAGCCCCAAACTAGTTCAAAACCTTTAAAATAGGGGATCTAGAACTCACCTGTACTCGATAAGTAGCTTCTCAATCAAGCTTTAAATGAAAGGGTTGCAGTACACAGCCTGCAGATAAGTTAACACTCAAAGAAGTTAATTTTGCCTAAGTTCGCTGCTAATTTCGCGCATTATCAGCAGTTTCACTGCTAATTTCGCCAGCAGTTTCGCTGGCAGCTTCGCTGCTAGTTTCGCTGCTAGTTTCGCTGGCAGTTTCGCTGGCATCTTCGCTGCCAGTTTCGCTGCTAGTTTCGCTGCCAGTTTCGCTGAACTCTCGTTGGATAACAATGTCTACGAAACTACCTGCGAAACTATAGTTTCGCAGGAAGACCCATAGTTTCGCTGGACGAATACATAATTTCGTTGGATGAACACCCAGGTTCGCAGAACGGGCTAAAAATTTTGAACCACCCTTTTTGACCAAAAACTTCAATATTTTACATCCAATACCCTTGTTTATCATCCAATAATCTATATCTAAGCTTCTTACATAAAAACGTGAGTTTTGGGCGAATCTTCATCACTTTCAAAAACCCAAGCCCTAGAATCCGGGTTTACATCAAAAAGGAACGATTAAATGATGTTTCTTACCTGGATTCTTGGTCTTTTCTTGTTGTTTGGATGCCCACAAACATCGATCTTCAATCCCAAGATCAACCGACCTTGAATCTACAATTCACTCTACTTTCTCTCTCTACTCTCTCTCTAGAACTAGAGTGTTGAGTTGCAAATGAGAGCTGCTCAAGCTAATTCGTTTATATATACCAGGCGTTCCGGGACCTTAAACTCATCAAACTCATAACCCGAAGAGTTAACTCGGTCTATAACCTATAATGATCTTATTTTCATTAAATGGTCTTGTCTAAGCCCATTATTATTATTTGGCTCGCTTAGACATTATTCCAGGCGTTACTACAACACTCATCCTGTTGATGCAAGAAATATTTTCCTAAGTAGCGCTACCTATATTATCCAATGGTTCCACATCCGAATTAATGGTTGTAACATAAATGACAGTAAATCTAAAAATTACATCAATCATAAAAACAGTATACTTTTTCCCCTAAAAGGTTTATAAGAACAAAAATGGGGCTATGAGTCTCACGTTGATTCCTGCGATTAACCTATAAAATCAATTTATAAGTTAGAATTTTTCTTTAAAATTTTCAGTAACTCAGAAAATAATAGTAAATTTACTCAAAATTTCCAAAAATTTAAAAACCTTATCAGATAATATCTCTAATTATATAAAAATTCCATCTTTCCACTAATTTTAGATAATTTGTTAAAATTATTACAAACTTACCATAAATCATTAAAAGTAGCTACTGGTGTCCATAAATTCCCAAGCTTTTCTAGATTAATGTTGCTCCAATAATTTATATCACCTCATAAAATTTTCTGATACTTAATTCATAGTAGGTATTTTTCTGTAATTTTTCCAATAATTCCAAAATATAGTAAAAATATCTAAACAACTTCAAATATTATGAAACTTATACATTCTGTTGGGTTAAACCATTATAATTTAGGTGAAGTTTTCGATATTTATCATACTGTTTAAGTATTTCTTTCTATTTTTCCTTTATAGATCATATAAAAATGCATATCCTAGTCATAAAAAGGAATTAAATTACGAAATTAATTCTGGCGATTCTATAACATATGAGAATCATTATATAAATTTTCTAGAATTTTACCATGTTCGGTTCTTTTATTTGATAATTTCCTTTCATTACCTTAAATAATATAAATTATTTTACTTATATTTTTACCCAAATTCTTCCTTTGAATTTTAGGATTTCATCTGTTTGCTCTTCCACATCTTTTAATTATTCTTTTAACTTCAACATATCATCTTGTTGGGCTTTCCGAATTTGGTTTAACAAACCTGAACATAATTCCATTCTCATGGCACGTACAATAATGGCTTAACTCTTTCTTTTCTGCTTAAAGCATCAGCTACTACGTTTGCTTTTCCTAGGTGATACTTGATTTCACAATCATAATCACTTAGTAGCTCTACCCATCTCCTTTGTCTCATATTCAACATCTTCTGATCAAATATATGTTGTAAACTTTTATGATCCGTATAAATTACACACTTAGTCCTATACAAGTAATGTCTCTAAATTTTTAATGCAAACACTACTGCTCCTAGTTCCAGATCATATGTAGTATAGTTCTTTTCACTACCTCTAAGCTGTCTAGATTACTTTGTCTTTTTACATTAACACACATCCAAAACCTTGATGTGATGCATCACAATATACTACAAAATTATCTGTTCCTTCGGGCAGTGCTAAAATAGGAGCACTACATAACTTACTTTTTGAGAAGTTCAAAGGCTTCATTTTGTTTTTCTCCCCATATGTATTTTTTATCTTTCTGAGTTAGCTCTGTTAAGGGTTGAGCTATTCTTGAGAAATTTTCTATAAATCTTCTATAATATCCTGCCAAATCTAAGAATTGTCATACCTCAGTTGGCGTTTTGGATTTCCCATTTCTTGACTGCTTCAATCTTTGCTGGATCAACTTGAATCCATCTTGATTAACTACGTGTCCTAGGAATTTACTTCCCTTTTCCAAAATTCACATTTTAAGAATTTGCATACAATTTTTCCTTTCCTAGTAGTTCCAAAGTTAACCTTAAGTGTTGTTCATGGTCTTCCTTATTTTTAGAGTAAATCAGGATGTCATTTATGAAGACTATGACAAATTTATCTAAATAGGGTTTGCATACTCTATTCATTAGATCCATAAATACTGCTGGTGCATTGGTTAATCCAAATGGCATTAAAAGAAATTCATAATGTCCATACCTAGTCCTGAATGCAGTCTTTGATATATCTTCATCCTGTACTCTTAACTGATGATATCCAGATCTTAAGTCTATTTTTGAAAAATAACTAGATCCTTGCAATTGATCAAATAAATCATCAATCCTAGGGAGAGGATACCTATGCTTTATGGTAACTTCATTGAGTTCCCTATAGTCAATACACATTCTAAAAGTTTCATCTTTCTTTTTGACAAAAAGAACTGGTGCTCCCCAAGGTGATACACTAGGACGTATAAATCCTTTATCCAACAATTTCTGTAATTGATTCATTAACTTTTTCATTTCTGTTGGTGCTAAACTACAGCGCTTTAGAAATAGGTGTTGTTCCTGGTACTAATTCTATTTTAAACTCTACTTGACGAGGGGGTGGCAATCCGGGTAACTCATCAGGGAAAACATCCGGATATTCCTTTGTAATTGGAACACTATTAAGGTTGTCCTTATCTGGCTTTGTATCAATTATATGAGCCAGAAAAGCTAGGCATTTCTTTCTTAAGCATTTTTGTGCTTAATTACAAGAAATTATTTTTTATAATACCACTATCGCTTTTCACCGTATATACAGAGAGTTCTATTTTCTTTAATCAGAGGGATTTTTATCATTCTCTTACCACATATAATTTCAGCATGATTCTTACTTAACCAATCCATACCTACACAATATCAAAACCTCCTAACTCAAAAGGAATAAAATCTATGTCAAAATAATAATCGTCTACGGTTAAGATGCAGTTAGGAATAATCTCACAAACTTCAATTGTTTTACCATCAGCTAATTCTATCATGAATTTGTGCTTTAATTTCTTAGGGCTTTGATTAAGTAATGATTTCAATGTTTTCAAAATGAAACTACGAGTTGCTCCTGTATCAAATAATACTGTTGTGTACTGGTTGTTGATAAGGAACGTACCCGTAACTACTTCTGGTTCCTGACGAGCCTCCTCAGCTTCTATTACGAAAGCTCTACCATGAGGGTTGTTCTGGTTAGCTGGAGCTTTACCTTTCAGTTGTGGACATTCATTACGAAAATGATTTTTGTTTCCACATTGGTAACAGATAGGTTTGGGGTTGGTGGGATTCCTACAATCTTGGGATATGTGTCCCTTCTTTTTGCAATTATAGCAAATTACTATCATGAATTTTCCATGATGATATCTTTGGTAGGTACTACACCATGGTCGCCCTTCTGTCTGGGTATTCTTTTCTTGTGCTGCTCCTAGGAAATTTCTTTATGGGGGCCGGGTCATTTTCTTCTGAGGATTTTCTCCAAATTTCCTTCCTGTGTGGTTATCTTTCCACTTTCTTTTCTCCCCTATTCTTGGATTGCTTAGTGATCCATTTCCTATCATTTCATCGGTTAGACTTCCTGACAAGCTTACATCCTCCTGGAAGGTTTTGGGCATTGCAGATTTAACTAATCCCCTTATTTGCGGTACTAATCCCCAAATATACATTCCTATCTTTTAGGTTCAGGGGTTATCAGGTGTGGCACTAATCTGGAGAGTTCATTATACCTGTCGGTATATTCCGATGTGCAGCTCCTCTCATCTCTAATGCCAAGAATTCAGTTTCTAATTTCTCTATTTCATTATAAGGACAGTATTTTTCTATTACTAGGTTTCTGAATTCTTCCCAACTTATCTTATTCATGACATGCCTACCTTTAGTTTGCATTTCCATTTTCCACCAGGATTGTGCCTCTCCTTTAAGTGAATGCGAAGCAAATAGTGTTTTATAATTGTCGGCACAGTTACTAATTTCTAAGAATGCTTCAATTTCATATAACCAACGTAGGGCTTGTACAGCTCTTCCTCTTCCATCAAATTCTCGAGGTCTGCATGACATAAAAGTCTTGTAAGAGCATCCTTTTGTGACTCCGTTTAAGATTTCTTCCTCTTGTCTTTCTCCTGGGTTAACATTTTCTGGTCTTTCATTTTGTTGTGATGTGGTTCCAAAGTTCAAATTCTGTTGTAGTTGGGCTATCAAAGTAGGTATTATAGCCTCTATTTGTTGAGCTACTAGTTGAGAAATCCTGTCATTCTCATTTGTGTCATTATTCACCGGTGCTTCTTCCCCAAGTCAGGTTCTAGTTCGTCCAACTCGTGCTGCTCTTCGTACAGGCTGAGTGTTTCTTTTTTGGCGGCATGATTCACTATAGTTAATTATAATTAGTATCATAAGTAAAAATTTTACATAAATCTTATCTAACACATAACAGATAGACATTTAAACACAAAAGATATACATATATCATTGAGTTCTTTATTCTTTTATTTTGGCAAGTTAGACTAGAAAACTTCTAGTTTTTACGAATCCAGTTCCATATCTTTGCAAAGATATTTTTCTTGGGTGTCTTTAATTTCTTAATATCCTTCTGGATTTTCCGGATGCCCTGTTGTATTTTCTTAAGCTTTTTAAGGGGCCGCTGAGCCGTCCTCACTTGATCCTCATTCAGCTTTTGTCTTTTAATTATTTTTCCTTCATTCCCGGAAGAATCGGAATTTTGTATTTCTATGTCTTCATCTTGCTTAGCCAAAAATCTATCTCCACGTCGTATCTTTTTCCTAGGGGTCTTAATTGTATATCCTCCGATGTTTACTGGTGCACATCGGACATAAAATTTTGATTTAAAGTTGTTCTCAACATTAATTTGAGGGGTTTTAATAACTTGCTGGGCTTCTGGTTCAGGTGTTATTTCCTTAAGGTTGCTATGGTATGAGCACTCGGAAGGATCAGTCTTATTGTGGTAATTATCTAAATTTATAGCTGTAAAAATTTCTTTATAATTTTTAACAAAATAGTTAGTCACATGTTTTTATTGCAATTATTAGAGATATGCATATAATCATGAAATTTCACATAAAGTTATACCATATATATATTGATCAAATATATTGTTTATTATAACTTGAACTTATGGTTATAGTCTAGGTATTTTTATAGTAACTAATTCTCTATAACCAATGGCTCTGATACCAACCTGTCACATCCCGACGTAAGCATGAAGCGTTTTGGATGTGACTCGCTTGTTCAGAATGCATCGATTATAAGAAGTCAATTTTAACACCTCAAAACACGTCATAGCATAACATAATACATTAATTTATCTTAAGTTAGGATTACATCATATATAAGTAATAAAATTTGACATAATCCTATTATAAACATATTATTTAGATACTACATCTTCAGAGTCGATGGAAATGAGCGTCCACCGTAACACTAAAATCATAAATGTTAACAGTCAAGTTCACACAAACTCTTCTCACAACTTCTCCCCAGCCATTGTAAACATCAAAAGAAAATTCTATATTGTTAGTCATGTTACCTAAAAAAGAATACTCAAAATGGTCAATATAAAGTTAGTGAGATCATAGGTTTAATTTCGAACAAAATATTTTTGATGCATCAAATACAACCAAACCTTACTTAATAAACAGATGATTCATAATTATCATAACATAATTTATAAAATTAGATAATATAGCATCACAACACTCATCATGTTGGTGTAGAAATATTTCCGTAAGTTGCACTACCTATATTATCCAACGGTTCCACATCCGAATTAATAGTTGTAACATAAATGAAAGTAAATCTCAAAAATTGCATCAATCATAAAAGCAGTATGCTTTTTCTCCTAAAAGGATTATAAGAACAAAAATGGGGCTATGAGTCTCACCTTGATTCCTGCGATTAACCTATAAAATCAATTTATATGTTAGAAAATTTTCTTTAAAATTTTCAGTACCTCAGAAAATGATAGTAAATTTACTCAAAATTTCCAAAAATTTAATAGTAACCTTATCAGATAATATCTCTAATTATATAAAAATTCCATCTTTCCATTAATTTTAGATAATTTGTTAAAATTATTACAAACTTACCATAAATCATTAAAAATAGCTACAGCCCATTCATAAATTCCCAAATGTTTCCAGAATATTGTTACAATAATTTATATCACCTCACAAATTTTCTAATATTTAATTCATAGTAGGTATTTTTTGTAATTTTTTAAATAATCCGAAAATTTAGTAAAAATATCTATACAACTCCAAAAATTATTAAACTTATACATTTTGTTGGGTTCATACCATTATAATTTAGGTGAGTTTTTTATATTTATCATACTGTTTAAATATTTCGTTCTATTTTTCCTTTACAGATCATATAAAAATACATATCCTAGTCATAAAAAGGAATTATATTACGAAATTCATTATGGAGATTCTATAATATATGAGAATAATTATATAATTTTTCTAGAATTTTACCATGTTCGGTTCTTCTATTTGATAATTTCCTTTCATTTACCTTAAATAATTTGTATAAATTATTTTACTTATTATATTTTTACCAAAATTTACAGAATGATGAATCGATATTTTTATAACAATTTTCCAATGTTTATTCCTACAGTCACATTCATTTAAATATTTAACTTAATTTATCAAGAATATTAGGGCTTATATTTCTTTTGAATTCTTTTTGTTAAAACCTTTGTTTTTATAAAAAGCTTTCTAATTTTGAAACCTCTATCTTTGATTTTTAAAAGAAAATCAGATGCGATATGGTTTCATGATTATTCTTGATGACTTATTTTCTTAGATTATATGTGTTTATTTGAACACATATAAATTTTTAAAAATTGTTAATGATAGACTTTAGAATCTAACCTTTCTTGAAAGAGTAACTAAATGATTGATGGTTCGGTCGAGGTGGTCTTCTTGGTGCTTAATCTTAATTACTTGAAGTTAAATCCAAGATGATGATGGTTAAGAAGATGATGATGAAATGGTTGTAGTTGGTGGCTTGGAAACCGAGAGCTTAGAGAGAAAGAGTAGTGGTGTGGAGGTGACCAAGGGTGGAATGATTGTTATGTTCGGTTATGGTGGTGGTATGGTGATGGTTGTATGAGAGCCGAGGGAGGGAGTGAAAGATGGTGGTTATTGGTTGTGGTGGTGCTCGAAGGTGATAATGGTGACCGAGGGAAATGGTGATGGTATGTGCTTGAGTTGGTAGAAACTGAGAGGAAGTAAAGGTGGCGGCTTAATGGTGATGGTGATGATGAGCTTCGGTTGATAAAGAGTCCATATCCGAGAGTTTGTAGAAGAGAGAGAGGGGTTATCATCATTACATCTAGAGTTTGGTTTGATGAAGTGGCAATTATAGCTTGGGTTAGTTGGCTCTTAGGTTGTTATGTGGCATGCTTAAAGACATCCTTGGTGTCTTGGTGATGCAAGGTGTCGAGCAAAGGAACTAGTGTGTCATCAAGTTATTAAATGAAATATTAACTAATGTTTTAGAATGCTTAATCGGGTTATTTTGTTATTATAATGAACCGAGGTTAGGGTGTACTTAAGTTAGTTTTAAAGTTTACTTAGTTTGATTTAGATGCTATGTTACTTTTGATGTTATCTTGTGTTGTGATGTTTGGTTAGGTAGTTTCTTATTTCATTTGTTGTATGTTTTGGTGTTACAAGGTTGAGATAACTAATCAAATTACATAATGGTTACGTTAGATATTGTTTTTGTTAATGTTTGTTATATATATATATATATATATATATATATATATATATATATATATGTATGTATGTATCATGATTTATAGATACATACATGCGTGCACCATACTTAAACTTATATATATATACATGCATGCACACGTAAATAATATATACATGCATAACATACATTCATATAATTTGCTCATATATATATGTATGGCACTATAATATATATTTAAGTGATAACCTTGATTATAATCTAACCTGAAGTTTTGGGTTATCACAAGAACCGCGTCACGTACCCTGGTACTGTCTCAGTCTTCGGACATGAGTTGGGGGTTTGTTTATCAGGCCCCAGCACAGTATCAGTCTTCGGACATGAGTCGGGGGTATTGCATGAGATGAGATAATGAGGTGAGCGACTTTGTGTTGCAACAGACTCGATAAAGTTCAATCATTAAGATTGACAATGAGGTGAGCGACCCTGTTGTTGCAACAGACTCAGATAGAGTTCAATCCCTATGATTGACTCGAATGAGATCTTTGTCACGTATCCCGGTGCTATGTCAGTCTTCGGACATGAGTCGGGGGTTTGTGTACAGGCCCCGACACAGCATCAGCTTTCAAGCATGAGTCGGGGATATTGCATGAGACAAGATTCGAGTAATGATGAGTAATGAGCGAAGGAATGAATGAACGAACAAATGATGACGAAGATACTAATATACTTATTATTAGTATGTATGTATGATGTATGACAAATGACTAATGTAAAATACGAATAGAAAGAATGTAAGAGAAACGAAAGTAAAAGACAGTGTAAAGTATAAACGAATGTATAAGTAGGAAAGTAAATAAAAGAACGAAATGAATAAAGAATATAGAATGAATGTACGTATAATGCATGACCACGGTTGAATGAAATGACTAGTTTTAAAAGAAGTAAAGTATTTTATTATAAAAACTAGAACTCACTCAGCGTCGCTGACTTTTCGTATGCATGATAGTTGGCAGGTATTTTATTGATGCTAAGGAGTTGCAAGCATGGATGCATAAGCTACTGGGAGCGTTTTAGGCTGGCATCCATATTTTGACATGTCATTGTATTTTGATATGAAAACAAATGTTGTAATGTAATGAGATGGCATGTTTTTAGTTATTAATGAAAGTTTTAAATTCCGGTGCAAAATAAATATACGTTTTAAAATGTTTTATGTGCGATGAATGACCAATTGTGAGGTGCCTGGGAACGGGGCCTTACAAGTTGGTATCAGAGCTAAAGTTTAAGTGAATTGGGTAATTATTCTCAAAACCTAATCTTAAACTGAGAATGGGACGAAAAGAAAGGATGCCAGTCCTAGTAGCTACGTGCCTGCAGGTAAAGGTTTTATGTAAACGTTTATGTAAGATAGTGTTAACTTGTATTATATGTGCATGTTATGTGGCTTGTGTGCTTATGTGAAGATTTAGATACTGATGTAGTCAGGATAGGGAATGCTTGGAAGATCAAGAGTAAAGTAAGTGGCTAATCGTAACTGGCCACTGTAATTAGGGACTTACTATACTTGACATAATCTGAGTTATTACCTTGAATGATCGTGTTAGTGTTTGAATCTTATAGTGATTAGAGAATGGCTGGAGGTAGATCATCTAAGGCCTCTACGGGTGGAGCACAGGGAGGACGTGGTGCTGAACCGCGTGTTACGAGGAATAGGGCTAAAGCTACCGGGAGGACACGTGAGGAGCCCGAGATGCATCACCAAGAAGGTGGTGATGAGAGCGCGAACTTGAGGGCCTCTGTGAAAGAGGCAGTAGTAGAATAAGTCTATCAAGTTATGCAGATGATTCTGTCGTCTGTAGTAACGGAGGTGATTAAAGCGGTGAAGGAGGATGATAGGAAGGAGAAGAGGCGGACCACTGGAAGAGGGGAAGGAGGACGACTGGAGACTGAGACGGTTGTCTCTAGTGAGAAGGAGGAGGAGGAAGAAGCGGTGCAGGAAACTGCACGTGGTTGTAACTACGGGGCATTCCAAAGATGCAAGCCCCCAACGTTTGATGGAAACGGGAATGCTGCAGCTGCTCACCGTTGGGTGAGAGAGATAGAGGCGGTACTCGACATCAGCGAGTGCAGAGAGGATGAAAAGGTAAAGTTTGCTACCCACTCATTTGTGGACTCAGCCTTATACTGGTGGGACAACATTGTCCAGGTCGAGGGTACCAGGACAATCGGAAGGATGAGGTGGAGTGAACTGAAGAAGCTGGTGATCGAGGAGTTTTGTCCACGCCGGGAATTAGACAAGATCAAGAGATAATTCTTGCAGCTAGAGGAGGGAACGATGACACACCAGCAGTACACCACTAAATTCAACGAGATAGCTAGGCTGGTGCCAGATCAGGTGGCGCCCGTGTTACAAAAGATTAAGAGGTACATTCAAGGACTGCAGGCAGATATCCGCAGACATTTGATCGCTGCTCGACTAGTTACATTCAGATCGGTGGTCTACTTAGCTGGGAGATTGTACGACGAGCAAGAGGCGATGGCGATAACGGACTAAGGGGAAGAGCGGAACCATGTCAAAAAGGGGAATGGAAGGCGAGATAATGATGATGGAATTGTGGCTGAAGGTAAGACGATGAGGGTCGATGATCGAGAGAGGATAACAAGGAATGACAAGGTATGCAAGAAGTGTGGTAGAGGTCACGTATGTGACATCCGTCACCACAAGGTCCGTCATTTAACGTGGATTTCGTTAACTATCCTTAGAACGTTCATTTCTCATCTTCATAGACTATTCGTGAGGACATCATAATTCTTTGATTTTCTTTTAGAGTTGTGATACCATTATTTGCAACCTTATCATCCAAAACGCTTACGGATATCACAACCGACATCATTGACTATATTATGTTACATAATGTGAACGTCATTAATAACAACATATTCAAGATACAAACAACATTAAATACTTCCCTATAATTAATATAACGCGCATATTTACGCCGTTTTCAATCGAAACAAATTTGGGAAACCCGGGGGCTAAGTGCAGGGACTAAAGTGACAATTGTCAAACTAGGGCTGGGTATAAATACCCTTGTATCAGCCCTAGTCTTCACAACCACACTTTCTTCTTAATCTTCTTCTTCCACTTTCTCCACCTCCCTTGCACCTAGAACCGCCCCGTTTTCTTCGTGTTTTCACCGTTTAGACCACAACTACAGCTTAGACTACACGTTTCAAGCAGTTAGACGACCTTGGTCATCCATTTTTGCTCATTTTACTTCTGCAATTTCAAGGGTTTCGGGTGCTCGGGTTCAACCCGAGCACAAGAGGTCGTGGGGGTGCGTGTGTTGCCTTTCTGAGTATGCATCTTATTAGATATGTTAGATGAGTGTTTCTGGAGGTCCTTGATGTGTGAAACCCGTGCACGAAGAAGCCGAAGGCTGCTCAACACTCTACAGTCGCGAACCTACTGTTCAGGCGACTGGGTCTGTCATGCGACTGTGTCGTGCGACTGGGTGAGTCGTGCGACTAAATCCATGCGATTAGGTCTGCCGTGCGACTGAGTCCAAGCGATTGAGTGAGTCATGCGACTGAGCCCATGCGATTGTGTGTGTCGTGCGAATGAGTCATGTGGATGAGTATTGCCATGCGATTGAGTCAATACGGATGAATGTGTACGACTGTGTGTATCGCACGACTGAAGGTCCAGTCGCACGAATGAAAGTTCAGTCGTACGAATGAAGCTAATTCGTATGAATAAAGGCTGAATCGTGTGAATGGAAGATTGAGTCGTGCGATTGGGTGCTGTGTGGTACGACTGAATGCTTAGTCGCACGAATGGGGGTTCAATCGTGCGAATGAAGCTGATTCGCACGATTGAGAGTTTATTTGTGCGAATGGAGTGTCCAGTCGTGCGTCTAGTCCTGTCTTGCAATTGGAGTCATTGAGTGTGGATTTTTCCGGTGTCCGGTGTGTGTTGTCGTGTGATGTTAAGGTGACATCGACACGGTTGCCATTGCTAATGACGATCTTAAGATTAACACTATCGAACTTATCAATGTTATATCAAATCCAATCAACTTAACATTTTACAATTATTAACAAACAATTCATAACACAAGTGCTTACTAAGTATTTCTCTAACAACAATAACACTTTTACACAAATATCACCTACCATGGCAACGTTTCTAGTACTTGGATCTACATAAGATCCATTGTGCGTGCTTGTGTGCAAGTGTTACCCACGACCGAACCAATACAACCCGACCCAACTAAACAATATTATTAACAGTAGGCATATCATTAATGCTTAACATAACTATCAATAGGTGATTGACCGTTCATACATACATACAAGTTTGGGGAGTTACATCATACATACTTACCACCTAACAAGTGAGTTTCGTGGCCCCTTTTTATGCTTATACAATCGTTTCAATCTTTTACAAACATGGGGAAAAGTATGCTCACCCGTTTTCAATGTTGTACAACATACATACATACAATTTTCATACTTGGAATCAACGTGATATTGTTTTGTGAGTACTTATCTGATGCATACATGAGTTACTGTGTGGTTCTTCTTACAACCATTTAATTCCGGTGTTGAATCGACGGATAGGTATTAGTAGTACTACTGGGTTGACACCCCCACCCTTGACAGATGGTTACTTGTGAGTACCACACACTGCCAGGAACGGGCCTTGGGTGAATATATTCCGACAAGTTGTTATGTGTACGTCATTAGGTTTGGTTGTATAAGACTCATGGTATGTGATTTTTCTTGCTTATAACTATATGCACGGTATTCCACTACAAACACTATACAGCATCATTACATGTTTACAATTCAAACCTGCGAAGCTCACCAACATTATTGTTGACAATTTTGAGCATATTTTTCAGGTAACAATGAGAACTGAAAATCTAGGAGTGCTGCCTTAGTGGAGACCCTAGGATGCATTTTTTAGACTGAACATACATGATGAACAATTATTTTGTACATTGTTGCAGTCCATCAAACAATTAACATTCTTTTTGATACTTGTTCCCGGGTTATGGGAATTACATACAAGAATACAATTTTTGTGATTATGTGAATCGTTTATGTGAATTAATTACAAGTTTCTGTTTATGCTTATGGCTATGTTGTCGTGAACTATGACTAAACACGACACAAGTCTCCATTTGTGCCTGGTGTCGTCATGACACGCTTTGTCATCAATTACATACATATATTGCATCTCTATTGTTAACCATGTGTTATGACGATCCCATCCCGCATCCCGTGTTTCCGATCTTAGAGCGGGTGTGACAACGAAGGGGAGTGTAAATAGGGACTGAACGTCTGCTTCCAGTGTGGGAAGGAGGGCCACAGGGCGAGAGATTGTCGGATGGCTAATGCTAGGACTATGGCAAGACTGGACACATGAGCAGAGACTGCAAGAAGTCGAGGCAGGAAGCTCCAGTACGAGGAAGGAGGACAGAGGATGAAGGCTAGAACCTTTGCTTTGACCGGGAGGAGGCTAGATCAGACTCCATGGTAACATTAGGTATGTTTCTGGTAATCTAGATTTGTGCATCTATACTGTGATTGTAGTGCTAGTAGTAGTTTTTGTTTCTGCTACCTTCGGTGATATCGCATGTTAGGAGTGAGAAGATCGATGAGCCCTTCGATGTAGGAATTGCTATTAGTAAGTCCACCAGATTACCTAATGCCCTAGAGGATTGCGCGATAGAATTGAGAGAGAGCGCTTGTTCCTGCTAGATTATTTAGGACAGACGTAGGTGGATAGACATGCATCTCCGGGTGAATTGATCAGTAATCTATGAGGCAAACTCCGAGTGTTACAAGAAGATAGATTGATCATCCGTGCCCGACCAGAGTTCGGTGTCGACCTATGACAATGGATGATGATGAAGGCTTCGCTAGGAAAGTGGATTATTCAATTTGGAAATCGAGTAAAGCTAATACTAGAGTATAGAGGGTCATTCCTAGTTGTTGCTCAGGTAGGAGAAGTGACACATCGACTGGAGCTACCCGATGAGTTAAGTGGACTTCATCTGACGTTCCGTGTATCTCTTCTAAGAAAGTGCTCAACCGATGAGGATATGATCGTGCCACTAGAGAACACTGAGATGGATAAAGTATTCAACTACAAGAAGCAAATGGTGGCCATTACTGATAAAAGGAATGGAATGGGCTAAGGAGGATGATGGTTTTACTTGTGCGGGTGCAGTGAAGCCTAAATGTATCTAAGTCTAAGTGCAAGATCAAGGAAGAGGTGAGACAGGGTTACCCGCAACTGTTTGAGAAGCGTCAGGTTTCGGGGACGAAACCTCTTTAAGGGGGTAGACTTGTAACACCCTGAATTTTTATTCAAAGGAAAGGAAAAGAAAATAGAAAGAATAGATAATGGGCACAAGTGGAGGGGGATAAAGTGTACAAGGTACAAAACCCTATTATTTTAAGGTTTAAAGGGGCATGGCCGCCCACTCCTTCTTCACCATCTTCATTTCGGCTGGAATGAAGAAAGAAGAAGAGAAAGCTCTCGGTTCTAGAGAGAGAAAGGAAGTAGAAGCTGTGAAAGATAAGTTTTATTGATCTAAGTTCGGTTTCAACCGAATTCACAGCTTCTTGACCGAAGTTCTTGGTTTTTAGTGTTTGTTTTCGGGATTTAGGAGCTGAATTGGAAGGTGGGTCTCGGATTTGAAGTGTGTTACTCAAAGGCTACTCAAGGTGAGTTTCTAGAACCCCTCTTTTACTGATTTACAACTTGTATGGGGCTATTATGCATACCAAGTAATTGTTTATAAAAGAAACCGTGGGTTTTCAGCTTATTGTTCGATGATGCTCTGTATGTGTATGTTTTAGAGTTATATTATGGGTCAGAATTGATGTTTAGCTTGTTTAAGGGCCTTAGTATATTAGATTTGTGCTTGGGGTGTGTTAAAAATGATTCAGAATTGTTCCACGCGCCCAATGGTCAACTGCCTAAGCATGCCCAACCGCCCAGAAACCCAAACGCCTAAACAGTACCCAACCGCCTAAGTGTCTATGCGCCTGTCAGGCCCAAACGACTGAATAGTGTCCAACCGCCCAAGTGTTAATAATGTGTGTAAGCTTAGACGCCCAAATAGTTGCAAAACACCTAAACGGGGCAGAAACGCCCAAATAGTGCCCATGCGTCCAAGTTGCCAAAACGGCTAAGTGTTGATGCGCCTGAACAGGCCATGCGCCTGCATAGTGGTGAAGCGCCCAAACAGGCAGAAACGCCCAAATAATGCCCATGCGCCCAGACTGTTTTACACTTAGAATTTTTATGCTCATGCGCCTGAAAAGTCCCATGCACCCATTTTGGACTTAGGATTTTCTAAGTGATTTTAAGGGGTAGAATAGGGAGATAGTCCCAGTTATGATGTGATGACTTATGTTTGATGTGTGCATGGTGATGTGATGAAATTATGATGTGCATGTGTGTGAGTGATATGTTATCTTTCTTCGTCAAAGAGTTTTCAAAACGTACGTATTATGTTTTGTAATACATTATGTATGACTTTACATGGTTATGATGTATGAACGAATAAATTAATGAACGTAAAGTATTATGTAACGAAGTGAAAGATAATGATAAAGTACGAAACGAACGAATATGATAAAGTACGAAACGAACGAACATAGGAGATAACAAATGGTGAGTAAGGAAGTGACGGACGATGAGATCCGTGTCCCGTACCCAGGTACTGTGTCAGTCTTCGGATATGAGTCGGGGGTTTGTCTATCAGGCCCCAGCACAATATCAGTCTTCGGACATGAGTCGGGGGTATTACATGAGATGAGATAATGAGGTGAGCGACTTTATGTTGCAACAGACTTGGATAAAGTTCAATCATTAAGATTGACAATGAAGTGAGCGACCCTGTTGTCGCAACAAACTCGGATAGAGTTCAATCCCTACGATTGACTCGAATGGGATCTTTTTCGCGTATCCAGGTGTTGTGTCAGTCTTCGGACATGAGTCGGGGTTTGTGTACAGGCCCCGGCACAGCATCAGCTTTCGAGCATGAGTCGGGGATATTGCATGAGAGAAGATTTGAGTAATGATGAGTAATGAGCGAAGGAATGAATGAACGAACGAATGATGACGAAAATACTAATAATACTTATTATTAGTATGTATGTATGATGTATGACAAATGACGAATGTAAATACGAAAAGAAAGAATGTAAGAGAAACGAATGTAAAAGACAGTGTAAAGTATAAACGAATGTATACATAGGAAAGTAAATAAAAGAACGAAACGAATAAAGAATATAGAATGAATGTACATATGATGCATGACCACGGTTGAATAAAATGACTACTTTTAAAAGAAGTAAAGTATTTTATTATAAAAACTAGAACTCACTTAGAGTCACTAACTTTTCGTATGCATGATAGTTTGCAGGTATTTTGTTGATGCTGAGGAGTTGCAGGCATGGATGCATAAGCTAATGGGGGCGTTTTAAGGCTGGCATCCATATTTTGACATGTCATTGTATTTTGATATGAAAACGAATGTTGTAATGTAATGAAATGGCATGTTTTTATTTATTAATAAAGTTTTAAATTCCGCTGCAAAATAATTGTACGTTTTAAAATGCTTTATGTGCGATGAATGACCAATTGTGAGGTGTTCGGGAATGGGGCCTTACATTGTTAGTACTTTAATTGAATTTAGTATGATAGTATAGGGAAAAGTTTAAATACAAAGTCTTTTAAAACTAAAAAGTCAAAGAAGGATTAAGATATTGACACGTGTCCTTTTGATCAAAACTAGGTTGTGGGAAAAATTAGTAATATTCCTCCTTCTCAGTTCCACATCTTTTCAAAACATTCATAACTTTTACATACGATATTATTTTTAAAATAATTACACCCCAAAAACAAGAAGTCTTTAATCTTTAAAACGTGTATAGTATTGATATAAACAACTAAGTTTTTTTAACTAATTGTGTAATTTCGTTAGATCATTGTGTAATCTTTGAATTGATAAATATTACACAATTATCTGATGATAAATACAAATTGAACTTGAAACATAAAAGTTTACATTTTTATAATTGTATTATTCTAAATCATCATTTAGAAAAACATAATGCATAACACAATGGTCAAAACATAGACACAATGGGTAACATATTTGACCGGTTATGGTTATGCAATAGTTTCACAAGTTGGAGAATACAACACTTAATAGATCAAATAAAGAACCAAGCAAAAGAAACAATGAACAAAAGTAAGAACACAAGAACAAACAAGTATTAGTTTTCAAGGATGATGTATATTGCTGTCAAGTGTTTTACAACAGTTATAAGGCTTAGTCCTAAGGACTGGTTACATGAGACACCTCATACTACATCCCATATTTTGAAGGCTAACTACATACTAATCTAGACAACAAGATCAATGTAAACTTAAAAGGCAAATTGCCTTTTGACTAGTGACTATGAAATACCATAGCTCACATATTCTATTACAAAAATGATAAAAGTACAAGAGTGGAAAGTTAGCGACTCAAACATCATAATGTACAATTGACAAAAGTATGGAGATAATCACCAACATGTATAAGTTGGTGAGTCCTTAGAGATGGTAGCGGAAAGTTGTGCAGCTTCTGTCAAAAGTTGTGTTAGAGAAAGCATGTCTTCTCTGTATTCGAAAGAAATCAATCTTCAAGCTTCGGAAGACTTTATCTTTGGCTTTGAAAGATTTGTGTGTTTGGCTTCGGAAGATTTGACACTTAGTGAACTTTCTTTGTGCATTGTCGAATCTTTCGAATTAACTTCCTTGTACTTAAGAATGCATGCCAAGAGATCTTTGTTTAGCATCAGTCTTTAAGATAAGTCTTACATAACACAATTACTAGCACTAGACTCGATGGTTAGCAATAGACATAATGAGCTGCTTTGACGAGAATCACAAAATGACATGATTAGGATTACATAATAAATGAAAAACATAAAATAATACATTTTTAGTATTGTGTTATTTGAGAATCATAATTTTAAAAAAGACAATGCATAACACAATAGTCAGCATTAGACATAATAGGCAACACAATGACCAACACTAGACTCAATAATTAGCAATAGACACAATAAGCTGATTACGAGGATTACACAATGTGCTGATTAGGATTATATAATAAACTAGAAAAAACATAAAAAAGTGTTGTTTGAAAATCACTATTTGAAAAAACATAATAGTTAACATTAGACACAACGGGTAACATAATGACTAGCACTAGACTAAATGATTAGCAATAGACTTACACAATGAACTGATCAGTATTAAATAATGGACTGAATACGTAAAAAATTACATTTTAGCATTGTGTTATTTGAAAATCATCATTTATAGAAAACATAATGGATAACAAAATGTCAATATTTCCACAATGATCTAATTAGCATTACACAATGACCTGATATTACATAATGGGCTGCCGACAATGACCTGAAATTTGAGAAAAAAACTTCGTATTTTATGGATCTAAATTAGAGGCTTTTTAAAGATAAAAAACACTTGTGTTTATGGTGTAATTAAAAATATTGTATGTAAAAGTTATGAGCGTATAAAAAAAGGTGAACTTGAAAATGTGATTAATACTAAAATACCCTTGACCTACTATTTAAAGTTTCAATTATTTACCAGGATGTCATGGGATTTTGTTAGCCTTTTGATCTAAAATCTAATGGATAATAATTCTTCTCACCCTTTTTAGTTTTTCTTCCCTTTTTACAATAACCCTACCCGTTAGTATATTATTTATTTAGTATAATGTTTACTATTGGATCAAGAATAAGGCTGGTGCAACCAAAACCAAATCACTTAGTCTATTTTGGTACATCTAACAAAGGCTTCTGAAGCTAAGTATGGAGCTTCCGAGGGAAACAAAGTTCTTCCGAAGAGAAAGTGTAAGCTGAACTTCCAAAGACAAATTCTGCTTCCGAAGACAAAGTGTCTACTTGAGAAGTTCAAGACTTAGAAGAAAAGATCAGAAGTGAACTTCCGAAGAAGAAATCCTCAAGCCTCAGAAGAAGTAGTGTCTTCCGAAGTATAGGTGGTTTCGGAAGAAGTTGTTCTTCCGAAGCCAACTAACCTTCGGAAGACAGTACTATGAACTAGTGGACATAAGCATGGTACTCCTGACAGTCCGCTGCAGACCTCTGATATATTGCATGGCATTTTCTCAAAAGCCATGTAGTTGACCATACTTCATTCCACTGTTCACCTTTATTAGTTAGTACAGTTACTATCTTTAGTTAGTAACAAAAGGTAAGTCATGGACATGTCATGACTACCATATCTTAGATAATACTTTATCTAAGATACCTTAACTCTAGCATTGTAGTATATGCTTTAGTCATAGGTTCCCAGCTGGTATTAAAGTATATCCGGCTGTAGGTAGTATTATATATATAGTTTCTCATTTGTAACTCAATAGAATGCTTCGAAGAGTCTTGTAACACTTTGAGTTTTGAAGTAATATATACAAATACCTTGAAAACCATATTCTTGTGTTCTTTGTTATTTAGTATATTATTATCAGCTCTTAGAAAAGACTCTGCTTCAGCTGATCCGAGTGTAGTATTAGTGAGTTTGAGAGAAAAACTAAGTTAGTGACAAACACCAATCCTGCAATTGGTATAAGAGCTATTTAGGCTCTTGATTGTGAGATCTTACCATCCAAATCAACCAGTTTTTCACTCCTCCTTACAACTCACTCAAAATGGCCCTCAACAAGTCCGAAGTAGAAATGGGGACGATGACTAAAGCACCTGTCATCACCCCTGAAAACTTCAGGTCATGGAGCAGACGCATGGAAGGCTTCATCGGATATCAAGACAGCAAGATGTGGCAATCCATTATGAATGGCCCGTACAAACCCAAGGTGGCTTCACCTGGTGGAAATGGGGCCATGATAGAAAAGGCTGTTGAAGATTACTCTGATGAGGGTCGGAAGAAGATGGACATTGACAGCAATGCTATGACTATTCTTATGACTGCAATACCAAACTCCATCATGGTCGGGTTTGAGTATTGCAAGTCAGCCAAAGAACTTTTTGATGCACTTGCTCAAATGTACTCTAGCTCAAATGACTCCAAGAAGGACTTACTGAAGCAGCAGTTTGAGAACTTCACCTACATTGCTGGAGAAACTCTCAGTCAGCAATATTTCAGGTACATGGATCTCATTACTTATCTTCAGTCCGTGGGAATCACTCCTAAACTTAGAGACCTCACAAGAAAGTTCATGAGTGCTCTTCCTAATGAGTGGACATTCTACTGTGTCTCTATCAAGAGAATAGAGAATCTGAACACCCTCACCATGACCGAACTTTATGGCATTCTTGATGGATACCGTTTGGAAATGGAAAGCAAGAGAGGCCATCAGACAAGCAGACCCCTGAGTCTCCCTGCTAGCAATGCTTTAATGGTTGCTGAAGGCTCAGGACCCCCACAACCTCAACAGTACCTGACTTACACTCAGTAGCTATCCTGCTCATCTGAACCATACATCACATTTCCTGAGACTCCAAGGTCTCAACAGGCACAGCAGAGCTCCTTTCAGGACAGTTGTGCCTTTGTCTCAGGAAGTGGGCATTCTAGTGGTTTTCAGTACTGCTTTGGTGATCTAGAGTGCTTTAGTCCAAATGATGTAGAGTATGTGGACATAGTCCAACAGATGGCCTTTTAACCTACAGAGCAAAGAAGTTCTTTAAGAGAACTGGAAGGCAGTTTCCCAGAACCCAACCAACAACAAATTTGGGTTTGACAAAACCAAGGACAAGTGTTACAACTGTAATCAACTTGGTCATTTTGCAAGGGAATGCAAGGCTCCCAAGTCAAATCCGGGAACCCCACAGGCCTCCACACATCCCTCTACCTCAAAGCAAATTGGAAAGTCAACTGAAATAGCTGCAATGGCTCAAGAAGTTGACTGGAGCTTTATGGTGCAAGATGTGACTCCTGCTCAAGCTCTCATGGCAGGAACAGATGACAGTAAGGTATATGAACATCTCTGTACTCCTACATGTATTGCTAAGGTTAAATTGTATCAGGACTACAATATGGAGATTAAATTTGATATTGAGTCTCTAAATGTTTTAAAATCTGATTTTAAAAGGCTGAATCTGACTATCAAAGAAAAATTGAGGAGTTGGAGAAAACTGTCCTTACTAAAACATGAACATTCAAACTATAAGACTCAAATAAAAGATTTGATATCCAAATTGTCAGAGGCTCAAGCCCAGCTTGTCACTGCTGAGGCTCAAGCCAGGAAGTACGCTATTTCTGAGCAGAACTTCCAAGCTATTATTGCATCATCCTCCCACTCCAAAATTTGTTATCAAAATAAAGGAGGGTTGGGGACCAATGAAATTGCTCCACCACACTCTTATGAGTCTATCAGACAACCTAGATGTGGTAATGAAGAGCAAGAGGTCCCAACTGCTGACCCATTTTCTTCTGAGTTGAAGAATGATGCAATAATAGAGGCCACCACAGGAAAGGAATAGGTAAATCAACCCACCTCTCCTTGTGAAGATCAAACCCTAACCACTAAATCCCGAAGAAGTAGAGCTAAAGCAGCCAGAAGAACTGCTAAGAAAGTGGCTGAATCTCAGCTGAGGATTGACCTAAAATAAAAGGTGTATTCATCTCAGCTGGTTTTCAAGTGGTAGGTACTTCTGATTCAGGAAAGGAGTGTAGTACCAGCATTCCTGTCCTACCAAAGGATCAGAAGTTAAAGGGAAAGGTTGATGATGAAAAGAAAAAACACAAGAAACAGCAATCTTCATATTCCCAGAAGACTAACATTGCATGTATAATGTGTGGTCTACAAAATCACATGGCTAAAGATTGTTACTACAATCCTGCAAGCACACATTATGCAAATAATGTTAAGAAAGAAGGAGTCAGGGAAGGTTTCTTATTTGGACCTTATCAAATGGTTCAAGTGATAAAAAAAGGGAAAGCTAGTTTCCGAAGCAAGGTTGCTTTCGGAAGAAAACACATCTCCCAAAGGGAAAATGGCTTCTGAAGCAAAAGCTGTCAAAGTTCGGAAGAACAAAAAAGTTTCCTTGAAACCATCCCAGAAGAAGACTGTTTCGGAAGAAAAGGTGGAGAAGGCTTCTTCCGAAAAGAAAGAAGCTTCGGAAGAATGTCATGTTGCAAAAGCTTCAACAAGATCATCTCTATGATCAACCAAAGGATGGATTGGAAGATCAAGAAAGATGTTGCAGCCCAAACCTCTTCTTCAATGACATCCATTGAACCCTCATGCTTAACTTTTGGTTCAATCATGTCAATATCCTTGGATGAACCCAAGACCAACAAGGCTTGGGTTTCCAATCAAAACTAATTATCTTATCTTATGTGCAGGAACATCCATACGACAAAAATAATGATATTTGGATTGTAGATAGTGGATGCTCCAGGCACATGACTGGGAACAGATCTCTCCTTCAATAATTTCAACATTTTGATGGAGGTCCTGTTTAGTTTGGAAATGAGACCGGAGGATATATTTCTGGCAGAGGAAGTATATCCAATGGAAAATTAAACATTGACAAGGTTCACTTTGTCAAACAGTTTGAACACAATCTCTTAAGTGTTTCTTAGTTCTGTGATCAGAAGCATCAAATGTTGTTCACAGAACATGAGTGCATTATCCTCAAGCCTGGGATGACAATTCCTAAGGAATTGGTACTTCTTAGATCTCCTAGGAAAGGGGATATGTACAAGCTTGATATGAACAATGCTTCCCCAATGAGTGAAGTATCATGCTTTCTTTCCAAAGCTGATAGTGATGAGTCAACACTTTGGCATAAGCGATGTGTCATGTAAATTTTAAGATAGTGAATAAATTGGCTAAAAATAACTTGGTACATGGTTTGCCTAAAAAGGAATTTTTCTGCAAAGATAACTGTGTTGCATGCCTGAAAGGTAAGCAACACAGGACATCTCATAAATCCAAAAGTGCTAACTCTATTACTACTCCATTACACTTATTGTACATGGATCTATTTGTCCACAAGTATAATGAGCATTGGAAGGAAATCATACTACCTTGTGATTGTTGATGATTTTACAAGATTTACATCGGTATCTTTTTTAAGGACTAAAGATGAAACTGCTAAAATACTAAAATCTTTTATTATTAAAATAGAAAACCAAATTGATCACAAGGTTAAGATCATTAGAAGTGATCAAGGGACCGAGTTTAAGAACTTTGTTCTTGACTCATTCTGTGACTTAAAAGGGATTGCCAGACAATATAGTGCTCCCAGAACTCTTTAACAAAACGGTGTTGCTGAGAGGAGGAACAGGACACTTATTGAAGCTGTTAGAACTATGTTAGCTGATTCCAAACTACGTCTAACATTCTAGGCAGAGGCAGTCAGCACTGCATGCTATGTGCAGGATAGAGTTCTTCTAGTTAAGCCACATGGGAAAACCCCTTATGAGTTATGGAACAAAAGGCCTCCGTTCATTGGTTTTCTAAGGTCCTTTGGCTGCAGGTGTACCATACTTAACACAAAAGGCAATTTGGCAAAGTTTGCTGAAAAGTCAGATGATGCTATCTTTATTGGATACACTTCTAGCTCTAAAGCTTATAGAGTATACAACATTAAGAATCAACAATTTGAAGAGTCATCCAATATAGTTGTCAATGAGCACACTCTTTGTGTTAGGGGGAATGGCCCTGATCATATTTTTGATTTAGAATTATTACCAAACTATTCTAAACCATCTTGTGAGAATGTTTCAGCTGGGACAGGTATTCAAAGCATTTCTGAAGACAATCATCCATTTGAGTTACCCAGACTTATCCCAAGTTCTCCAAGATCCACAACAAATCAAGACCCCCACTATTAATAGAACTGAAAGTATAACCATCTCAAGGGATAGTGGAGCCTCAACCAGTGACTCACTTATTGATCCTTCAACTTCATCAGGTGACACTGTACAACACTAGGCTGAAGGAAGCAGCATTATGAAGGAACATGCAACTGTTAACACTGCTTCACAGCCAATAATTGATGATGTTTCTCATTCATACAATCAGTCCTTATTGAATGACTTTGAAACAGCTGCTGGTCAAAGTGCCCTAGTTTCTAAGCAGAATATGTCAAATCTGGATTTATCTCTGCAACTGGAAGTGATTCCTCGGCTAAGGATTCACAATACTCATCCAGCTGAGAACATCATTGGGGATGTCTCTAAAGGTATGAGAACAAGAGGGCAGACTCATCATGAGAATGTCTGCTTATACTCATGCTTTTTATCCTAGATGGAACTCAAGAAAGTGGAAGATGCCTTGAAAGATAGTAGTTGGGTTGAATCGATGTAAAATGAGCTGCTTCAACTCAGAAGACAAAAGGTCTGGAATCTATGCCCACTACCATCTGGTAAAGTACCCATAGGCACTAAATGGGTTTTCAGAAACAAAAGAGATGATAGAGGCTTGATCATCAAGAACAAAGCAAGATTAGTGGTTCAAGGATACACCCAAGAGGAAGGAATCGATTATACTGATGTCTTTGCACCTGTTGCAAGACTTGAGGCAGTTAGGATCTTCCTTGCCTATGCTGCATCCAAGAATTTCACTGTCTACCAACTTGATGTCAAGTGTGCTTTTCTATATGGGGATATAGATAAGGAAGTCTACGTGTGCCAACCTCCAGGATTTAAAGACCCATAGCACCCTAACTATGTGTGCAAATTGGATAAAGCTCTATATGGGCTGCACCAAGCACCTAGGCTGTGGTATGAGACTTTGTCTTGATTTCTTCTGAAAAATGGTTACACCAGAGGTACCATTGATAAGACTCTTTTTATAAAGAAGTCTATAAAGGATATCCTGCTTGTTGAAGTCTATGTTGATGACATCATATTTGGTTCTTCAAATGACCAAATATGCAAAGACTTTGACAGCATTATGAAGAAGAAGTTTGAGATGAGTTCCATGGGAAAAATGGACTTTTTCCTTAGAATTCAGGTGAAGCAATTGAAGGAAGGGTTCTTCATCAATCAATCTAAGTATGTCAATGACATCTTAGAGAGATTTGGAATGAAGGATTGTAAACCAGCCAAGACATCCATACCCAGAAACCATAATCTTTGTCCTGACCTTGAGGGAGAGGATACTGATCAACATCAGTATAGAGCAATTATTGGTTCTCTGATATATCTTACTGCTAGTAGACCTGATCATGTTTGCTACTTGCATTTGTGCAAGATATCAGGCTGCTCCAAAGGTGTCTCACCTAGCTGCTACAAAGAGAATCCTCAGATACCTCAAAGGAGCACCTAAACTAGGTCTCTGGTATCCAAGAAATAGTGATTTCAATCTCTATGGATACTCTGATAGTGACTATGGTGGCTGCAACATTGACAAGAAATCAACATCAGGAGGATGTCAATTTCTAGGTGGAAGGATCATCTCATGGCAATGCAAGAAACAATCCTGTGTGTCTACATCAACTGCTGAAGCTGAATACACTGCTGTTGCTAGCTGCTGTGCTCAGCTGCTGTGGATTCAGAACCAGATGTTAGACTATGGATTCAACTTTATGAGTACTCCTATCCATATTGACAACAACAGTGCTATCTCCATCACTGAAAATCCAGTAAAGCACTCCAAGACAAAGCACATTGATATAGGTATCATTTCATTAGAGATATTTATGAGAATAATCTGATCAATCTAATCAAAGTTGACTCAAATGAACAATACGCTGATTTGTTCACTAAAGCTTTTGATGAACAAAGGTCTAAATATCTCATATCAGCTATTGGGATGATAAACATTGATTAAACTACCTCTTTTGAAAACTTTCTAATGTGTAATATCTTGTGTCAATACAATCTAAGCCCTGTTATAAAAGATCTCTTTGAAATGTTCTAAGTGTAAATTTCTTCCGAAGAGGAATTAACTCTCGGAAGATATTCTTCAATATCTTCCGAAGCCAATTCCTCCCTAGAAAATTTTCTGTTCGGAAGAGTTTTTAGTCTCGGAAGAAGTGATTGATTTCATATCAGATCTACTTCTGAAGCTTATAAAACTCTCCATTCGGAAAGCAATCCTTACTTTCAAAAGCAAAGTATTGCTTCGGAAGAAAGAATTGCCTTCGGAAGACAAACTACCTTCGGAAATGTTTTACACTCGAAAAGAGAGATTTTACTGTGTAACGGATATCTTTTTGGGCCCCACACTGTAAAAAGTAAAGATTTTGTTAATGATGTCGGATTATTTAACTAAAATTTAACCCTTACCACCACTGTCATTTCATAACCTTACCTCATCCTTACCCCCCATTACCGCCATTCCACTCCCATTTAAACAATCCTGACTATTCAATTTCATCTTCTTTTACCAATTTACTGACCTAAAAGCCTCTTTCACTCTCAGATCAGCCAAGCTCAAATTTATCCATTTTCACCTTTCCTAAATGGCACTCAACCCTCAGCACAATCAAGTCGCATTTCTTGATTCTTCAAGAGATGCTGACTTCTCTGAAATCATCTCTTTTCTAACCCAATCATCCTATTACACAGCCTTAACTGTAAATCCCACTGTTTACTCCAATCAAATGGCTGAATTTTAGGAAAACAGTCAAGTCAAAACCCTAAACGGAGTTCGTGTGATACGGTCCCGCATTTGTGGACAAGAGTTGGTAATTACTACACAACTCATCAGGGAGCATCTCGAGCTTCATGATGAGGAAGCTCCTACAGAATTCCCCAAACCTGATTTAGACAGCACTTACATCCTCATGGGATATGGTGGAGATGTGAGCAAGTCGACAGTCTACAAATTCAACTTCTCCTACAACTGGAAGTTCCTCCTGCACATGTCCTTCACTGTCTGTCAAACAAATCTGGGGGATGGGACCAAATCCCATATGAACTAGGATGCCTAGTTTATGGACTAGTGAGAGGCATGCGCTTCAACTACTAAGATTTGTGCTGACTAATCTCATTGGGAATCTTCAGAGGGAAACATTTTTTATGTATCCCAGATTCCTTCAGCACATCATCAACTATGAATTGGACTAGAGTCAGCATGTCTGTGCAGCTGCTCTGACTGTCCCTCACATGAGGCCTACAATCTTCAAAACCTTGAAGAAGGTATCCACCAACTTCACTGGAAGGTACACTTCTTTACTTCCAGGTATGATTGAGCATATCGCTCCTGGTGACATCCCTCTTCACCACACAGGTGATGAACCCACACCAGCACCTGAACCCACAATGACAATACTGCCTTCTCACCCCATCAAAATCACTTACAAAAGACACCCCAAACGAACCCTTGTTCAATCTACTCTGATTGAACAAGCTCCTCCTGTTCAAGCCAAAAGGACTAGAGTAGAATAGTGGGCTCCTACTTAGTCTGAGGTCTCACCATCCTTCACAATTGACCTTAATTTGGGATTTGAGTTTCCTCAGCCTCAAACCCATGAGCCCGACACCCAAGCTGACAGCCCTCAGAGTGAGTCTCTACACTCCTCTAAGAAGCCACAAAAGGACAATCCAGCCATAGGCTCAATGCCTTTATCCTTTACTGACCTTCTCTTCAAAACTGATGAAGAGATAACATTCCTCCATGGCAATGAAATTGATCTACAACACCCTCTCCAAGATCAACAGAGCCTAGAGAGATCACTTATCTCTAGCCCCCATCAGCAACCCACAACTGAGGTGAGTCCCCTGATGTGGAAGGGACTCATGCAGATTCAGCTACCACTACTGAAGTCGCCTCAATGGACCTTCAGGACAGTGGTAACATCTCTGAGACTAAATCTACGGCAACCATGCCCATTGATGACTCTAAAAGAGACATCATTACGCATGGGAAACCAGGGTGCCAAGAAACCATATCTGGTGGTGAGGCTGAACATACTAGGTATGCTACCTCATCTCCCTATGATTCTTCAAAAGAAGATGAGGGAAGACTGCAACTCACTCTCAAAGACCTATTATATAAAGTCTCAATCCTTGAATCAAAGGTTAGAACTTTAGAAGATAGGTCTGCCACTCAGTAACTTGAGATTGAAAGTCTCAAGGCTCAACTAGCTGAGAAACAGATTAAGAGATCTATTAGGCACGTACCTATTCAAGTCTCCTTGGATTCTTCCTCCAGCTCATCTAGCTCTCAAGATGATGCTACCAAAAAGGGGGAGAGTGTTAAGGGACAAACATCTAAGGAGCCACAGAGCTAAGATTCAACTTTTACCTCTTCGGCTCTAACTACAACCATCTATCCTGAGCCATCCTAAGTCATACTGCAAATAGATTCAATGATCCTCAAAGATCTCTATAGACTGTTTTCCCAATTTCTATTGAGATCTTTCTAGATCAACCTATCCCTGACATGGCTATAATATACCTTGGAGCGGAAGAGCTTCAGAGGCTGAGTGCACCTTCTACCACTGAGGAAGAAGTTGGTCAACCTAAGGTCCAAATGGAACCTGAGATTAAATTCAAAGGGGAAATTAAGACTGATGGCCCAGCAACTGAAACAGTTGGGACAGATAGTGCACCCCTCAAACTTCCGAAGCACAAGTCAAAGTCTCGGAAGAACAATCTGAGTCTTCCGAAGCTGAGATGGAAGCTGTGGAGGGACTATTCTCTCTGTCCAAGGATCTAACCATCACAAATGCAATTCTTGAGCTAGCAATCGAGGTGGATAGTGAGGACCTTCTCAACCAGCCACTAGCTCAGACATCTTCACCACCTCTACCTCAATCCAAATCTTCTGTCCAAGAACCACCAAAGTCAAATACTTTCGAAAATATTAAAGGAAAGAAGAAAATGACTGTGGAAGAGCTTCAGGAGGAGGAGAGGATTGAGAAGCTCAAAAGAAAAGGTAGACTTCCAACTAGGAAGTTGTTAGCTGCCAGTTCCAAAACAGCTGCAATCAACCAGGAGGTAGTCAACCATAAAAAGAGAGTGGAGATCATTGACCAGCTCATCAAGCTGGGAGCTACCAATGAAGACATACTTCTGCTACCATTAGAGGAGTTAGTCAAGCTAGAAGAGGCAACCAGGCTGCAAATTGAACAAACAGAAAAAGCAGCAAGGTTGGCCTTGGAAGAGAAAAGAGAAAGGGAAAAGAAGGAGGCTGATCTGCAGCTCAGACAGAAAAGGATATCTTTCTGACCTCCAGAGGATTCTATCTTCAAAACTATCTCCACACAATGATGATACGATCCTATGGCTCTTCAACAAAGAGCAGGATCAAATGGAAGGAGAGAAAGAGAGCTGCTATAGAAAAGATGAGGGAGAAGAAGGAAGAAGAAGAGAGGCTCACTGCAACAAGAAGATAGGTGAGAAAGCCTGGATGAAAGACTATCTCTCACGGCTTCTCTGGCAGGCAGGTGGGACCTATGTCTGAAAAGACACTCCAACGGATTATCAGTGAAATCAAGGCTGACATCCGTTTGGGCAAAATAAGAGAGATGTATAGAAGAGGACAGGGGACAACCGTCAAACCAACCATTCAGCCCCAATCTGAACCAATTCCCTCTTATTCACCATCAAACCTGAACCCTACACACCTGAGCCTACACCAGCACCCTTACCCACTCCTCACCTCAACCACCCAAACTACTCACCCTCAAACCCAAAACACTCCCCAGAACCATAACTACACAACCTACCCAACAAACTTCCAAACCATCCCCTCAGCCTTCCAAACATCTCTCCTTAGAGGAATTCAAGGCTATCAAGAAGAGGCTCATCAACTGCACAACCCTGAGCGACATTTCTTGTGTGGAAGAATCTGTCAATCTAACCTATGTTGATGGATCTTCACGTTCTCTCACAAGAAATGAATTTCTTGATCTGCCTCGAGGAACCTTGGACCAAGCTGTTACACTTCTTGGTCTTAACTCTGATTCATTAAATGATGAGGAGAAGAAACTGAGAAGAAAGTTAGTGACTCTACTGAACATAAAGAAAGGGGACAAGATTCCTAGTCAGCCTCTTGTACCTAGAAAGAAAATAATCCTGTGGAGGTTCGATATAGCTTCTCACAACTTTGTTGTGGAAAGAGAGAATGGAGAAATAAATATGTTAAATGCCTCCTCTCTGCTACACTCTAGCAGGTTTGACATTACTGAGTTAGCAGAGAAACCATTCTCCAATCCCTCCAACTCTGAAACTGCTGCTCATATCAGAAATCAAAGCTGAGCCAAGATTGAAGAGGAGTTGAAACTGAAAGAGAAGGAAGACAAGGAAAGGTTAACCACCAAAGGCACAGCCTTTCTACAAATGGTGGAAGGACCCGACTTGGAACCAATAGTTAGATGGGAGTATGACTATAACTCTCATCAACTATCTCTCTTCAGAGGGCCACAACAAAGGGTACATGTCATTCAAAAGGACAGACTGGATCTCCTGTCCACGAATGACTTGTACAAGCTTCTTAGCAATACTTCTGGGAAGAACAAAGAAACTGATAAATATCTTCTTTCCCTGGTGCTGAAAGTTTTAAGAAGCAAAACAAGTGAGGTTTTGGTAGCATCAGCCTAGGGGGAGTTTGTTGGATCAAGAATAAGGCTGGTGCAACCAAAACCAAATCACTTAGTCTATTTTGGTACATCTAACAAAGGCTTCCGAAGCTAAGTATGGAGCTTCCGAGGGAAACAGAGTTCTTCCGAAGAGAAAATGTAAGCTGAACTTCCGAAGACAAATTCTGCTTTCGAAGACAAATTCTGCTTCCAAAGACAAAGTGCCTACTCGAGAAGTTCAAGACTTAGAAGAAAAGATCAGAAGAGAACTTCCGAAGAAGAAATCCTCAAGCCTCAGAAGAAGTAATGTCTTCCGAAGTATAGGTGGTTTGCAAGAAGTTGTTCTTCCGAAGCCAACTAACCTTCGGAATACAGTACTATGAACTAGTGGACATAAGTATGGTCCTCCTGACAGTCCGCTGCAGACCTCTGATATACTGCATGGCATTTTCTCAAAAGCCATGTAGTTGACCATACTTTATTCCACTGTTCACCTTTATTAGTTAGTACAGTTACTATCTTTAGTTAGTAACAAAAGGTAGGTCATGAAAATGTCATGACTCCCATATCTTAGATAATACTTTATCTAAGATACCTTAACTCTAGCATTGTAGTATATGCTTTAGTCATAGGTTCCCAGCTGGTATCAAAGTATATCCTGTTGTAGGTAGTATTATATATAGTTTTCATTTGTAACTCAATAGAATGCTTGGAAGAGTCTTGTAACACTTTAAGTTGAGAAGTAATATATATAAATACCTTGAAAACCATATTCTTGTGTTTTTTGTTATTTAATATATTATTATCAGCTCTTAGAAAAGACTCTGCTTCATCTGATCCGAGTGTAGTATTAGTGAGTTTGAGAGAAAAACTAAGTTTGGTGACAAACACTGATCGTGCATTTACTTTAAATGGGTGATAATCACCCAAAAACACATCAATAGGTTTTTGATTTAAATATGTTGTTAATATATTGGTTTGCGCTTTTATTTAAATGGGTCAAAATCACCCAAACACACGTCAACAGATTTAAAGTTGAATATTATTAGTTGCATTCTTGGTTTATATGTTGAAATTTGGGAATTATTATCTTATATATACTTATGATTAAACAGGATGGTTTTTTTCTATGTTACATTAGTTATGCTGTCGAAATTTCATTAAAGTATTAATAATTTTTTATTTTGTTCTTTTAATTTTTAGGTAAAAACTGAAAACCAATATGCCTAAATGCAAATGGAGGCGGGCGAGTCGCCCGTAAATGAGATAGAATGTTTGGAGCTCGCTTTAGGACAAATGCGTGATCATACGAGAGGTGTCAGACAAAAAGTAAAAAATGTCTCTCATTATGAATCATTAAGCGGACCGTCTGGGATGAAGAAATAGAAGCCCTAAGGTTACAAATCATGAAATGCAAGAATGAATGAATGAATTTAAAAAGAAAGTAAATTACATCCCTCTAACGATGAAGATGAATTGGCCAAAATACCAAAAGGAAGTAAATCCATTTTTATTCCCGTGGAAGTCCATATTTTGGCTCATCTTCTTGCATAATGGTACGACACAATAGTATTATAGGAGTAGATACAAAAGTAACTTTAAATAGAAGAAGTGGGTAGGTGGATTGGTCCGAGTGAATAAAAAAGCAAAAAAAATATATATGTGTAAATAAATAAAATAAACTGATAATCTTTTCTGTAGATATATATTCTCCTGAAAAGACAAATAGCATCAACTAGATATTAAAATCCATGAACGTTCCGGTGGACGTTATTCATGGCTTACATAACAACCCCTTAGAGGAAGGGCCGAGAAAGGGGGACAATGAGTAGGAGAAATAGAGGTTTGGGGTTTAGATGGGTTTGGCATTGCTTATTTTTTACAAGAAACAATAACAGACGCATGTTGGCATTCCAGCATTCCTTCGCCTTTCATGACCACATATCTTTCCGGCTAAGGGATGGGAAATTATTCTCTTGTTTCATGAATCCAATTTGCATTTCATCCTGAAAAAGCCATATTTTTTTCAACAATGCCTTTGTCATTTGATCCCATAGTGTTCCATTAGATAGGAACAGATTTAATAAGTGCTGATAAATCATGAAGACGATGACAATTAGATAGCTAATATTTTTGGTTCGTAAAAATTTAATATATATTTATATTAGTAGTTTTGTTTTTCTAGTATGTAACTCGAATCATATTTATATTTGTTTTGGTATCCGGAATATATATTAGCGTTCGTTTGACTGTACAAATCTGTATTAAGACCCGTAATATTAGGAGGACAATAGGAAAATATGAAAAAGTAAACATTAAAACAGAAGGGTCTATGCCTTAAATTTTTTTATATTTTTTATATATGAGAATAATATTTCTGCTAGATCTATGGCGACCACATAGACATGTAATTTGGTGTTATCAAAGTCTATATGTGTTGTGAGTAAATCCAACCAGTGGGAGGGGAGGGGATTTATTATATATGAAAAAATTTACATTATCATGCTAAAAATTTGCAATACCAGATAAAAAATTAGCACTACTAACGAGAAAAAGTGGGAGGGCAGGGGCCCCTCCCAGACCCTAAAGAGCTTCGTCCATGAATCCAACAACCCATCATGCGACGATTTTTGGGGTGCGACAAATGCTAACATGAACGAGAATTACGTTTACATAAAAAAACCAAGACAGGTGAAAGACATCATATATCACCACAATTACGATTAGGATTGTTTCTATGTGATGCTATAGTAGATTCGCCAATTCACTATAGACATCATCTTATACAAGTTCTATCATTGTCCCTACCCCTTTCATGAAAAAACTGAAGCTTCTCAAATCACTGCTATTGAGGGTTTTGGTCCTCTACTTCATATCTTGATTTCTATCTCTCTTTCTAAATGTATATCTATCATCTGTGTATAAACCCAAGTGCAATTAACTGCATATATGTGAAAGAAACGGCAAATATGTCTTTGAGTGGTGGATCTATTTAAGATGGATGTATATGTGTATAATAGTTATATATATTCTCTTTTTCATGTGTAATTTTTTATTTATTGTTGTTTTTGCCTTGAACATATGGCTAAAAGTGTTTTAGCAATGTTTTAATTTCTAAAGACCCAATCAATCTGATAAACCCAAAACTTGAAAATTTATATATGGTCAACTCAATCCAATAAAACCCAAAACGTAAACAAAATATTGTATCATAACCGATAAATTAGTTAGTTAAGTTTCTGCAAATAATAAAAAATCTATTTAGTAGTTAGTATTATATATTGATGGAATGAAAAAGAAAAAGTAATGATAAAAAAATATAAAAATAAAGATTAAAAATAGGATGTGAGAGTTTTAAAAGTAAAATAAAAAGATGTAATTAAATTATAAGCATATATAAATTAAAAAACCTATTTTCAATGTCATTAAAAACATTGGTGTGTAAGATGTCACACAAGATTCTAAAAGTACAATTTTAAGGATATTATATACGTATCATGGATTATATAGTGATGTGTTTTTTTTTTCTATGTGAAATATTCACCCTAGCTTATACTCATCCTGAAAAATATATAATAAGTGACAGATATCCGAGCTAGGAAAACAAATGACGCACATGGAAAAATATTTAGTTAACCATTGTATGCAATTACAATAAAGCTTAATTAACAATACTTGTAATGTAATACATGTTTCAATATTTGTAATAAAAAATGTTATTCAATTAACATAGTAACATCATAACAATTCGTTGGCAAGGCCTCAATTAATATATTGATATGTTTTAAAGAGGTATGTTATAGGTACACCAATTACCTTCACATTCTCTTTATCTCTTCTACACATACATATGTTAGTGTTCATATAACAAGTTTTGGGTGTTCATATAACCCAATCTTTTAAAATATGACCATCCATATAATATATCAGTGTACACATTTGAAAGTATTGTGACCTCATTTTAACCTACTCCAGCTGACTAGTTTAGTTATCCGATCAGATTTCCTTTTACATATTATGAAATATCGACTTTATTTCGGTTCATTCTACAATAAATTACTTGAAACAATTTTGTCAACATGTTTACACATTTAAACGATTATATATTATGTGAAAGTAATAGAGCCCAATCTGATTACTAGTGCTCCTGTTACACCCCAGAATTTAACTTAAAGAAAATCGAAGATGTGGCAAAGTATTAAGAGTAGGGACTAAAGGTGTCAAAGAGGCAAATAAAACCTTAAAACCACCCCCCAGTTATATGTAATTATATTTAATGAGCCGTGCATGCTCATTACCTGTGAGTTATGATTTTAATATTTTAATAGATTAAATTATTAAATACTAGATGTAAGTTAATTTTATGTTTTTGGATACATAAAAATTGTTCTAGCCCGATTCCATAAACACACGTGTGTTAAAATAAGGTACGTTTCATGATTTATGGAATTAGTTTGATATAGTTTGACGATTTTCAGGTTAAAAAGGGATTAATTTCGATATATGGTTTATAAGCATCACACCCTATGGGTCTAGTATTGCTACTGTAAATTTTTTGTGAATAATTAGGATCATTTGAGTTTATCATAAATTAAATTAGTTTTTAGAAAAAATGATTATTAAAATATGAGGTTATATAAAAGTGGATAAAAAATACTTTTTTAGTTATTTAACAATCAGTAATACTGTCTTAGAAGAAAATTTTATTAAAAAAAATAAATATCTTTGGTAATTTTAATAATTAAACCCTTTAATTTTGACAAGAAATCGACCTTTATTAAAAAAACTGATTTACTTTTTAAAGTTAATTTTAAAAATCCAATTTGTTAGAACTCTTTAAGTTAATTACATATATTATCACATAAATAATAACTTGAAAATTAATTTTGTCAACAGTAGCAATTTAAGATTTAAAATCATATTTTCAGGTTAGATCTAGCTAGTTACGAGTTTCTAAAAATTTTGTGTTAACACATTAAGTAAATATAGGATGTTGTGAGGAATCATATTGCTAACAGTGTAAATTTGTAAAAATAGTAACTAAGTTTTAATGTTATAATTAGATCACTTAAGTTTAAAATTTATTGTAATTATGTTACTCTACTTCACGTGCTACATCTTCTCCTTCGTTTCTCTATTGACATAAACAATCCAAAAAGGCCTGAGTATAAAACCAATAGATATGTATGGTTATAGAGCTCACGTATATAAACATTAGGGGACTGGAATGTAAGTTTCAAGTTTTAAAATGAAACTGTGATATGCTAACATAAGTTTACAGCAAAGGCTTGTACAATACATATAAACCATTCGTTTTTACGCGGTATGCGATAGATGTTACAAATGATAATAAATTTATTTTTATAAAGTTGTGATATTATTCTTGTTACTGTTCTCTATTATTATCAAAACTTGTAATTGATATTTTCTTTATCCCCTGTATTGTAAGAGAAGAACTTAGAAAGTGTTAATAAAAATAAAAAAATTACATAAATGATGGCTATGATTTGATTAAATTGTTTGTTTGTTCCACGAATTGAAAATTTCAAATTAGTCCTAGCTTTTATATAGTTATTGCATATTTAATTCTCAAATTTTAAACTTACAAACTTAGTCCAATATTTTATATGGACGATATACTTTTGGTCCGTAAAATTAATTCAAAATTTAGTTTAAAATTTATAAATTGCATAAAAATTAAAAAATTTAATTTCAGTGACGAAACGTGCAATGAATATATATAATTTATTGGACTAATTTAATATTTTTAAAGTTTAGTGAGCAAACATTCAATTAGTTATCACAATGATCATTTATCTGGTAATTTAGGTGGTGGTACTGGTGGAGTCCAATTGAAAGCAATGGGTGGACTCTTTTCAATGTTATCAGTCATGTAAAAATTGAAACTTCTGTGGTTAATATCAAAATTTATAGAGCTTTACTGTATCTAAGACTTTCCTTTGTATAGAGTATATAATGTTATTTATCACTAGCAAAACTTGCAATAAATTGAAGTTTTGAATAATTATAATTATTATTTGTATTAAAAAATGCTTATATTGGAACTCATCTTACTTTTAATTTTCAAAATCAAACTAATATTAGAAGCTCATTAAAAACATTTTGTAACTTGCACTTAGGATTTCAAAGTAGGATTTCTGAAATAACGTAATTTATGATTTCGAAACAAGAAAAACTAAAGTATATCAATATAATTTATTAAACATTTTCTAAAAGATTTATTTATATAACAAATTAACAACTTGGTACAACATTTAGAAAATAACTTAGAAAATTATTAAATACAATCATGTAGGGGTAGTTATCTTAATTAATTTGAAAGATATAAAATCAACATAATTTAGGATTGATATGTATTTTGTTCTAATCTGTGTATCAATATATATATAGGTGAGTAATGAAGTAAAGTAGTATTTCTATGTAATTACCTTGAAACTTGCTACTACCAAACACGTTTGTTAAAGTCGTAAAGGTCTGCTTTTTCTTACAAAAAAGTCGTAAAGGTCCATGCACTTGCAAGACTTAATTATGGGTACATTCTTGGACATTTCCTAAAGTACCACCACAGAAGTGTTCACCACTTGCAAGACTTGTATGCATAAATCAAAGGCTGTAAGGCTGTTCCCACCAACATGAACTAAAGATCCACACCAATCTATATATCTTGCCCTCCTTCAGCATACTTACAACATCTGTCTTCAAAGATCGCGAATCATCGAACCATGGATCAACGGTTGTTTCAGGCAGCATGGAACGGGGATGTTGATCATCTTCTTAAAGTGATTGAGGCCAATCCAGCTGCGCTCCATACTGTGGCGTTAGACGGAGGCCAAAATCTATTGCACATTGCTTGTTTGGCTGGCCATCTCAACTTTGCAGCAACACTGGTTAACCTGAGGCCACAACTGGCCCGGGAACTTAACCAAGATGGTTTCAGCCCACTTCACATTGCGGCATCTTGTGGCCATGTTGAAATTGTGAAGCTGCTTCTACAAATTAACTCCGATTTGTGTTTGTTCGAAGTAAAGACCGAAAAATTCCTTTGCATTTGGCTGTGATCAAAGGCAATGTTGAAGCTGTTAGAGAATTGCTTTTGTCATGCTCGGAGTCTGTTGAGTGCAAGACTGCTCAAGGTGAGACCGCACTTCATCTAGCGGTTAAAAACAACCAGTTCAAAGCTTTTGAAGCTGTAATACAGCATCTCAAACAAGTCAACAAAGAAGATCTTTTGAATTTGAAGGATTCTCATGGTAACACAATCTTACATGTTGCTGTCTACAAGAAGCAGTATCAGGTATATATGTGGACTTTTATTGTTGTATGTATTATATCTTATAAACTTGAAATCTAATTGATTATGTTTATGATAGGTGGTTGACCTTATGCTAAATGGGAGAGGAGTTATCAGCAAGGAAAATGTGGAGTTGAATTCCTTAAACAAGAGCGGTTTGACTCCCCTTGATATGTTACTCATATGTCAAAGTGAAGGGCTAACAGATCTATTTAACACTATCTTTAAGACAGGGTAGATGCCAGACCAGTGGAGAACCAGTGTCATAGTCCCCATATATAAGAAAAAAGGAGATATCCAAGGATGCGAAAACTACAGGGGAATAAAGCTACTGAGTCACGTGATGAAACTATGGGAAAGAGTTATTGACACGAGAATTAGACGGGAAACCCAGATAGCAATAAACCAATTTGGATTTATGCCAGGACGCTCTACAACAGAAGCCATACACGTCATAAGACGGATAATGGAGAAATATAGAGAAAAGAAAAGGGACCTACATATGGTATTCATCGACCTAGAAAAGGCCTATGACAGTGTACCGAGACAACTAATTTGGGAAAGTCTACGACATAGAGGGGTACCAGAGAGGTATATCAAATTAATTAAGGATATGTATGACGGGGCAAAAACATGTGTGCGAGCACCGGTAGGAGACACAGACTCATTCTCAGTGGAAGTGGGACTCCATCAAGGATCGGCATTGAGCCCATTTCTCTTCGCACTAGTGTTGGATGAGATGACTAAGTCAATACAACAGTCAGTCCCGTGGTGTATGCTCTTCGCGGATGATATTGTCTTAATATCAGAATCTAAAATTATGCTTAACGACAAGCTAGAGCAGTGGAGAGCAGCGCTAGAGAGCAGAGGATTAACGATAAGTCGCTCTAAGACGGAATACATGCATTGTAACTTTGGTGGCGACGACGAAGAGGACACCCAAATCAGTATCCAGGGCATGCCGGTCCACAGACATCTAGGTTCAAATACCTGGGCTCGTACCTGCAGGAGGACGGAGAGATACACAGCGATGTAGCGCACCGTGTCCAAGCAGGATGGTACAAGTGGAGAGCAGCATCAGGGATCCTATGTGATAAGAGGTTTCCAGCAAAACTTAAGGGAAAACTATACAGAGTGGCGGTACGCCCAGCTATGCTATATGGAACAGACTGTTGGGCCATAAAGAAAGCGCACGAGAAACAAATAGAGGTTGTGGAAATGCGAATGCTAAGGTGGATGTGTGGCCATACAAGACTGGATAGGATAAGAAACGAAGTGTTTCGACAGAAGTTAGAAGTGGCTTCTATTGCAGATAAAATACGAGAGGGAAGATTAAGATGGTATGGACATGTCAAGAGGAGACCAATGGCAGCACCGGTCAGAGCAGTGGAGAACATCAACATAGAGGGTAGGAAGAGTAGAGGACGACCTAGGTTGACTTGGGAAGAGAAAATTAGGCGAGATATGGAACACTTGCACCTCTCTGAGCACATGATCGAGGATAGGAGTGACTGGAGACGTAGAATTAAAATTAAGGACTTTTAGTGGTTTCTGTAGCTAGGAAAGGACTTAGTTTACTTGTTACGGGGCTTGATGTGTATGTAGTACGCGTAGACCTTCTTAGGGGAAACTTGCGGCTTTCCTGATGCATGCTTGTTCATTTTATACTTCCTTTTGGTGATATCTTAATGCTTTGAATGCTTGCTGTATGATGTGTGCTGTACCATATACCATATATCATAAATCGTACGTTTGATTATATGATTGTTTATTTGATTTTTTGATTATATGTTAAATCGCGAGCGTTATAGCTTTTGTATCGAGCCAGGGGTCTCTTTGGAAGCGGTCTCTCTACCTATCTGGATAGAGGAAAGACTTGCCACCACCTACCCCTCCCAGACCCTGCTCTTGAGTGGGATATACTGGGTTTGTTTGTTTGTTTGTTTGTTTGTTTATGTCAAAGTGAAGCTGGTGATCTAGAGATTCACCAGATGCTCGTCCGAGCAGGGGCTCTAAAGGCTGAAAACCTACAGTCTCCGGCACATATACAAGAAGAAAGACCAAATGTTGAAGGTACAAGACAACACCACCCTAGGTCTCGAGCTAGAAAGTTGTTAGACTACTTTAAATGTGATGATAGGGTCAACAAGTCTCCCGTCGAAGTAAAAAACACACTTCTTGTGGTCATTATACTGGTCACCGTTGCAACATACCAACCTGTACTTAATCCTCCTGGAGGAACTTGGCAGGAGGCTTATGTTCCAACCAAAGTAAATACTTCGTCATCATCTGCTACAATTAACACCAATGCTACTGACCCACATACAGTTGGAGAACCTATTATGCTTAATCAGAAACCCTTTCTCTATAATGCATTTATTTTTGTAAATTCAATAGCATTTTGCATGTCGATTCACATGATCCAACTGCTTACCATTTCTTTCCCTTTGCGGACAGAATTGTCTATCTTAGTTCTTGCACTTAATGTATCCTACGGATTTGGCATGATTGGAATAATCCCAATCAACTCAGGAACATCAATGGTCTTTCTGTCATCCTATATTCTTCAGGTCTTTATGCCATTTATACACACCTTGTACGTTCGTTCAAAAAAATCCAAGACAGCATCTGCTAACACAAGTCAGGAAACAGTTTAAACTGGTACAGTGGATCTCAGGAAACATTGGATTGAGCTTTTGAATCGTCAACAGGTTCTTTCCTTTCGTTTGAGTAACATCATGAATGTAACTATTTGCTTGTGTTGTAATATTGTTAAAATTTTTTCCTTTCGTTTGAGTAACATCATAAATGTAACTATCCTCTTGTATTGTAATATTATTAGAACTTATAAACCGTAATCCAAGTTTCCATCATGTTTGAATTTCTTTTTTAATTCCACTCGTTTCTTTCTCTTTTTTAACAGCTTTGAGTTTTCAATACACTACTTCTAATATTGATATTTATTTATCAATCTCCAGTTTGGACACTTGAAGAGAAATAAATTGGAAGAAAGAAAAATCAAACTCTATACTTACTAAAATGTATAAGTGTAGGTATATGTTAAAACATGTACTATTAGATTATATATGGGCCTAGGTAAGGATTCTAATAGAAAACAGGTTAGGCATCCAACGTTTTGGTAGTTTAAAATATAAACACCAGGATCAACTGTCATAACCGTACATTGGCAATTGATCAACTCCCGGAATTATGTTCCTTATATATATGTGGGTATTTGGGGTCGATGTAAACGTAGAAAATGTTAGTTATCAGGATCAATTTATACACACATGCACAAGAGAAACTGGTATGTTTTCTTCTTCATTCTATTGAAAGTATAATATCTTAATCCATACATGAATATCTATGTATAGTTAAACTAGTGGGTCATTTATGTAATTAGTAGAAAGTTAACTTAGAGTCTAGTATGTAAATGTATGTATGTATGTATAAGGGTATAGTATGTCAAGAAGTAAATTTGATAACTATCTTGTAGGGTATGTATAGATGTAAAGTTTCTCTAAACTTTGCATCAACATTCATATCAATCACACGTATTGTTTATCAAGTTTCTCTCAAGTTCCATATTCATACTCATATTCAAGAATATAATCAAGAGCCTAGTCGGTCCTAAAGGGTCAACAATTAGTATCAGAGCCTAAGGCTCGAATCTAATCAATGATTTGTTCTTGAATTTGCAATCGAAACCAAAATCGATTTAGTGATAAATCGATATCAGACCAAAATCATTTCAGGAGACCGAAAACGACTCATACCATAACAAAATCAATCAGATAATCGATTCAGTGTTGTTAAATCGATTCATGAGTAAATTGATTCAGACAAATCGTTTCATAAGGGTAAAAACGATTCAGAGAACAACAAATCGATCCGATAATTGATTCAGCGCTGTTAAATTGATTCAGTGATAAATCAATTCAGACCAGATTGCAGAATACAAGAACAAATAAACAGAAAAATAAGCAAATCGATTCTGTTAAATCGATTTAGAAAGAGGGAAATAACAGCAAATCGATCAGAATAATCGATTCAGTGTTGTAAAATCGATACCGTGCCAAATTGATCAGAACCAGATTATAGATAACAAGATAAATCGATTCCATTTTAAATCGATTCAGAACCATACAACAAATCGATTCAGTTAAAAAACGATCAGAACCAAGAAGCAAGAATTGATTTCAGAATCAAATCAATTTAGTGCAAGTAAGAATCGTTTTAGAGTGAGTAAGATTCCGAATTAGAACAAAGAAAGGTAGACATACCGGTCACGGTTGCGAGAGAGGAAGAGACCGTTTCCGTCGATTTGTGAACCAGAAAGGCCGATTGAACGGTTGCCGCCACCATCATCCGTGAATCAGAAGAGGTTGCATACTTGTTTGCGAACCAATCGAAGAAGAAAATCCGATTTGTGCCCTGTTGCTCGTAAGTTTCACAGAAAGGAAGAAAGTATTCTGAGTGCATGTTTGGGATTCCATTTGAAAAGGAGCTTATGACTTTTGGAGGGGTAAAAAGACAGAAATACCCCTCCAGAAGTCACTAGAAGTTACAAAATTATGACTTCTAGTGACTTCTGGAGGGGTATTTCTGTCTTTTTACCCCTCCAAAAGTCATAAGCTTCTTTTCAAATGGAATCCCAAACATCCCCTGAGCCCTAATTTTCGTTTGAGTGCAAAGTCAAAAGGAAGAAAAGAAGTGGAAAGTAAAACTAAGAGTAATTTGAGAAAGTGGTCTGAGAAACCACCAAGGAGAAAGAAAAAGAAGGGGATTTTGGCCCAATTTTTGTTCAAGTGGAAAGTCAAAGAAGAACAATAGTAAAAAGGTCGAGATCTCAAAGTCAAAATCAAGAACAAAAATTATGAATATTGTTTCTACTCGAGAAAGTGAAAATTTTAAGAAAGTGATCGTGACCAAAGGAGATTAAAAAACGAGTATTGGTCGTGGGTTACGTCGTAATAAGTTAAAGGGTTACATTTTCAAGAATTTTTTTTGAAAAGCAAGTTTGTTAGAAGAAAACCGACATCAAGATGATAGAAGAATTATCGACGGTTTCCAACAAAAACACAATGGTAATACATAAAGACGTGAATTCATTTTCTTAATTCCAATGCCCCGCTTTGAAATCGACAAACTACACTATATGGTCAATTCGCATTAAAACCATACTCAAGGCAAATGAATTATGGGGAACGATAGAACTTAGTGCTAATACGCAACCCAATGAAAAGAAGAATATGACGGCAATTGCATATTTATTTCAAGCACTACCCGAATATATGACATTACAAGTTGCAAATTATGAAAGTGCAAAAGAAATTAGGGATGCACTTAAGACAAGACATGTAGGTGTGGATCGAGTATAAAAAGCACGTCTTCAAACACTCAAAACTGAATTTGAGTTACTAAGGATGAAAGAAGAAGATACTATTGATTCATTTACCTCAAAGCTTAATAGTATCGTCACTAGAGCAACTGGTCTGGGATCACGTTTAATCAACCAACTTTAGTACGAAAACTCCTAAGCTCTGTACCTAAAAGGTTTTTCCAAATCGTATAAAAAATTGAACAGTTCGTTGATTTAGAAACAAAGACGCTAGATGAAATAATTGGAAGACTAAAAGCATTTCAAGAAAGAACAAATCTATTGAATGAAGGTCAAGTGGACAATCAAGAAAAACTTTTGTTTACCCGTCAAGAAAACAAGTCAAGTCGTGGAAGAGGTAGTTTTCATTCATCATGTGGTCGAGGCCGTGGTAGATTTAAACAAGAAGAACTTGAGAAACTATGTCATATAAAAACCCTAAAGAAAATGATGATAACTATGAAGGAAGGAAAAGATATCCAAGGAACCAAAACAAATTCACATTTTACAAAAGCAAGGTAAGATGTTATAATTGTAGTGATCAAGGACACTATGCTGCAGAATGTCCTAAATTAAAATGTAAAGAAGAAGAATCACATCTCATAATGGAAGATGAAGATTCAGTTCTCTTATTAGCACAAGTTAAAGAAGATTATACTCAAAAGGAATATGAAGACAAAGGAAAGCTTGTTCGTGCTAAAAAGAAAGTTCAAGAGATCAAAGAAGAAGATGTTGAAGCGTGAAGGCATTGAAGACATGGATTAAGAAATTAGGGGGGAATATTGAAAGTATAATATATTAATCCGTACATGAATATCTATGTATAGTTAAACTAGTGGGTCGTTTATGTAATTAGTAGAAAGTTAACTTAGAGTCTAGTATGTAAATTTATGTATGTATAAGGGTATAGTATGTCAATAAGTAAACTGGATAACTATCTTGTAGGATATATATAGATGTAAAGTGTCTGTAAACTTTGTATCAACATTCATATCAATCATACGTATTGTTCATCAAGTTTCTCTCACGTTCCATATTCATATTCATATTCAAGAACATAATCAATAGCCTAATCGATCCTAAAGGGCCACCACAATCATAAGATCAAAACAACCAAGAGTACATAAATTAAGACAACCTACGAAATAACTGACCTATTAACATACTTTATCTCATACCACTACATGTTGTGAGATGATGTCTAATTGACAACCACAACAGGCAAGACACGTACATAAAGAAAAATTGAAAGACATAAAGCATGCGTATGACACATGCATGACCCAATACAAGTACACAATAGGAATCCATGCAGACCGTGAACTTCATGCATAGTGAAAAGAGGATGCTTCAGATTACCACCAATACTTCCCCTTAATTCAAAGCATTCAAACTCCAAGCTTTGCTCGTGGACACCCTAACTGATCTTGACCCCAAGCCTTGTTAGGATCAAAACACATAAACACGTGAATAGAAAACAACACTAAACAGTAAAAAAGACACAAGAGATTTATAGAGATTCGGTCGCGATGTGCAACCTACGTCATCTTGGGGCAACTAAGGGTTTCTTTTTGTTAAGTGATAATAATTATAAGTACAAAGAGATATATTTGTAGGCTACAATTAGAGTTAATCCCTTTAGTTAACAATCTAACTAAACTAGACTGATTTAGAACTTGGGTTGGCCTAGCCCAACTACTCCAAATTAATTCAACTGAAGCCTATACCCAATAATTCTCCCACTTGGAGGATTCAAACCACATTTAGTTGCATTATACTTCTTCTGTACTTTTGTAAATAAAATCCCTCAAATTTTTGCACCCATAGCTACCCCTGTCTTTTTAAAATTATTCCTGAAGGCCAGCTGAAAATATGCAAAGCTTCTATTTATCCACTACCACAAATTTACTAAACATATCGGCTGGACTCTTCAGACCTGAGAAATTAACAAACAAACAAACAAACATACCCAGTAAATCCCACTCAAGTGCAGGGTCTGGGAGGGGTAGATGGATGCTAGTCTTTCCTCTATCTTGGGAGATAGAGAGACCGCTTCCTAAGAGACCCCCGACTCACTAACGAGATCAATAACAACAGAAATCATAATATACGACATACAACACACAGATATCAAACATATAAATACTTAGGACGTGCGTACATCAAATAAGCGGCAAGAATCACGTATAAGGGCAGAATGAGGAAAACAGGGGTCCCGCAAAAAGTGTACGTCTACCCTTCCTATCCACTGATCCCGCTAAAAGTCCTTAATTTTAATTCTACGCCTCCACGCACTCCTATCCTCGATCATGTGCTCAGAGAGGTGCAATTCTACCATATCTCGCCTAATTATCTCGTCCCAAGTCAACCTAGGTCTACCTTTACTCCTCTTACCCACTATGTTGATGTTCTCTACTGCTCTAACGGGTGCTACCATCGGCCTCCGCTTTACGTGCCCAAACCATCTTAATCTTCCCTCTCGTATTTTATCTGTGATACAAGCCACCTCTAGCTTCTGTCGAAACACGTCGTTTCTTATTCGATCCAATCTTGTGTGTCCACACATCCACCTTCAGCATTCGCATTTCCACGACCTCTATTTGTCTCTGGTGTAATTTCTTTATAGCCAACAGTCTGTTCCGTATGACGTAGCTGGACGTACTGCCACTCTGTATAGTTTTCCCTTTAGCTTAACTGGGAACCTCTTATCACACAGGATCCCTAATGCTGCTCTCCATTTGCACCATCCTGATTGCACACGGTGGGCTACATCGCTGTGTATCTCTCCGTCGTCCTGTACGTACGAGCCCAGGTATTTGAACCTAGACGTCTGTGGTACCATCATGCCCTGGATACTAATTTGGGTGTCCTCTTCAGCCTCACCACTAAAGTTATAAAGGATGTATTCCGTCTTAGAGCGACTTATCCTTAAGCCTCTGCGCTCTAGTGCTGCTCTCCAATGTTCTAACCACTCGTTAAGCACCATTTTAGATTCTGATATTAAGACAATATCATTCGCAAACAGCATGCACCATGGGACTGGCTCTTGTATAGACCTGGTGATCTCGTCCAACACTATTGTGAAGAGAAATGAGCTCAATGCCGATCCTTGGTGTAGTCCCACTTCCACCGGGAAAAATTCTGTGTCTCCGACTGGTACTCACATATACGTTTTTGCCCCTTCATACATATCCATTATTATTTTGATATACCTCTCTGGTACCCTTCTAATTCGTAGACTTTCCCAAATGAGTTGACGCGACACTCTGTCATATGCTTTTTCTAGGTCAATGAATACCATATGGAGGTCCCTTTTCTTTTCTCTATATTTCTCCATTATCCTTCTTATGTGTAAGGCCCCGCTCACCGGGCACCTTACGGTTGGTTCTTCATTGCATATATTTTAGATAAACAATGTATAAACATACTTTTAATACATGATCATAACATACGCAGCGGAATTAATAAAGAAGACATAAATACATTCTCATTCATTCATAAAAGTCATTACATCATTGACATAATTACAAAATACAACTTGCTTTACACATCCTAACTTTGCTATGATTGCTGGGGAGACACATAGAAACCCGAGATTATCTAACAATCTCGTTTATTCGAATCCTCAGCAATCATAGGGGCATACTATACTATGATTGCTGCTGATGCATATTCCTCAACAATCATAGGGTCGTACAGCGACCTCTACCGAAATAAGAAAATATATTTTTCTTCATAAAGAAGATATTAAATTCAAAAATATATAAAGGAGATTTCTTGAGTGATCTCGTTGATTCAGATCCTCAAGAAATCTCGTAATGGCAGGCAACGTGACTTGTTGCGTGCGTTATGGGCCCACAACACGTGACGTTGCAGCATTACAAAATGGAGAATGCCCTCCCAAAAGAGCTGAGTAGCCGCCTCGTGCCATCCTCAGCAACACTACCTGCGAACTGGAAAACACATAAAAGTCAGCGTTGCTGAGTGAGTTCTAGTTTTTATAATAAAACATACTTTCATTCTTATTAACCGTTCTTTCATACATGTGTTCACACATCATACGTACACGCAGATAACATTATTATTATCTTATCATTCATTACTTACTTTCATTCGTGTACATTTCCTCATTCTCGTTTACTTTCGTACATACATACTTTACATACTTCACATACTTTCGTATGTCTTTACTTTCGTTCATACTTTCACTTCATACGTTCGAACCTTCATTCTATTCTTTCATTCATTTATCACTTTCGTTCGAACGTTCATTACATTCGGTGACATGTACACTACCCCTTTCATCATACGTACTACTGGTGCTGGACCTGTGGTGGTTAGCCACGAACGTTGTGCACAAATGCTGATCCAGTCACCTGGGGTAGGTACAAGCACCACTTATCTTTCACTTTACTTCTGGATCAATGCCGTATGCTTTACCCCGAACGTTGTGCACAAATGCGGGTGCTGGACCTGTGATGATCAATCACGAACGTTGTGCACTAATGCTGATCCAGTCACCTAGGGTAAGCGGCAAGGATCCCATACATACTTCTGGTCAATCACAAAGACTGACCCCGATGTGCATCCTTCGGGGTAGCTAACCCGCACACCGTTGAGCTAACACCTGCCAGGGGTGTGCACCTCCTTCATTTTGCTTGCAAGCCTTTATTACATTCATTCATTCGTTAATGCATGCATTCATTCATCATGTTCCTTCTTTCATTATCTTTCACTTTACGTTCTTAATACATTCGTTACATTCGTTCATTCATTCACGTAAAGTTATTAAAGATAAGACACATACACATAAGGAACATAATTACTTACATATCATCAGTATTCATCATCTACCATGACAACATCATTCTAACATACATACATCATACATACAATTCTACATTCACTCACATCAGCCCTGTTCGGGCGACTGAACTACTGCCAGTCGCATGTCCTCCATGCGACTGGGCCATGCGATTGGGCTATCATGCGAATGGGTACTCAAACGTGCGATTGGACTTCCTTCCGTACGACTAGACACTATGCGACTGGATTATATGCGACTAACTCTTAACCGTACGACTGAACTACTCTGCGATTGAACTTATGCGACCGAAACTCTCAGTCGCATCACCTATCGTGCGACTGAGACTTAATCGGGCGTCTGGGACTCAGTCGGGCGATTGGACATCAACTCATACTCATTCGGCCGAATGGCCCTCCAGTCGCATAACCCTAACTGGGCTGCGACTGGAGTTCATCACGAACAGCAGCCGCGAACCCCCGCACCCAAACTCGTCAAAAACCCATTTTTAGCCCAAATTGACCCTCCCAAAGCTCAGGGATTCATACAAGGACATCATACAAGCATATACAAGTCCTACTTCTTACTATAAACGCATTACTCATAGTTTACTCAAATGGGTCAACTTACACTTTTACAAAACTAGGGTTTATATGTGATTCCAGCCCCAAAATCAGTTAAAAACTTGTAAATGAGGGGTCTTAGAACTCACATTGTCAGGTAGAAGTTGGTGAGCTTCGGATTAGCATGCTTCTCGACAATCGGGCAGCACTTTCCCCTCTTTCTTTCTTCTCTCGGTCTCTTTCTGCTCTCTGTCGCCTCTGCTCTCTCTCCCCGACTGAAAAATGGGAGGAGAGTGGGCTGCCCCCTTTTATACCCACAGCTCAGTCGCATCTGGTCCAGGGGCGACTGGACCTTCAGTCGCATGAACACTATGCGATTGGACCCCAATCGCACATGTTCCATGCGGCTCATACTTCATTCGGGCGGTTGAACTCCAATCGTGCGGTTGAGCTTCAATCGGCCGAATAGCCATGCGGTTGAACTTCAGTCGCATAAATCACAGGCGACTGAAGCTCAGTCGCATCACATGCTGAGAAGTCAAACTTTCGGGTGTTACAAGTCCACCCCCCTTATTTTAGGTTTCGTCCCCGAAACCTGTTACTCTTCGAACAATCGTGGGTACTGCTGCCTCATTTCTTCTTCGGTTTCCCACGTTGACTCGGATCCCTTCCTGTGCCGCCACTGTACACGCACAAGGGGAACCACTTTATTTCTCAATCTCTTTTCTTTGCGATCTATGATCGCCACTGGTTGCTCTACATAATTGAGCTTTTGTCTACCTCGATATCACCCAGTGGAACGACCATGTCTTCGTCTGCCAAACATTTCCTCAGATGAGACACGTGGAAAGTCGGGTGGATTCCACTTAGTTCGTCTGGCAGATCTAACCTATAGGCCACCTCCCCTACTCGAGCAACGATTCGGAAAGGGCCTATATATCGCGGACTCAACTTACCCCGCTTCCGGAATCGAATGATCCCTTTCCAAGGTGAGACATTCAACATGACCCGGTCTCCCACTTGGAACTCAATTGGTCTGCGTCGTTTGTCGGCATACGACTTCTGTCGGTCTTTGGCTGCCTTCATATACGCTTTAATTCTTTCGAGCTTTTCAGTCGTAGCCTCTACCACTTCGACGCTTCCCAATTCTTGCTGACCAATTTCACCCCAACAGACGGGGGTCCTGCATCTTCTACCGTATAACATCTCGTAGGGTGGCATGCCAATACTAGCATGATAACTGTTGTTGTACGAGAACTCAGCTAACGGTAGATGGTCATCCCAACTTCCTCCGAAATCAATAACACATGCTCGAAGCATGTCCTCCAGGGTCTGAATGGTCCTTTCTGACTGACCATCAGTTTGAGGACGATAAGCCGTGCTAATATGCAACCTCGTCCCCATGGCATCGTGGAATTTCTTCCAAAATTTGGATGTAAACCGGGTGTCGCGATCAGACACAATCGACACCGGTACACCGTGACGAGTCACAATTTCTTTGATGAAAAGATCAGCCAACTTCTCGGACGAATAAGTCTCCCGCATCGGTAAGAAGTGAGCACTCTTCGTCAATCGATCCACAATCACCCAGATCGTATCATACCCTTTAGGGGTACGTGGCAGCTTTGTGATGAAATCCATGGTGATGTGTTCCCACTTCCACTCCGGGATGTCCAAAGGTTGAATCTTTCCATACGGCTTCTGGTGCTCCGCCTTCACTTGCAAACACGTGAGGCATTTACTACATACTCCACCACATCGCGTTTCATACCCGGCCACCAATAATCTTTCTTCATATCTTGGTACATCTTGGTGGCACCGGGATGAATGGAGTATCGAGACTTATGGGCTTCATCCAGAATCTTCATTCGCAGATCCCCTAGACGAGGAATCCACATACGCCCAAACCGAGTTCTAACACCCGTCGCGTTCTCACCCAACTCCGCGACCAGACCTCTCATGCGTTCAGAGTTAAGATGTTCGTCTTTCAAAGCTTCATCTTGGAACTCTTTGACCTGTTTCATCACGTCGGAGGTCATGATTAACTGGTACGCCTTCACTCGAATTGGCTCGGGCCTCTCCTTTCGGCTAAGGGCATCCGCCACCACGTTGGCTTTGCCCGGATGGTAATGGATTTCACAATCGTAGTCTTTTATTAGTTCCAACCACCGTCTCTGCCTCATATTCAGATCTTTCTGCTCGAAGAAGTACTTCAAGCTTTTGTGGTCTGTGAAGATGGTGCACTTCGTCCCATACAAGTAGTGCCGCCAGATCTTCAACGCGAAAACCACCGCTGCGAGCTCCAAGTCATGAGTAGGGTAATTAACCTCATGAACTTTCAGCTGCCGGGATGCATAGGCTATCACCTTTCCTCTCTGCATTAATACACACCCCAACCCCGAGTAGGAGGCATCAGAATAAACCACCAAATCTTCACTCCCCTCGGGTAACGCCAATACTGGAGCTTGGGTCAATCTCGTCTTCAGTTCTTCAAACGCCTTCTCCTGAGCTTGACCCCATACAAATTTCACATCCTTCCGGGTCAACTTCGTCAGTGGGGAAGCAATTTTGGAAAAGTCTTGGATGAACCTTCGGTAGTAACCCGCCAAACCCAAGAAACTACGGATCTCGGACGGCGTCTTCGGAGACTTCCATTGCATCACTGCTTCCACTTTCGCCGGATCGACCATAATTCCATCCGGATTTACCACGTGACCCAAGAATTGAACTTCACGCAACCAGAATGCGCACTTGGAGAACTTTGCATACAACTTCTCCCTTCTCAGCGTCTCCATAACCTCACGAATGTGACCGGCATGTTCAGTCTCGCTCTTTGAATAAATCAAGATGTCATCAATAAATACAATCACTGATTTATCCAACATCGGCCGGCACACCCTGTTCATCAGATCCATAAAAGCAGCTGGCGCGTTGGTCAAACCAAAGACATGACAAGAAACTCATAATGACCGTAGCGTGTACGAAAAGCTGTTTTAGGGATATCCTGTTCCTTCACCTTCAGTTGATGATAGCCTGATCGAAGATCTATACGTGAAAACCAACTAGCACCCTGAAGTTGATCAAACAAGTCGTCGATCCTCGGCAAGGGTATCTGTTCTTTACTGTCAGCTTATTCAGCTCTCGGTAGTCGATGCACATCCTCATACTACCGTCCTTCTTCTTTACAAACAGGACCGGAGCACCCCAAGGTGAGATACTCGGTCTAATAAACCCCTTATCCAGTAGCTCTTGTAACTGCTCCATCAACTCTTTCATCTCTGTCGGGGCCAATCGGTATGGTGCCTTGGCAACAGGTTGGGCGCCTGGTACTAAATCAATCTGGAACTCGATCTCTCTGTCAGGTGGCAATCCCGATAAGTCTTCCGGGAACACGTCTGGGAACTCACACACAACCGGAACATCAGACAGTTGTGGTGCTGGCTTCTCTACATCTTTCACATAACATAAATAGGCGTTACATCCACGCCTCATACATTTCCCCGCCACTGCCATTGAGATCACTTTCGGAATCGTAGTAACCCGATCCCCATAAACTGTCACTGGGCTACCGTCAGGCGCTGTCAAACTGATCATCTTCTTGCGACACACAATGTTCGCCTCGAAATCTGCCAACCAATCCATTCCAAGCACCAAATCGAAACCTCCTAACGTCATCGCAAAGGGTTTAACTGGGAATTTGTGACCCTCCAGTTCTACATCGCAACCCTCAATTACCTCAGAAATCCTGGTGGTTTTACCTATAGCAGTCTCTACATCAAACGGCACATCCACACGCCTACTACTAACAGGCAATTTGGCACTAAAAGCAGCAGAAATAAAACTCCTACTGGCACCTGAATCAAATAATACTGAGGCTAGAGTTTGGTTCACCAGAAACGTACCGGACACTACATCAGGGTCCGTTCTAGCCTCTTCCTGCGTCATCGTGAATGCTCTGGCGCTTGCCTTCGACCCTTCACCCACTGCCTTCTTCCCGCCGGAACTCCCAGACCTCGGCTTCTTGCAATCTTTGTTCATATGACCACTTTCCCCGCAGTTAAAGCACTTCATCGCCCTACACTCCTTAGCCATATGACCGGGCTTTCCACACTTAAAACATACATTCAGCCCCCATCTGCATTCGCCACCGTGCTCTCGCCCACACTTTTCACACTTTCTCGACCCTGCACCTGTCACAACCACACGGCGATCATCAACCCGTGCCTTTTTACTACTTGTCGAAGTATCACCCCGACCAAACCTCTTTCCCTGCCACTTCCTCTCATCACCTCCCTTCTTACTGCCCTCAGACTTCACCAAAGCAGCTCGTTCATCATACAACCTCCCAGCCAAATCTACCGCCGACCTGAAAGTACTCGGTCGGGCGGAAATCAAATGCCAACGAATTTCAGATGGCAGCCCCTGAATATACCGGTTGATCTTTCGAGACACCGGCGTCACTTGCTCTGGCACCAACAGCGCCAACTCGTTAAACTTAGTCGTGTACTGCTGATGGGTCATCGTCCCCGCCTCCAGCTGCAGGAACTCCCTTTCTATTCTATCCATTTCCCGTCGAGGACTGAATTCCTCGATCACCAGCCTTTTCAACTCCGCCCACTTCATCTTCCCTATTGCCCTGGTACCCTCGGCTTGAACCATATTTTTCCACCAGCATAAAGCCGACCCTGTGAAAGAGTGGGTAGCAAACTTCACCTTCTTGTCCTCCTGGCAGTCACTAATATCGAGGACAGCTTCCATTTCCATCACCCATTGGTGAGCATCAGTAGCAGTACCGGAGCCATCAAAAGTTGGAGGCTTGCACCTCATGAATTTCCCATAATCACAACCCCGGGCTGTCTCCCGTACCTGTTCTTCCTCTTCTTCCTCTTCATCATCAGACAATACTGTTTCTACCCCTGCCTGTTGCTGCCTACCCGAGGACCGATTCCTCCCTCGTCTATCCTCCTCACGTACTGCCTTTATCGCTTCGGTCATTACAGTCGGTAAGATCGTCTGCATAACCTGGTGCACTTCCTCAATCACTGCCTCTTTTACCGAGGCTCTCAGCTTGGCGCTTTCGTCCGTCTCTTCCTGGTGAGGAACCTCGTTCTCCTCACGAACTACTTTCTCTTTTCTAAGTCTTCCTCGCGTGATACGCGGCTCATCACCACGTTCACCATCACGGGAAGCATCAGATGATCTATCACCGACCATCTTCTATCACACTGAAAGATTAAAACACCAACACGGTCATTCAAGGAAATAGCTCAGTTTATGTTAAGTACAGTAAGTTCCTAATTACAGTGGCCAGTTGTGATTAGCCACTTACTCTACTCTTCGTACCCCGAGCATCACCCATCCTGACTACATTAGTATCTCAGTCTAACAGTACACATCATTCACATAACAAGCGCACATAATAACCAGTTAATCTTTAAGAAAGTACCTGATGGCACGCGACTACTCAGATGGCATTCTCATTCTCCCTGTCCCATTCTCATTTAAGTTTAGGTTTATTATGAAAGTTTACCCATTTTACTTAAACTTTTGCTCTGATACCAACTTGTAAGGCCCCGCTCACCGGGCACCTTACGGTTGGTTCTTCATTGCATATATTTAGATAAACAATGTATAAACATACTTTTAATACATGATCATAACATACGCAGCGGAATTAATAAAGAAGACATAAATACATTCTCATTCATTCATAAAAGTCATTACATCATTGACATAATTACAAAATACAACTTGCTTTACACATCCTAACTTTGCTATGATTGCTGGGGAGACACATAGAAACCCGAGATTATCTAACAATCTCGTTTATTCGAATCCTCAGCAATCATAGGGGCATACTATACTATGATTGCTGCTGATGCATATTCCTCAACAATCATAGGGTCGTACAGCGACCTCTACCGAAATAAGAAAATATATTTTTCTTCATAAAGAAGATATTAAATTCAAAATATATAAAGGAGATTTCTTGAGTGATCTCGTTGATTCAGATCCTCAAGAAATCTCGTAATGGCAGGCAACGTGACTTGTTGCGTGCGTTATGGGCCCACAACACGTGACGTTGCAGCATTACAAAATGGAGAATGCCCTCCCAAAAGAGCTGAGTAGCCGCCTCGTGCCATCCTCAGCAACACTACCTGCGAACTGGAAAACACATAAAAGTCAGCGTTGCTGAGTGAGTTCTAGTTTTTATAATAAAACATACTTTCATTCTTATTAACCGTTCTTTCATACATGTGTTCACACATCATACGTACACGCAGATAACATTATTATTATCTTATCATTCATTACTTACTTTCATTCGTGTACATTTCCTCATTCTCGTTTACTTTCGTACATACATACTTTACATACTTCACATACTTTCGTATGTCTTTACTTTCGTTCATACTTTCACTTCATACGTTCGAACCTTCATTCTATTCTTTCATTCATTTATCACTTTCGTTCGAACGTTCATTACATTCGGTGACATGTACACTACCCCCTTTCATCATACGTACTACTGGTGCTGGACCTGTGGTGGTTAGCCACGAACATTGTGCACAAATGCTGATCCAGTCACCTGGGGTAGGTACAAGCACCACTTATCTTTCACTTTACTTCTGGATCAATGCCGTATGCTTTACCCCGAACGTTGTGCACAAATGCGGGTGCTGGACCTGTGATGATCAATCACGAACGTTGTGCACTAATGCTGATCCAGTCACCTAGGGTAAGCGGCAAGGATCCCATACATACTTCTGGTCAATCACAAAGACTGACCCCGATGTGCATCCTTCGGGGTAGCTAACCCGCACACCGTTGAGCTAACACCTGCCAGGGGTGTGCACCTCCTTCATTTTTGCTTGCAAGCCTTTATTACATTCATTCATTCGTTAATGCATGCATTCATTCATCATGTTCCTTCTTTCATTATCTTTCACTTTACGTTCTTAATACATTCGTTACATTCGTTCATTCATTCACGTAAAGTTATTAAAAGATAAGACACATACACATAAGGAACATAATTACTTACATATCATCAGTATTCATCATCTACCATGACAACATCATTCTAACATACATACATCATACATACAATTCTACATTCACTCACATCAGCCCTGTTCGGGCGACTGAACTACTGCCAGTCGCATGTCCTCCATGCGACTGGGCCATGCGATTGGGCTATCATGCGAATGGGTACTCAAACGTGCGATTGGACTTCCTTCCGTACGACTAGACACTATGCGACTGGATTATATGCGACTAACTCTTAACCGTACGACTGAACTACTCTGCGATTGAACTTATGCGACCGAAACTCTCAGTCGCATCACCTATCGTGCGACTGAGACTTAATCGGGCGTCTGGGACTCAGTCGGGCGATTGGACATCAACTCATACTCATTCGGCCGAATGGCCCTCCAGTCGCATAACCCTAACTGGGCTGCGACTGGAGTTCATCACGAACAGCAGCCGCGAACCCCCGCACCCAAACTCGTCAAAAACCCATTTTTTAGCCCAAATTGACCCTCCCAAAGCTCAGGGATTCATACAAGGACGTCATACAAGCATATACAAGTCCTACTTCTTACTATAAACGCATTACTCATAGTTTACTCAAATGGGTCAACTTACACTTTTACAAAACTAGGGTTTATATGTGATTCCAGCCCTAAAATCAGTTAAAAACTTGTAAATGAGGGGTCTTAGAACTCACATTGTCAGGTAGAAGTTGGTGAGCTTCGGATTAGCTTGCTTCTCGACAATCGGGCAGCACTTTCCCCTCTTTCTTTCTTCTCTCGGTCTCTTTCTGCTCTCTGTCGCCTCTGCTCTCTCTCCCCGACTGAAAAATGGGAGGAGAGTGGGCTGCCCCCCTTTTATACCCACAGCTCAGTCGCATGTGGTCCAGGGGCGACTGGACCTTCAGTCGCATGAACACTATGCGATTGGACCCCAATCGCACATGTTCCATGCGGATCATACTTCATTCGGCGGTTGAACTCCAATCGTGCGGTTGAGCTTCAATCGGCCGAATAGCCATGCGGTTGAACTTCAGTCGCATAAATCACAGGCGACTTAAGCTCAGTCGCATCACATGCTGAGAAGTCAAACTTTCGGGTGTTACATTATGACGTGTATGGCTTCTGTTGTAGAGCGTCCTGACAGAAATCTAAATTGGTTTACCGCTATCTGAGTCTCTCGTCTAATTCTCGTGTCAATAACTCTTTCCCATAGTTTCATCATGTGACTCAATAGCTTTATTCCCCTATAATTTGCATAACATTGGACATCTCCTTTTTTCTTATATATGGGAACTATTACACTGCTTCTCCATTGCTCTGGCATCCTCCCAGTTTTGAAGATAATGTTGAATAAGTCTGTTAGCCATTTCAGGCCCTCGTCTCCCAGGCACTTCCACACTTCAGTCGGTATGTTGTCTGGCTCCACCGCCTTAGCCCTTCCCATTTTCTTCAGCGCTCTCGTAACTTCTCAACTGTGATGCTTCTACAATAACACTTGTTTTGTTGGTTTGATTGAGTTGTTTTATCGATCGCAATTTGTTGGTTAGGGTTCCTTCCGTTGAAAAGGTTATCGAAGTAGGTTTTCCATCTCACCTTGATGTCGTTCTCCTTCACCAAGACCTTTCCATCGGCAGCCTTTATAAACTTCACCATTCTCAGGTCCTGTCTTCTACTTTCTCTTGCTCTGGCAATCTTAAACATGTTATTTTCTCCTTCTTTCGTCTCTAATCGCTTATACATTCTCTCGTACGCTGTGTTCTTTGCCTCTGACACAGACTTTTTCGCCTCTCGCTTAGCCTCCTTGTATTTATCCTTTAGCTCTGCTCGGTCTTCGTCATTATTACAATGTAAAAGGTCTTTAAAGCTTTGTTGTTTAATTCTTACCTTCTCCTGTACATTTTCGTTCCACCACCAGGCTTCCTTATGACCTACTGACCTATTTTTTGCAAGTCCCTGAGAAATTCTTCAAACTAATTGTTTCATCACTAATCAATCCTCTAACAAATAATACATCATTCTAATGTGCTTTGTTTTACCACGATAGACTGGATTTTTAACAAGTTTCATTGCACTCTCATTGCTAAAATACGATGAGTAATCTGACTGTTGTTTATCCAATTCTTCAAGAAAAGTATTCAACCATAAACCGACTTAACTATTTCCTAGTGTTCTGACTGGTGTATCCATCAAGTATTTAAGCACCCACTTAACCACTTCCTAGTATTCTCTTCTTGGATCTGACATAAACTGACTAACTCCCCTAATAGCATGAGCAATGTCTGGTCGAGTGCAAATTGTGGCATACATGAGAGTGTCGACCATAGATGCGTATGGAATTTTCACAAATTCTGTTCTTTCTTCTTTAGGTTTAGAAAACTGGTCTTTGGTAAGCTTTAAATGATTTCCCACTGGTGTGTTTTAGGCTTGGTCTTCTCATTATTCATGTTGAATCCTTCCAACATTTTCCTATGTATTTTCCAATGGTAGTGTTATAGAACCATCTTTTTTGTTTCTGATGATGCTCATGATGAGATAGTTTAAGAAATAGTTGAAGAAATTCTAATATATAAATTTGAACTACCATGACAAAGCATATTAAAAAACTTCAACGACCTATTAAACTGTGATGCAAGTGCAACAATAATACTAATGTAATACATATTTCAATATTTGTAAGCATTAAATGAGATTTGCTATTTGAATATCATAGTAACATCACAACAAATCGTTGACAATACCTCATTAATTAAATATATAGATGTGTTTTCTTATACGATTATTTGAATGTCATCAGTCTAACCTACTCCATTTGACTTGTTCAATTGGCTCGGTCTTGTTTCTTTTCATATATTATGAAACCATGACTTGTTAACAGTTCTATCACTCCACAAAAAAATATTTAAGTGTAAACACTTTGTGAATGCCATGGATCAAAGGCTGATTCATGCGGCATGGAAGGGGGACGTCGATCATCTGCTTCAAGAACTCGAAAGAAATCCGTCCATGCTTCATGTCATGGCGCTAGAGTGCAGTGAAACTCCATTACATATTGCTTGTTTCACTGGACATCTTAACTTTGCATCAACAGTCATCAAACTGCGGCCTGAGTTTACCAAGGAGCTTAACCATGATGGTTATAGCCCTCTGCACATAGCGGCCGCTTGTGGGCATGTTGATATTGTGAGGGAGCTTCTTAAAGTTGACTTTGGTTTGTGTTTGATCAAAGGAAAGAACAGAAAGATTCCTCTTCATTTGGCTGTGATCAAAGGTAAAACTGAGGTTATTAGCGAATTGCTTTCGTCAAGTTCTGATTCTATCGAGTGCACAACGGCTCAAGGTGAGACCTCTCTGCATCTTGCGGTAAAGAACAACCAGTTTGATGCTTTTCAAGTCTTGATACAACATCTTATACAAGTTAACAAGGAAGAGCTCTTGAATTATAAGGAGTTTAATGGGAATACGATCTTCCATCTTGCTGTCTCAAGGAAGCAATTTGATGTAAGTTGAATTTTTTGGATTAGTATAATTGCTTTAGGATTCAACAAGGTACTTCTAAGAGCTTTGAACTTCTTGTAGTCCTACTTAATTCACTCTACCCGTACGAGCAAACGCATCCATAAAACATAAAGGAGTTCCTTTGTCTCACTAGCGAACTCAAGTCAACTTCCCATCACATGTTTAATTGTACCACTCTTGTCAACTTCATTACCATTATCAAGTTTGCTCCCTTGGAGTACAATTGCGACACCAGCAAACTTGTTGCGTTCCCTGGCCAAACCAGCAAAGTTTTTGCGTTCGCTTGCCGCAATAAGAAACTTTGAAAAACCTTTGCAAATTTAATTTGCATGAGTTCTGAAAGACTTGTAGAAGTATTTAGTTGAATCCTAACCCACATACTAATCAAATCCTAGTAAGTATTTTCATGTGGACTCTACTTGGTTGAAATGAAGATGTATTTGTCAAAAAGTTTATGCTTTTGTGATAGGTGCTTGACTTTTTGCTAAATGGGCTAGTTATTAACAAGGAAAAATGGAGTTAAATTCCTTGAACAAGAATGGTTTGACTCCCCTTGATATTCTACTAATGTTTCAAAGTGAATCTGGTGATCGAGAGATTGTCGAGATTCTCTTTCAATCCGGAGCTCTAAAGGCCGAAAACCTACAATCATCACCAGATATGCAACAAGAAAGACCAAATCATCTTGATGTAACAGACGAACAGCGTAGGTCTCCGGCTAGAAAAGTGTTAGACTACTTCAAATACAATAAACTTAATGACTCTCCAGGCAAAGTAAGAAACACCCTTCTCGTTATAGTCATACTTATCACTGCTGCAACATACCAACCGGCGCTTAGTCCTCCTGGAGGTATATGGGAGGAAAATTATGTTCCATCCACAGTAAATAATTCGTCATCATCTGCCACAGATAACACCACTACTATTAGACCACATATTGCTGGACAATCTATCATGCATACTTATAACCCGATAGCCTATAGTATATTTCTCTTTGCCAATTCAATCGGGTTTTACACATCGCTTCACATGATCCTAGTACTGACCGCGGCTTTCCCTATGCGGATGGAACTGCATATCTTAGTTATTGCACTTTCTACAACTTACAGTACTTGCATCAATGCGATTGCCCCACATAGTTACATAACATATGGTTTTATTGCCATCTCCATCATTCTACCTCTGATTATACCAATTACAACTAGAATTTTGAGAAATTATTATTATTATAGGACTAGAAATGCATCCGGTGACACAACTCAAGACAGAGTTCAAACTGGTGCAATCGATTTAGCATGCATGTGAATGCTTGAAGACACTATCAATGTTAGCATTTCCTACTATGTGCAAATATATTATGAATGAAACAATTAGCTTATGTTGTAATATTATCTTGATGATATATCTCATACACTTTGGTTGAGCACAAAGATATATATTTTAAAATTATTGTTTTTTTCATACTCTCTTGTTCAACACAGAAAAAAACATATGTAACTGATTTTGTTGTAAATAAGATAAATTTGAGGTGCAAAATTGGTTTTTATGTTGATTTTTTTGTCTTGTGTTTTTAGATGTTCCGCAAGTTGAGATAGCGGAACTGCTTGACGTGGCACACCCTCCCTACAAGCCTTCAGACTTTGTGATGAGTTGACGTGTGAGGTGACACTTCTGCTAGTTGAGATAGCGAAAGTGACGCAAAAATTTGATTTCGCTAATTGAGACAGCCGAAGTGTCTACTTTTATTTTAAAAAAATATTAGTTTTCTTTAATAGTACATACCTACCTCTACTAAAAAAACAAACTTATTATTTGCAACTCCTTTTTAATGTATTTTTTGTTTTACTTTTTTACAATCAAGATCTTTGGTTTGTTTCATTACTTTTACTTACCAATGTTGAAATTGTTTTATGAGAAAATTTTAAAAATAGTCCATTTGGTTTAATCAAATTGCAAGTTTGGTCTTCAGATTTAAAAAATTACAAATTTAGTCCAAACATTTGGAAGTTTGTTGCAAATTTAATCCTCACCGTTAGGGTTCGTTAGTTTTTAACGATTTAGGGACTAAATATGCAATATGATCAAATCATAGTGACTAATTATGCAATTTGCTCTAAAATTTAAAAAAATTGAAAATCAAATAAAATTTAAAAGAAATTAAAATCAAACATAAGAAATTCAAATAAACAACAATAATAAAATTCAATAATTTTAAAAAATAAAATATAGGTTAAAAAATCAAATCAAATTCAAAACTAAATAAAAGTACAAATAAAACGCATGTAAAAAGAGAAAGCGAGAAGTATTGAAAAGAAGTATGCGATTAATTTAAAAAAATTAAATAAAAACCGAACAAAAATTAAAAATACAACCGAATAAACATTTATAAAATTTAAAATACATATTGAAAAAATCATATTAAAGTTAAAAAATAAAGAAACGGTTCAATTTCATTTTTCGTTTTTTGGATTCATACTTTCACAAGGTTTTTGGATTCTTCGATTTAAACATGACATATAAAATTCATCAAAAATAATTATAAAAATTTAAATTTAAGCATACTTCTTATTTTCTCTTTTTCTATTTTCATACGCTAATTATTGTTACTTTTGTTTACTTTTTAAATTTGGTTTGATTTTTAACCTTTTTCTATTTTTTAACGATTATTAAATTTCTTTATTAAAATTTATTTGAATTTTATAAATTTTAATTTTAATTTTTTTAATTTTATTTGATTTTTTAGTTTTTTTTTTAATTTTTAGAGATAGTTACACAATTGGTCGCTATGGTTTGACCATATTGCATATTTAATCCCAGATCGTTAAAAACTAACGGACACTAACGATGAGTACTAAATTTACAACAAATTTTCAAATGTTTGGACTAAATTTATTTTTTAAAGTCTTGGACCAAACTTGAAATATGATCAAACCACAAGGATTTTTTTTTTTTTGTAATTTTCTCTTGTTTTGTTTTAACAAACTTATAAGTAATAACAATAATAAACTTTTTCTAGCATTAAATTGATTTATTTTTATCCATGTTGTTGAAGGCGCTAAAGGTACTCGAGGCATTTAAGCCTCACCTGGGGCCTAGGCACATGACACGAAATAAACCACTGTCTGAGATAAAAAAACCACACAGAAAAAAATTACTAAAAAAATATCATGCAATAGAAATAATTTCTTTTCGACAATATATGGTATTAATGATAGCAATTTAACCATTTATATAATAATGAATAGCAATAAATGTATTAACCGTTGGAAAAAATGGGTAGAAGTGGTGAGAGAGGCGTTTGCTTTTGACAACGCAATGTATTATTAATAAATATAATATTTTTATTAAATAAAGAGTAATAAATGTTTGAGTATTCATAGCAGCCTAGACACTTCCACTATCTCAACTAGCAGAGGTCAACATTTTACCTCACTTTCATAATCTCAACTAGCTAGCCGTACACCTAAAGTCGCACCACACCAAAAACTTAACCTAAAAACAACTAAACACTTTGAACTTAACCTATTTTTAAAAACAATTTACCTATATATGAATAAACCGGTTAATTAGTAGTGACTTTTGTTTTGTTAGTGGTTTGGCAACATATTTGTTGTGTTTTTTTTCACTTTGGTCATCACTACCTACCATATATGCATCCTGAAGCTTCTCAGACTGAGATGTTGTTCCGGATTGTGCCGGTGATAGTGGAGCGGGTGGCCGCTCCGGCTTGGTCATCGCTTTCTCTTGTCCGGTCATCCGTCTTTCTCGAACCACATGTAGAGGAGGGTTTTCTTGATGGGGGTTTACGAGGTGTGTGTGGGGTTTGTGCTCTCTGACTGGAAGGTCCGAGGATTAACAACACGACTTTACGATGACATGGGTCGCCGACCTTTCGTTTCCCATGCACAAATACAATGGAGGCGGTGGCCATCCGGTAGGTCCCGACAGTCAAGGAGTCTCTCATTCATGTTTACTGGTGTTCCGACAGATCCTTATTTGATGGGTTTTTGGTGGGCTAGCAATAACCGTTATGATTTTCGATGCCCATCGGCTACCGTGATGGTGGCCGCCCCCTTGGGGACAGCCGCCACTCGGCCTCCCTTTTTCCGGTTGAGGTAGAGCAGATGATCGTTTTCTTGTCGGTGAGGGTGTCAGTGGTGATGGTCCGACAACCCTTGTGGCTTGTCCTCATCTGTTTTTCTTTTCTTTTAGCCTATTAAGCATTAGGGTTTTCAAATCCAACCTTTTTGGGTTTTTCTAAATGAATATTGTTACCTCATGCACTTAAGACTAGGGGTGTTGATCGAGTTTCGAGTTAATCGGTTCTAGTTATTCAGGTTTGTTAACGTTGAAATTCTACCTGAAACCCGATCCGAATAACAATCGGTTTAACCGGTTTCGAGTTGTTAGGGTAACAGGTTATTTGGGTTTGGTTTCAGGTATTAAATAATAAACTTCAATTAGTAGATTTTAGTAAGTTTTCATTTTAAATCTTATTAAATTAGTGGACTTAAATTAGTTTACTTCTGTAAGTCGTAAAATGCTTATATATATATATATATATATATATATATATATATATATATATATATATATATATATAGAGAGAGAGAGAGAGAGAGCAAGGATCAAATATTAACCCTCTATTATTACGATAACCGTGTTAACTTTAGAAAATAAATTAAAATCATTATTGTATACAAATAATTTGATCAATTTGGACAAGGATCAAATGTTAACCCTATATATATGTATATGTATATGCATATATATAAATGTGTGTATATATATATATGTGTATGTATGTATATATGTGTATATGTATATATATATATGTATATATGTGTATATATGTGTGTATATACGTGTGTGTATATATATGTATATATGTGTATATATATATATTGTATACAAATATATAGATATATAGATATATTGTATATAAATAATTTGATCAATTTGGACAATCATAACAAGTGTATACATACAATTACTTAATTATAGTATGGGTTGATCGGGTTATTCGGATTTTGGGTTAATCGGTTCGGGTTATTTGGGTTTTTGAGGTTTGAAAGTCTATCCAAAACCCGACCCGAATAACAATCAGTTTAATTGGTTTTTGGGTTGTTCGGGTAACTGGTTGTTCGGGTAACGGGTTGTTCGGGTCGGGTTTCTTCAGGTACGGGTGAGATCGGGTCAGGCGGGTTCATCGGGTATGGATAAAATCGACAGGCCTTCCTGAGACTTTGTTATGTTGATGATGATGAGGATTACCTCATTTGAGACATTTTTGTTTGATGCTTTGTTATGCGCAACTGAGACTTTTGGCATGATGCTAATCTTAGGTTTCGATGTTTTGGGTTTTGCTAGGAAAGATCTTGTCGATGATGATTACCCTTGCTCATCTGAGACCTACCTGAGCTTATCCGACCTGATGCATACGTTGGTTGAGCGGGTTGTTGCCCTGATTCTACTATCCAGTTAACAGTTCTATCAATGACGACTAAGAACCACAACTAGACTGAACTAATTTCTGTTGATTTTTCTATTTGTTGTATCATTGTTTCAGTGTTGTTTGTCTTGACTATTTAGATGTCATGTTGCTGCAGTTGGGAATATTGTTAATTCTATTTCAGATTAATGATGATGAACTTGTGTTCATCTGGGTTGTTCATTTGTTAATACATGTAGTACAATGTCGGGCTGTGATGATAAACAGTAATGGTATCGGTTGTTAATACACTCTTGAAAAGAAAATGTATGGTCAATCACTATAGCTTTAGATACTAACTCATGACCATGGGTTACTAAAACTGGAGAACTTTCTATAGAAGACTTCAAATCACCAGACACCTGAACCATCAGAAACTAGATAAACTAGACATTTGGGGCATTGAAATCCTATTTTGGTTAGCATTTCAACCTTCAAACTTCTATTCAGGGGCGGATTTAAAGTGTTGGCAGGGGGGAAAGGCACCCCGTACAAGCCCAAATCCATGTGTATTTTTGTTTAAAAAACTAGATATTAAGCCCAAAAAATATATTGCAAGGGGCATACTTTTATTGTGGTGGGGGCCCATCAGGAAGAAACAAATTAGAAGAAGGTGAAGAAGCAATTGCTTTCATTCTGAAACCCTACGGCCCTACAGGAGTTTGGAGAAGAAGACCGCACATCCGCACGTGGAACTGTGGAAGGCCAAGACGACTGAAATTGAAGACGTCAAACCCGCCCCTTGCTCGCCGGCCACGACCATCGTTGAGTTCGGAGTCCATAACACAGGTCTGTTTCACTACTTGTTGAGTTGAATTCCATTTAAGTTTGTCTAATACTTGAATTTCAATAAGTGCTTTTCATTTACATGAGACTTAGAATTTCAATTGATTTTGTTTGTTTGAAAGAAGCAGGTGACTCATTCTTTATAAAGTAGTTTTTTTATATTAATTGATTATTGTTTTTGTTAAGTTAGGATTAAAAACTATGGAAAAATTTCTAAAAAGAAAAGTGTCATCTTCATCCGAAAATCTCCTACTAGTATTCCTCGACCTATGTCTACTCCATCTATGCCTAAATTTGTTGATTTGAATCATCTTCCTTGGGATCCATTTGATAGAATACGAATTCTAGATTATCACCCAAATCAAAGAGATGAAATAAGAAGAAAATATTGGTTGAAAGGACCTTGCCAACCACGTGGACATGACTTCCCAAAAAAAATGATAGGAAATAAAGAACGACGTTTTGTGCTTACTTGGTTTGATAAACATGGTAATTGGCTTGAATATAGTGTAAAAGTGGACAAAGCCTTTTGTTTATGTTGTTACTTATATAGAGATTATGTCGGGATTGGAATTGCCAATGAAGGTGGGCGTGATGCATTTATGACAGTAGGCTTTAATAGTCGGAACAAAACAGAAAGATTTGATAGACATGTTGGTGATATCAATAGTTTTCATAATAAAGCACTAAAAATGTGAGGATCTAGTGAATCAAGCTCAATCTATTGCCGTTGCCCTTCACAAACAAGATGATTTTACAAAAAAAGAAAATCGGATTCGATTGAATGCTACAGTTGATGCTTGTAGATTTTGTTTGAAATGCACATTACCATTTCGTGGCCATGATGAGAAGGAGACTTCTAGTTTTAAAGGTATTTTTTTGGAATTAATGGATTTAATCATTAGTCAAAACGAGGAATTAAAGAAGTTATCAAAAGCCCCAGAGAATAATAAATATTTATGTTAAGTACTCAAAAGGATTTTGCTCATTGTTTTAAAGAAGAAGTACTTAAATCTATTTTTCATGAAATTGGTGATGATGTATTCACATTATTAGTTGATGAGTCTACTGATGTATCCAAAAAGGAAAAATGGCTATTGTTTTACGATATGTTGATGCACATGGACTTGTTAAAGAAAGATTTGTAGGGCTTGTTCATGTGATGGAAACATCTTCTTTGGTTCTCAAGTCTTCTATTGACACCTTCTTTGCAAAACATAATTTGAGTTTGAAACGATTAAGAGATCAAGGTTATGATGGAGCGAGCAATATGCATGGTGAATTTAATGGTTTAAAGGCAAAGATTTTAGAAGAAAACAAATCGGCATATTATATACATTGTTTCGCTCATCAGCTTCAGTTAGTGGTTGTGGTGGTTGCAAGAAAATGTATGGGTGTTGAGAAGTTTTTTGAAAAGGTTACTATTTTGATGAACGTGGTTTGCGCTTCTTGTAAAAGAACAGACATTCTTCGAGAAATTGAGAGAGAAAGAATAATTAAAGAGATTGGTTGTGGGTTAATTGAAACTGGAAGTGGATTAAACCAAGAGCTTTCTCTTACACGACCCGGAGATACACGTTGGAATTCTCACTACAAAACACTTATACGCTTGGTTGATTTGTTTTCAACTATTGTTAAGGTGCTTGAATACATTGCAAATGAAAGCACTAATGATTCTAGCAAAAATCAAGCGATTGGTATTTTAGAATATTTTGAAACATTTGAGTTTGTGTTTTTCCTTCATTTGATGTTACACATTTTAGGGCTAACGGATGTGTTATCACGAGCACTTCAAAGGAAAGATCAAGACATATTATAAGCGGTTTCATTGGTGGAATCAACTAAAGAGATGTAACAAAATTTTAGAGAGTGTGGGTTTGATTCACTTCTAGAAAAAAACATATTCTTTTAGTCAAAAGCATGATATACAAATATTGAACATGAGTGAAAATTATGGTTCCTCAAGACGAGCACAAAGGAACAAAATCAATAATCAACATTATTTTAAGTTTGATTGCTTTAATTCGGTTGTGGATAGGTTGATTCAAGTGTTTGGTGACCGTTTTAACGAGGTTAACACGGAGTTACTTAGGAATATGGCGGCATTAAGTCCACGTAACTCATTTTCTAGCTTTGATACATTAAAGTTACTACGGTTAAGTGAGTTTTACCCATATGATTTCGATGATGGGGAGAAGATTATGCTCGAGCATCAATTTGGATTGTATCGACACAACGTGCTAAAGGATGATAATTTTGCTAACTTGACTAGTATCACCGACCTTGCTAAAGTGATGGTGGAAACAAGGAAACATCTTTCTTATCATTTGGTCTATCGGTTATTAAAGTTAGCATTGGTTTTGCCTGTTGCAACAGCTACCGTTGAAAGATGTTTTTCGGCAATGAAGCGTGTAAAGTCAAGTTTTCGAAATCGTATCGGTGATGATTTTTGAACGCTTGCGTAATTTATGCCGTAGAAATAGATGAACTTTCAAAGGTTACTAATGAAGATGTAATTGAGCGTTTCAAAAAGATGAAAACACGTAGAGGGCAATTGTAAAATGTACTTAAATTATGTAATGAATGATATTTTTGATGTTATATTTGATGGGTTAATAAATTTTTACTCATTATTTGTTTACCCAACCTTTTTTGACCCGACCCATTTTAACCCGTCACATTTGCTACTTACATAATCTTTTAAGAACTTTAATTTTGCCCCCCCTATTAAAAAATCCTGTATCCACCCCTGCATCTATTGAAAACCACCCTAAAATTTGTGTGTTTTAACTTAATATTGCTCAACAAACTTGAATCTTTTAGATCCGACTTGATGTTTTCTAACTATAATGTTGCTAACGCCTTTCTATACATGAATGAATAAGTTGGTTGGGTTGAGCGAGTTACGAGTTAGAACAGGTTCAAGTTAAGATGTATCATTTTAAAAGATAATTATTTTTGCCTGGGTTAAAACGAGTGCTAAGGGTTCAAAGGGTCGCTTTGGAATAAAATTAAATGATTGAATTGTCAATCGGTTGTATATTTATATTTAGTTATGTGTTAATATTCCATACACGTATCTATATATTTATTATTTTTATTATATCCTTTAATCAAACACTATTCTACTATTACTTCACTTCCAAGACATTTTATATTTTTAAATAATGTACAATCCCAATACAACTTTTGGTGATCTTATCTGTTAATTTTTAAACATAACCTGCAACAAAGAGATGCTATCACGGCAAATTTTCATTTTCTTGCTGAAGTAATGTAATCACTAAAGGATATGTGAATCTATCCCGGTGACAATTTGTTGTACCTATAGATGTCATGGATAATATAAGTGTCGCCATTGTAGGTGTCATCGTTATAGACTAACTTATCCAAATGATATGTCATTGTTATAGGATTGTCAATATTTGTTGTTAAATTAAAAAAACTTTATTTAATGTCCACAATGATGTTAAATGTCGTCGCTATAGATGTCGTTGCCATAGGCTAAGCTATTCTGATTAAGCTATTCTGATGACATGTCGTAGTTATAATGTGCTTGTTGACATTTTTTATTAAATAAAATAATAAATTTAGGGCCTATTAGCGATGTGGTCACATGTTTTAACATATTTTCTAATAAACTATAAGGTATATTTAATATCTATAATGACAACACGTCATCGGGTAAGCTACTTTTATAATTGAGTAAATTACTATTTACATCCTTGATATTTATTCATTTTAACTACTTGCATCCCTGCGGTTTCAAAATTGCCATCAGCCCCCTAACGTTTCATTTTTATATCCTCTTGTATCCAAAACCCTAACACCGTTAGTTTTTCCGTTAATTCTTCTATAAAAAGACTAAAATGCCCCTAAGAATTAAATATAAAAATAAAAACCACATCTTCCACATCTTCAAACCCCAATTCAACCCACTGAATCCCCAATTCAATCCACAATCAACCAAATTTCAAACCCTAGATTCGTACGAGGAAGGCTCTGAAGTGGGTTTGTATGGTACGGGCAGCGTCGTGATGGAGGGACGGCGGTGGTGGTGACTGTTTGCGGCGGTGGTGGTGTGTGTGGGGGGGGGGGGCTACGATGGTGGTGGTGGTAGGGGGCTGCGTTGGGTGGTGGTTGGGGGGCTGCGTTGGTGGTGGTGGTTAGGGGGGCTGCGTTGGTGGTGGTGATGGGGGGCTGCGATGGTGGTGGTGATGGGGGGTTGCGGTGGTGATGGTGATGGGAGGCTGCGGTGGTGATGGTGATGGGAGGCTGCGGTGGTGGCGGTGATGAGGGGCTGCATTGGTGGTGGTGATGGGGGGCTACGGTGGTGGTGGTGATGGGGGTTGCTGATGTTATGGTGATTTGCGGTGGTGGTGGTGGTGATGGGGGGCTGCGGTGGCGGTGGTGGTCCGACACCTGCTCCTCCCCGTGGCCCTCAACCCAACACCCTCGTGTCCAACAATCCATTCGCAGCTTCACCTCCGGCCACCGGAGCTTCACCTCCGGCCACCGGAGCTTCTTCTCCGACGCCTTCCTACTGCCCTCCCACCGCTGGGAACCAGATCTGTAAGTGCCGCCGGGAACATTCCGGCCAAACCTCATCTCCGGCGAACCAAACCTCTGTAAGTGCGACGGGGAAAGGAGTGGATGGTGGTGCTGAAGTGACGGGAGGAGGGGTGGCGACGGGTGGTGGTGTGGTGGCCGGAGGAGCGGTGGTGGTTGGTTGGTGGTGGTGAATGAAGAAGATGTAGTGATGTGCGGATGGTGGTGGAGAGGGAGAGGGGGAGAAGAGTGAGAGAGTGTGTTGGTGAATGAAGAAGATGATGTTGTTAGATTGGTTCAATTTATTTTTTTTATATTTATTAGGGATAGTTTAGTCTTTTTAGTAATAACTTTAACAGAAAAATTAACAGTGTTAGTCAGTTAAACTCAAATGGAGATAAAAATGAAATGACGGATACTCAAATGGAGATAAATTAAAAAGTTAGGGGGCAGATGGTAATTTTGAAACAACAGGGATGCAAATGGTTAAAATGAGAAAACGTTAGGAATGCAAATGGTAATTTACTCTTTATAATTTTATTTTTCCGTAACTATTTTAAACAACTAAATGACAAATTAACATTACATATCAATTAACTTCTTTGACACTCGACGATGATTTCGAATCTCATGCCCTCTCAATGTTTTGTGTTTCTCCAACTATCGAGATCAAATATTGCTGCAAAACTAAGTAGAAAACATTTAAAATTTATGAAATTGAAATACAAATAAAAATTGCATTATATACTTAAGAAAAGTGTGAGAAATAACACAATTTTATACTTGCCATGGATAGCCTACCAACTAAAATAATGGAAAGGAACAACCTTTCCAACCTCTATAGAAATCAGCCTTACAAAATCCAAGTTGTTCTCTCCAAAATTAATGCTTATTCTAATTTCTTTCAAGTTTTTATATAACTTTATGTTATTACCTTCTGAACTTCTTTTCTGCCTGGGTTGGGCTACATATGTTAAAACATGAAATTGAAAAGGTAGCAAATTTATAAAAGAGTTAAATGCTTTTTTGGTCCCTGGTTTTGTCTGCTTTATCCGGTTACGGTACCTGTGTTTTTTTTTGCGGTTACAATACTTCAATTTTAAAAAAATCGCTAAAACGACCATTCCGTCTAATTTCCAACTTGACAACGTTAACTTGCAGGGGTATTTCCGTCTTTTTACATGCTTGTCTTTTAAGGATGAAACAACCTGCATTTCTTCATCTTCAAGATTTCTTCGTCTTGTAGTTCAAATCACAGGTAGTTCTTTGTGTTTTTTCTTTGGGTTTTTCTTTGTGGGTTCAAATCGGGGTTGATGTAGTTCAAATTCTGTTTCAATTTTGTGTTTTTCTTTGTGGGTTTCGTTGATTTGGTAAATATGGTTGAATCGATTGCTGCAACATCCCTCTTAGGGCATAGGCCGATTTTAGGGCTTTTATGCAAGATTGTTCCTTTAAGCGAGTAGCTATGAGCCCTAATTGATTGCCTAGGGTTCGGGCGAATAGAGCCCGAGCAATGGAGTTGACTAAAGAGGTGTATAGTTTCAAAGAAGAAGATAGGTTTTCTAAGGGTTTTGATAATCGAATGGATACTGCGGTTGAGCGAAAGCCAGGGTTATGGCCCCTAATAACAAAGCCGATAACCCTTCGTTGAATAACCCGTTGATGCGACAAGAACAAATAGGGTGTGCTTGGTTAGGTGCTATATTTGAATGTGAAGGTGTTATAGTAGAGGATATATTGATCACGAGAAGCAGTCATGGATCGCGCTTTCTCAAGAAAAAGGCAAGTCCCCACCCCCTGCTTTCTTCCTTAGACGAATAGAAGGAATGAAAAACGAGCAGGCGATTTCAGAGGTTCTTTGTTGGTCAAGAGACCCGAGTGAGCTCAAGCGAATGTCTTTAAGATGAAGAAATTTTGAAGATGAAGAAATGCAGGTTGTTTCATCCTTAAAAGACAAGCACGTAAAAAGACGGAAATACCCCTGCAAGTTAACGCCGTCAAGTTGGAAATTAGACGGAATGGTCGTTTTAGCGATTTTTTAAAAATTGAAGTACTGTAACCGCAAAAAACAACACAGGTACCGTAACCAGACAAAACAGACAAAATCAGGGACCAAAAAAGCATTTAACTCTTTATAAAATATATTTAATATAAAGATGTAAAATTAACCGGAACAAATTACTTACAAGACTCGTAATTTGTAGGTTGATCCCCCACCATCTCCATTGTCTGCTCTAGTAATAGGTGTTGTCATTCCTTCAACAAAGATAACATATAGTAATGATAAAAGAAATTAAATAATAAATATAACAAACATAACAAATTAATATACATCATACCACAATAACATGTGTACAAGATCATCGTCATCATCGTCCTTATTGTCATTTACTTCGTGTTTCTCATCTGAATGGTACGCATCATCATATTTTTTTATCACCATCAATGAAACTTTCATCACCTACAATCAAGGTTAGGACTCAGGTCATCACCTTCATCTAAAGTCGTCTTATGGGCAAGTAGCTAAAGTTGACAACTAGTTAACAGTTATATCATTGAGTGTCCCAGAAATCATCTATCTTATCACTAATGACTTGTGCATTTGACTCACCAAATTCACTGTTTGAGTCAACAATGTAAAGTCCTCAACACGATCAATTCCACATATTGTTGCATTTGATAATCAAATTAAAACGGATGTATGCGTGTGTGATATCAAGGACTTTCAAACAAACTCAAAAGAATATTATTAATCAAACAATTACAATACCAAAGGAGTTTACATCGTTGAAGCTTGACCCACCCAAGGTGAGCTCCACGCGGGCGGCCTATCACACAACTCTCTACTCTCTCACCCTTAGAGCACTTTTTCAAAATGAAACACACATAATAAAATACAAGGAAAAAAAATCTATTTATACTATCTAGATATTCTCACGTGACAACATGAGGTTGTTGTGCGACAACATGAGGTTGTTGTGCGACAACTCCAAGTTCTCGCGTAATACGATTTGTATCCATCATCTTGGAGTTCTCGCATCCTTGTATTTCTAGCATGATTTGATTTTTTGCTTTTCACTTGATATTATAATCCATAAAAGCTAGTCCGTACAAACCACCAAGTTATAATTAGTTGATTGAGTGTTGTGCAAGTCACTTATCCCATACTTGAATGATTCCACAGTTTTAGATGGTGCACGTCTTCCATAACCAGCCAATTATCATGATCCGAAAAGGATCTTAGAGATAGAACACTTGTTTAGCTTTTCAAGCTAAAGTATAAAGCTGATCGCGGCACCATTCATTGCAAACGTACCATTCACGGTTGATGACATTAACAATGATAATTTTTTTCTTAATTAATCTCTTAGGTGACATGTTAAACCATTTACAAAGACATATTACAACAATCATGAACCATTTATATAGTCCAACTCTTTGATCTCCTCTAATTGACTAGAAAATAGGGTATCGTCTTCACCTATTGTAATGAAACCACTATTTGAAGTAGTGTGTCAAACTTCATGACGACGTGCCATAAAGCATGTTTCTATTGCAGTACAAGCAATGTAAGAATATGTATTCGATGGATCATGTGCCAACGCCTTTAGGTTGTTGGTAAATATAGACATATATACAATGATGAAGATGAAGATATATTTGCTTTGTAGAAAACTAGAGAGGGAGCAGGTGAATAAGTTTTTTTAAATTTGTTTTAAAACTTATGCTTGAATGTAAACTCTTATTAATTGTAAAGTCCTCATTATGATCGAATCCACCGAATATTGCACTTGATAATCGAATTAAGATAGATATGCATGCGAGTGATATCAACTAATAGTAACTCAATTCAATATCATTCACCAAACGATTACAAAACCAAAGAAGTATACATCGTTTAAGCTTGATCCACCCTAGTTGAGCTCCCCATAGGCGGCTTATCATACAACCCTCTATTCTCTCACTCTTAGAGCATTTTTAGAAATGAAACACACATGATGACATACAAAAGTTTTTGCATGAACTAAAGTTCTCTCACAAACTAAAGTTTTCGCATAAACTAAAAGTTCTCGCATGTACTTAAAGTTTTTGTATGGTTTTGAAAACTTACATTCTTTTAGATGTTTTCAGTTTTCTTGGATTTTGATTTTCACTTGATATTGTAATCCACAAAAGCTAGGGCAATTTTCCCCTTTGATTATGATATTAATCTATGTTTGACTTCAGTCACACATCTTCAAGAATTAGTTGATTCCTGGGCATCTTTCACTTTAGTTTTCCTCATCATCTATAACCTTCTCCTAATTGTATAACTTCATAAAGGATATATCACATCTAAATCGAGATTAAACTATTCTATATTGATTACTTACACTTAAGTAATATTACGCACATGACAGAGAGATCCAACCTCCATTTTGGATTCTCAAACAACCCAATTCTTCATTCTGATGATAAGATTCTATGATGATGAACCAAATCAGCAGAAGCATTCTCTCCCCTATGTAAGATAAAATAAGTCCACTTTTTCATAGCAAGAATACCAAACAAACTTGATTCTTCATTTAACTAAACCAGTCAATCATTCTTCCTATCAGTATGATAATATAAGCCCACATTGTCAAGTTGTAATTCACGAATGACTTGTATCAAATGTTGTAAATATAGAATCTTGAATTTGTTCAAACATTACAAAAAACCCTATTTAAGTACCAAACTTGAAATCATCTAGCATCTTACAGATATAGGTAGAACACTTGTTCTATAATATTCAAATGCTAACAAGTTTTCGCATCTAGATCATGTTCTTGCATTTTGCAAAGTTTTCATAAAAATTGACATATTTAAGTTTTTGCATGGATTATGAAGTTTTCGTATGGTGAAGTTCTTACATGAGAAAGTTTTTCAAATGACGATAACTGCTGAAATGTTTTCACATAGAAAATTGTAAAGTTCTTGTCACGATCATATTGTTGAACTTGATAATCAAATTTGATATCATCGAACTTCAAACAAACTCAATTGAATATTATTAATCAAAGGTTACAATACCAACGGAGTTTACATCGTTTAAGGTTGATCCATCCGAGGTGGGCTCTTCTCAGGTGGCCAACACATCTCTATGCTCTCTCAATCTCAGAGCACCTTATAAATGAACACACATAATGAAATACAAAATAAAAAAAATCTATATATACTATCCAAATGTTCTCGCGCGAGAACATTAAGTTCTTGCGTGACAACACCATGTTTTCATGCGATGAGATTTTATCCATCATCTTGGAGTACTCGCATCCTTGTATTTCTTGCATGATTTGAGTGTTTGCTTTTCACTTGATATTGTAATCCATAAGGGCTAGTTCCTTACAATTTCCCCCTATGGATTATGATATCAAGCTATGTTTGACTTTAGTCACTCATCTTTAAGAATTATCCGATTTTCGGGTATCCGACACTTTAAATGTAAAGTCCTTGTCACGATCGATTCCAAATACTTTTGCACTTGATAATCAAATTAAGATGGATACGTGCGTGTGTGATATCATCGAACTTTAAACAAACTCAAACGAATATTATTAATCAAATGATTACAATACCAAAGGAGTTCATATCGTTTAAGCTTAATCCACCCAAGGTGAGCTCCCCTCAGGTAGCATATCACACATCTCTATGCTCTCTCACTCTCAGAGTACCTTTACAAATGAACACATATAAGAAAATACAAAGGAAAACATCTATGTATACTATCCAGATGTTCTCGCACAAAAACATCAAGTTCTCGCGCGGTAACTCCAAGTTTTCACGTGATGAGATCTTTATCCATCATCATCATCCTCTTGATCACTAAATCCATAGTCTACCAGATCTAAATCATCATTATCATTCACCAGGTCAGGAATAGGCATAACATGCTTAGGCTCCACAAACGCCTCGCTAATAAACTGTACAGGTTGATCCCCAGTAGCCTGAATAGGAACAGTAGATGAAGGCTCTTGATCAACATTAGCAGTGTCTATTGTCCTTTCTGTATCAATAGGATCAATAACATGCTTTTTAATAGAGACAGGATCATAAGCATTTTCAAGACCAACAATTTGTTGTCCACTAGATTCTCTAACTTCCATGATGTGTTGCTTAGTAGACAAAGAATATACACAGGAAGTGAGATCTCGTAACTTCTGCTCCATGATCTGAACATAGCTAAACATGGAATGTTGCTGATGCTCTAAACTCTTGATCTTATCATCTTTCCCTTGCATACTCCTACATAAATCACCAATTAACTGTGTCTTCTCCAACATCTCCTTTTGTAATACACCAATTCTTTGCTCAAGAGTAACCCTAGTAGGTGAAAACTGTGCAGACTCTTGTTGTGGTCATGGATCTGGAGTAGTATTAAGAAAATCAATATCTCTAAATAAATCATCATGAGTTTGATCCCTTGATGGTGTTCTCAATATATCCTTAGTAGTAGGCATAGATGATGATGTTACAGTTGTTGATTCTGTAACAATCACTGGTATAGAAGACTCACTTAGTGTTACAGGAGTATCAAGAATAGGAACATCACTAGTTGACACAGTGGTCATCCGGGTCCGACGCTTATGCAACACTCCTCGTCCTCTACCCCTCCCACGTGGACTATCAGAATCATCCCTCTTCCTTGCCATCGTCTTCTTTCTCTTCTGAGTAGATGGCCTCAGGTATAAAATCTGCATCTCTTTCCTTAGCTGTGCGTTTAGTAGGAGTTACTTGCACTCTGGGATGCTCTTGAAACACATAGGTTACATTCCCAATCTGGTCACTATCTATCTCACTACCACTCTTAGTGAACCAAGTGTTTACTTCATCCAAGTCAGACCTGTCAGCACCCTGAAAACTTTTAGGAGCTTCTTGGGCAGTACTAGTAGAAGTACCAAATATGTCAGCTTGATCAGTTTGGTATGTCTCAATCTCATGTGGTTGTGCCTTTTCTGAAATCCTTCAACAAACCTCCCAAGTTTAGCAAAATGGGTTCTATCCCAAGAATTTCCTCTAGCTCCGATCAAATAAGTCAATATGTCTTTCTTCATCATCATGAGAACATAGGTAGACGAGTCAGACACTGCTAACTCAGGATGAGTAGCATTCACTATCGTCTGTATAAAATCTGAGGTACATAATGACCTTCTTCCCCACAACAGCTATCATATTCTTCTGAATCTCAGCAAACATAGCCTTGGATATGTTGTATGGTAGATCATCAATAAGTGATACCAGCAGGGAACCGAACACATCACTTAAACTATGCATACCAGCCTTAAGGTTGCTCAAGCAGTGTATCACAACATGAAATAGATACTTCCAAAATAGAGATAAATACTTCTTCTCTAATGAAGGGTATCTGTGACTGTATCCCATCCTCATCAAATAATCTTTAGCAACCTCATGATCTATCTTCACAGGTGCATTAGGCTGATCCTCTAATAACAGAAGACTTTTAGTCACCTCGACTGTAATCATAATCCTCTTTCATTTAACTGGCGCTATTATACATGGTTCTCCCTGATCATCCATATCATTAGTTATTGTAAGCCAGAACTGATCAATGACATCAGTGTATATAGTTAGATTGACTATAAGAGCATGATATATACAAGAAGTCTTAAGTCCCTTAATCAAAGATCTAAACAGAGCCTTATCCTCTGGAACTTCCTCTAGATAAGCTACTGCATTATGGTTCTTATTGAAAACCATTTGACAAGCCATCTGAAAGACAAGAAGAATAATAAAATGATTAATTTCAGATTCACATTGATTTTAGACTTAGAAAATTTTGAAATTGAAAATTTTTAGAACTTTCCGCATGGATACACTAATTGCATGTGATTACTTAACTTGTCACACGAACAAGTCAACCATTCACATGATTCAAATTTTGACTAAAAATCAACCAATCACGCGATAAGTCAAAGTTTCTACGCGACAAGTTTTGAACTTTTCACGTCTGTTTAGATTCCCATATGCTTTTGACATGCGACAGGTTTTGAAATTTTAATTTTCAAATTGACTCATTTCCAGTGTGTTTAAACCATCAAATCATGTTCAGTTATAGTCGATTAAGGTTTTATTAAGGTTTAGTATGATTAATTTTGTTCAATTTTAAGTGTGTTTGTCCATGAACATTCAGTTAAGGTTCAATCACTTACAAACCTAACAAATAATACGAACTCTACCTTGTCAATTGACGCTGATGATGGAAATTTCTAGCCACATGATTTGGCTTTCCACACACATAAGATCATTTATTAGAGTACACTTTTTGCTCTTGAGTCGTTCTCACAAACTGTTGATAACTTCTACAGTTATCATAGAATCTGGCTTTAGTATTTCTTTGGCCTAGAGATTCCATCGTTTCCCTTTTTCATTAGAAATTGTTCTAGATGATGTCGAAAAGTTCGATGTTATGTTTCTAATGGAATGATTCACTTCTGAGACCTGAAATGTAGCTTTATCCTTTTGAATTGAAGGTACTGGAATAGGACAGTGTCCTTGATACCTATTCTACACGCATCTTGTATCATAGAGTTAGTAATAATTGGAGACTTATCTTTAAAGAAACTTGCATTTTAAAAAAAAATATAATCTTCTTTATCAATGTTGATTTTCAAGTCAGAAACTGATGTTGTGTCTTGTTTCTTTTCTTTTTGTGTAAAATCTATTTTTGATTCTAATTTCAGTTGTTTATTAGACAATTTCGGACAATCATGAGTAGAAATAAAAACATCTAAAATTTCATTAATGTTTGATGATGAATTACATGAAGATTCTCATTAAAAAATTTTTTCTTAAAATATAATTAATTATCACTTTTCCAATCTTCAACCAACCATTCTTTCTTCAACCAATCTAATTCATCATCACTTTCTTCTCGCGTGGCAACTCCAAGTTTTCACGCGATGAGATTTTTATCCATCATCTTGGAGTTCTCGCATCCTTGTATTTCTTGTATGTGACAAGCTGTATATTTCAGGTTAACCTCGTTCTCTCAACCTAACCCCTCTCCATTATCGATAACAAATTAACTTATTGTTACTAAATGATATTGGTTGTTATCCTAAATATTTGTAATGACTAAATCCAAATAAATTACATTTAACTAAACTCAAGATACAAATTATGTAAATTAGAGAAACTAGGGGGGCAACTGTGTCAACTTAATCAACTCTAATAAATATTTAACCAACCCTCCTTTCCCCTGTCACCACCACTTCGAAAAAAAAAAGAAGAGCAGAAACCCCTCCCCACAACCCTAAACCATCCACTGCCGTCACCACGCTATCATCACCTTTGCGCAAGCTGCACAACTCCGGGAACCACAAAAGTCGACCGGAACAGCCCTTCAGTAAGTATCTTTGCTCGTCTCACGTTTCGGGTTCGATTATGGTCTCGGCTCACGATACAGGGTGCACGGTTTGGCATTTCGTGCCCCGGTGTGTTGTAATCACCGTGGCTATGCTCGCTTAAAGGGTTATGTATTCTGCGTATGTACGAACGTGTATATTTTCTGAGTATGTGCGTATGTATATGTTCTGCGTTTGTGCGTCTGTATGTACGTATATGTTTTCTTTCGTGCGCATGTATGTGTGTTCGATCGTTATGTGGGTTGTGGGTTGGGTGGTGCAGCTGGATTTAATCTGTCTACGTATAATATATACATATATATATATATATATATATATATATATATATATATATATATATATATATATATCTATACTACATATAATATGCAACTCTTTAGGGTAAAATAGTAATTTTGCAAAATCTCTTAAAATTAAGAAATGTACATGTGTTCATGCACAAGGTACAACTTTGTTTGCTTGGATGTATATGCAACGGAGGTCAAACTGATCTTCATCTCCATCATCTTCATCTCACATCCCAATCAAAAGAAAAGAACAACCTTCGCAGGAAAGAAAAGATCGGGAGAACCACCAAGATGAAAGAAGAAGGTCTGCGATGTTCTTTTCTTCTGCAGATCTGAACATGGCTGAGGATTTCCACTTCTCGATCGATTTTCAAATGGGCGGGCATTGGTGCTACTCAAATGGGCGGGCGTTTTCAAATGTGCACACATCTCTATCGATTTATACCTTCATTGGGAACCCCGGTATCATAGTTGCTTTCTGTTTTTAAAATTTGAACACAGCCACACACATATTCCCGACTCTTACGTACCTAGGGTTAAATTTCTAGAGCTGCTTGTTTTTGTTAGATAAATTATAATAATTTTTCAGATTTCTTGAGTCGAGTGGGAGTTTTAAGAAATATGAAGTAGATGTTCGTGTGTGAGATTCATTTTTTTGGATTTTGGGGGTTTTCCTTGATCGTTCACTGATCTGAGAAGATCTAGCTTCGCAATTTTGGTCATAAATATGAACTTTGTATGACATTTTTTGGGGAATTGATGTACAAAAGCACATAGAAATGATGACTGTTGATTAGTAGTAGCTATATTTATTCTTCTTGTTGTATACATTATAAACTTTCATGACATGTGTTATGCTTTTATATTGTAGGATGCTTTATATATGTATTAGTGGTGCTCAGTGAAGTCTTCTGTTGAGTTATCATCCTTGTTTGGTAAGTTACACTATTTATTGCAGAGTAAATTCATTATTTTTTCACATAGTTTCACTTTGGAGATCACAAATGTAAACAAATAAGCATTCTGTATCTTCATTTTCTTTTTGTTAGGATTTAGACATTTCTAATAGAAGAAGAGAATAGCAAAATATTGGTGTTCCACCGGCACACACACACACATAACCACACAAAGCAAAGTTAGGGTTGAAGCTCCTATTAGTTGTAACCACCATTCTGGCCAGAAGCTCCTCCGAACAGGTACAACTACTCTACCATTTAATGTATATCACTTTTTTATTTATTATGAGATTCATAAAAGTTATACATCCTGAATGTATGTAGATGGTATGGAGATTTCTCTTGACTTTTTGATTACCTTTTAGGTTGGAGCAAACCTCTTTGATAGTTGATAAAGATAAGTAAGTCTTTTTTTATCATACTTTCAATTGCGATTAAATTTTATTAGAAGGCTTCTAACAATTGCGGGTGCTCTTGGGAAGGAACTTCCAATGATAATCAGTTGTGAGAGTGAAGGAAGCCTGGTTGTTTGAGCAGGTGTTTAGAGTAGGATCATTGTTGGCTAACAAAGGTACGTTTCAATCCCAACTACTAATAGACATTTTAGCTATTGTCAATTATAATTAGACTGTGTATCAAAAGTTGATTAGAGTGTTGGACCTGTTGCGGGTCAAGCATTTGAATGGAAGAAATGATCTTGATGAGGTCTTGAAGGTCAAAGGATTTATAAGAACAACAAATTAGATCTTGGTTGTGAAAGCTTATTGGGGTGATTTTTATGTTTTTATGGGGATTAAACATAACTACAGGCACTACGCTCCAGTATGTATTCCCTTTGCAAGTTCTCATCCCTAAAACCCTTATATATTATGAGATTTTCTTGATGGACCTGCGTTTTCATTTTACTGTTCCGGTGTGTCAAAGTTTCCAGCTATCTGAGAAAGTCTATGGTATAATGGTAATATCTCTGTTTAAGGTTGTGAAAATTTTTCAGAAAAGGGGTTCCTCCAAAATTGTGCTCCCTTGTTTGCACCTTCATTGTTTGTGTCTGCAGTTTATTCTCCATGTTGGTGCTTTAACTGATGATGTCTTTTTGCTTCTTTTTCTTATGTTGTGACTGCCAATGGACATCCGTTCTAATCACTCTAGCACATGTAGAAGCTTGCTTTGATGATTTAAAGGTATAATGTTTCAAGATATCACTACATTGTTGTTTTATTCAAAGGCACCACTGATAAATGATCTTGAACTTATGCAGGTTTCAGATTCTTAGGGACCTCCTTCCTGAGAACGATTAGAAGAGTAACAATGCTTCATTCTTGTTGGAGGTTTGTGTTTATGATGTTGCATTTTGGTAATGTAATCACAATAATATGTGTTTATTGTTTTATCTTTATAAGTACCATCAACTGGATAATCATATGAAGTTGCTACCAGTTAAAATCAAGAACTTGCTACTGATCATGTCAAATGTATTTTTAAACAGAAAGTTGGAGAAGATGCATACGAAAAGGTAAGATCTTTTCGAATATTATGGATGTCTTGAATAATATGTCTTGAAAATATTGAAGGGTTTTTTGAATTATTACAAGATTAGTGTTAGTATAATTGTCAAAATTGTATAATTGGTTGTTTGTGTGAGAAGCAATACAAATCAATGGTTAAGAGGAATCTTTTTTGAATTTTAATGTTATGATTTGGGTTGAAATGATGTAAAATTGATCTTTTGTGTTTGGCAGTTGGATGTTATTGGGATTGATGAGGCGCAATTCTTTGATGATCTTTATGACTTTTGTTGTAAAGCTGCTGATCATGATGGAAAGACTGTTATAGATGCTGGTCTTGATGGTGATTACTTAAGGTGTTTAGCTTAATTATGTATTTATGTCATCATTATATATCCATTGTTTTACCTTTATCTAAATTACTTTCATTTGGCAGAAGGAACTTTGGTCCGGTGCTTGATATAGTACCCCTTGCTGATACAGTAACTAAATTAACAAGAAGAAGCTCAACTCGGGACGTCTGTTTCCAACAACAAGGACGGTAATAAACTAGCATTTCTTTTTCTGTTGCACCAATTTTTATAATAATTTTGTATATTCATCCTTTTTTTTTTTTTTTGCAGATTCTGTCTGTAGTGAAGCAACAGTGCAGGAACTTAGATGCGATGAAACTAACTGTTGTGAATTGCTAGATGAAGAATTTATTCAGGTTCAGAAAATACTTTTAAATTAGGATAATTTATGTAGCCAAAGTAACTCCATACATTTACATATGGAAGTTTTAATTGATTGCAGGATCACACAAAAGGCAACTACTCTTCAACAGTAGAAACTATCTTTTCACCCATCCCACAATCCATTGACAATAACAGTGAAGCAGCTCCTTCCTGCGATGGAGGTAAAAATAATAAAGTTTTCTGAAAAATGTTTGGATTTGCTTTACAAAACTGATTATAGAAGGTTTATAAGTTGTATTTATAATATTTACTTTTTAGTGTTTGGATAAAGTGATGATGGTTATGAGGTTATCTGATTACTAAGTAACCAGTTTCATACAGCAAAACTGATTATGTTAACAACATCAACATTACTTATTTACTCCTGTACCCATGTTTATTTTGCAATGGCAGTATTAAATGTTATCAGAGTTATATTACTATATATGATTTGTTTGGAAAGTTTCTTCTATATATAGCTTAGTAAAGTTTTTTCTTTTAGAAAATCATTAAAAACATTGTTTGTTTTGACTATTTTACTATCAGTTACTTGAAGAAACAGAATTTGTTAAATACTAACAACTGAATATCTAATTATTAGAGCCGATTACCTGTTGTGCTTATTTATTATTACCAAATCAGTTCCAAATCGCAAATGCAAGCTCTAACTGTGTTTTTTATTGTCTCTATTTAGATGATGAATATATGATATTAACTTTTCTTGAGGATAGCAACGATTATGATGACAGAATACAAACCTGTTCAGAACCTGTAATGGCTTCCGAAGAATCAAGGCCTTCGGAAGTTAGTTGGGGTTTGATAACACAGGTAATCAACAACACACACAATAATCTTTACTCTAATCACATCATCTGCTTGATATAGTACCCCTTGCTGATACAGTAACTAAATTAACTGCCAGATGTGAGTTATGTGGCAAACGGGCCCATTTCACCTTCAGGAAGACTAACGAGACAGAAACCGAGCTTATACGTGGGGCTGATATGTATATGCCTGTTTGTCGTCAACATTATGTTAACGGGCATATGGTGAAGAAAACCATCAGTTAATTGCATCAACAGTCTGTTAACAACTTGATGTTTGTTCTTTGGTTTTACTTGTTATTGTAGTTTTATACTATTATCAGTTAATTGAGTTTTCTGATACTCATGACATAAATATACTATACAGTAGAAGTCACGCATGTATTCAGAAAACAAATATCGCATTGTGAAATATGTCGATGTCGTCGCCGCCGCATCGCGCGGGTTCCTTACTAGTATATATATATAGGGGAAGGTTCTACTAAAAAATATATTTTGTCTAAGAAGACTAAGAAGAAATGAGGTGGTGACATGTGGCAAAACTAGAAAATAGGATTAAAGGAAATTTTGGTCTATCAATTATTTAATCTAATTCCCTTTCTCCTTTTAAAAATATAGCACATTTCTTTTACACACTTTTTTCACCCATAAATCCTATGAAAAATTAACCTTAAAATACAACCAAATCCCAAATGTCACTCATTGTCTTAAACTTCATAATTACATACAACAACTAATCGGTGATTAGAGATGATAACTTGAGCGGAGGATATTAATTGGTAGTGTTTTAAGACAATGATTCAGTAGTCAATGATAGTGGTAATTGGAGATAATGAATAATGACGGAGGATAATATCAATGATCAATGATACTCAAATGTCATTCGTTTTATCACACTTAGTTGTCATGTTGATTGTTCAAGCACAAAACAATATATAGATTGTTGTTCTAACGCCAAACAACACGAAACGTGTTATATTAACGCAAATAAGGAGTATTAAAATTGAAAAAAAAGTGTTATTTCTATTTTGTTTGATATTTTGACATAATACACCACAGAAACAACACATGAGACCTTAAAACAACATAGAAAATATTACGTAAAATTGCATAAAATTGTGCTATTTGACAAAACAACACAAAACTGTGCTGTTTGACGCAAAACATCACAAAACTGTGTTGTTTGACGCAAAACAACACAAAACTGTGATGTTTTGATAAAATACAATACAATTTTGTGCTGTTTTGATGAAATACAACACAATTTAATACAACATAATTTTGTGCTGTTTTATGAAATCCAGCACAATTTTGTGCTGTTTTATGAAATATAAAATCCAGCGCAATTTTTGTTGTTTTATGAAATCCAGCACAATTTTGTACTGTTTTATGAAATACAGCACAATTTTATGCTGTTTTATGAAATCCAACATAATTTTGTGCTGCTTTATGAAATCCAGCATAATTTTGTGCTTTTTTATGAAATCCAGCTTAATTTTGTACTGTTTTATGAAATACAACATACTTTTGTGCTGTTTATGAAATACAGCACAATTTTATGCTGTTTTATGAAATACAACATAATTTTGTGCTGTTTTATAAAATACCGCACAAAAACGTTAAAATGCAGCACAATTTCACCTAATTTGTTTTTTTAAAATATAGCAATACTATACTCAATTTAAAGAGAAAAGAATGCTTGATTTTATGGTGTAATTTTTTTAAAAAAATAATCTAGCATGAAAAAGTTATAAACGTTTAAAAAATTGGGGGAAACTCAAAAAAGTCAACAAAAGTGGTTACATACCCAAAATACCGATTCATTTTTTTATTTACAACTTTATCATGTTAGACATTGATTAAGAAATGGAAGGCTAAGATCATTTCTTACCTTTCTTAGGCTAAGATCATGTATGTGTGTTCGATCGTTATGTGGGTTGCGGGTTGAGTGGTGCAGCAGGATTTAATCTGTCTGTGCATAATATATATATATATATATACATATATATATATATATGTATATATATATAATGGTGTGTGGTGGTGCCTCGTGCATATATATGCATGTATATAATTGATTAAAAATGAGAATTGGTGGGCTGCCAAATGAATGCATAATTGTGTGTGTATGTAATATGCATGCGTGCTGTGCAATCATGTGTGTGTTTAAAATTTTGGTTCATTATGTGTGCATATATATATACCCGAAGATGTATGTATGTTCTTGTGTTATAGGTACAACCTATATGTGTGTTTTGATGTGTGGTTTGAAGCACATATATAATGCATGTGTGTGTTGTTACATGGTGTGCATGTGCCTATGTATGTGGGTGTGTGTTAAACCGGTTATGAGGGTTAATTCTTAGGTGTTCTAACTAGTAAATATGAGAATAAGTATGGGCGTATGGTGGTTGTTCAGTTTGGGGTTATTAGAGATAAGGTACATACATCTAAGTATATATCATAAGTTGATGTTAATGTGTACGTGTGTGCTCAGAAGTTTGTTAATCATGAACGTTTGAGTACTTAACATACTAATCTCTGAGTAACAAAATGCATGATCTTGATATATGAGTTCATGACGCGTGCATATTATATACAAAATGTAGTATATAGATAGTAATTATGTACTATATATATATATAAATATATATAACGTATTTATATATATATAGTGCGTACATAGTATATATTATATGGTGTGTGGAGTGCACATAAAATATGGAGTGTTAATGACTTGTTTTATAACCGACACCGTAATCGAGTCGCGAAACGTGAAACCGTACGACCCATTATTAATATTTAATACTTAGTAATATCTATGTAATAAACATGCATCCAGGTTGTTTGGAAACTTAATTGTTTTGCTTACACTTATCGATTTTGCTGTGCACTCGAGGTGAGTTTTCACGGCCCCATTTTAATTTCTTTCCTTTTCGGGGGAGAAATCATGCAAACACTATTTTTGTTATGGTTGCCAATATTATTGATATCGCCTGTTACATTAGTGGAGACACATTTGAAAGTCCTTACAGTATCGAACCGTTAGTAATAGGATTAGCGAGGTAATTCTTAGTAGTACTACTGGGTTTGACAAACCCCACCTGGGCTAGTCGCGCTAACTTGATTGGAGGTCAAACGCGTGCGTAATTGACCTAACGATTACCACGGTCTGTGATAGACGTGGTGGAAAGGCACTAAACACACACAGTTAGCTTCGGTTTGAAACACTAAGTAACTTGTTTATAGGCTAGCTACCTATCAATATGCTTTACATACTAAACCATTTGAAACACTTTCTGACACATTACTTGTTGATTAAACCTGTGGACTCACCAACTTTATGTTGACACACTTTAGCATGTTTTCTCAGGTCATAGGAACGCACAAGGTTAAGAACTCAGCTAGGAATGCATTCATGGCATACATCACAACTCAATCATTTTATTTTGTTAAACGTTATTGACTTTTATGGTTTAAACGCATGTTGATATAATTTACTGTTGATTTCTGTTTTCGAAACGCTTTCGTAAGTTTGAAACACTTATGTTTGGTTTAAAAGTCTAATTACTTAACGTGATGTTTTGCAACTATTAATTCTATGTAAATGGTGCTATCTGAGTTCCTGGTGTGTCACACGCCTGATGGTAAAACCCCGTTTGCAGATTTTGAGGGTGTGGCACTGTATGATTTGAGTTTTTGCATTTCACTTGATATTGTAATCCATAAAGGCTAGTTCCTTACAAAAAAATTTTGTACAGAAAAGTTTGCGCAAAATACAATTAATTTTATGAAGAATTCGCATTGAAAAGTTCTCTCAAAATACGGTCACGTTTGCAAAGTTATCGCAAAACGTTGTTATACCCACGAAAACTTCAACGAAATCGAAGTTTTGAGTTTGAATCATTGCTACAGTCTTAAATATTCATTTTTCACCATCTAAGCTTGAGGATACTGAGCGTAATGATGCAGATCATCATTATAGCATGTAACAAAGTTGATTCCGTATGTGTTCACCCTTGACCAAACCATCATGTCTTCAATCTTCATGTTTAACTTCTTAAAACTGTTGATCGCGGAATGAAAATCCATATATCAAGAACAATGCCTTGTTGTGATACCAAATGTAAAGTGATCATAACGATCGAATTCACAAAATGTTATGCTTGATAATCAAATTAAGAAGGAGTGTACATGTGTGATATCAGCGAACTACAAACAAACTCAATCAGATATTATTACCAGAAAATTACAATATCAAAGGAGTTTACATCGTTTATGCTCGATCCATCTGAGGTTAGCTTCTCTCGGGCGGCCTATCACACAACCCTTTGCTCTCTCACCCTCAAAAAACTTTTACGAATGAAACAAACATAATTAAATACAAAAAACTATTAATACATAATGGGCTTCATAAGAAAATTTCCAAACTTTTTGCATGAACTAAAGTTCTCGTATGAACTAATAAATTCTCTTGTGAACTTTAAGTTTTCACATGCTTTTGAAAACGTACGTCCTTTAAGATATTTTTGCTTTCTTGGATTTTGGTTTTCAGTTAATATTAACATCCATACAAGCTAGGACCTTACATTAATCAACCCCAAAAAAATTATATATGAAATGTGTGACAACCTTAAAAATAATAAACAATTTTACGACTAAATAAATTATATTATTATGTCAAGTATATATAATTTACTTATACATGTTACATGCATGAATATATATAAAATGTACGTATGCATGTTTGCATGCATGCATATATATTAGAGTTGGTTACGTGTGCCTACATATGTGAAATTTACGTGTGTATGTTTGCATGCATGTGTTGAATATCTAAGCATGCATGTTTATATTCTTGCATGTACACATATATTCCGTTTATGCATATATATAAATATAATTTGCATGTATGTATATATATACACACATAATTTAACTTATGGTTATCTATATATATATATAAGGATAATAGGACACCATGCATGCATAGGCAATGTAAAATGTATATGTACCTAAAAACTATGACACCTACAAATACATAATAAGCTAAAATTTTATCAAACCCAACCAAATATTTAAACACTAACTAAAAGCTTCACTAACACTTTAAAACCCGGTTCGTTATCAACCCGATTAAAACACCTAAGCTTGCAACTAAGACATTGATGACTCACACCACCCCCCACCTTTTGGGTTCTACACAAACCGAACCCAACCATCCTCACCTATCGGCTTTTGCTTGAAGGATTGCCACCTTGCATGTCTCTCAACACCTATCACCACCTAGTGATACCACCACCCGCCACCACATAACCCTACTATCACCACCACTCGCCACCTAGCTCTACCACAATCATAACCATCAAGAGAGGTGGCAACCTCTCGGCAGCCCTTGACACCAACAACCATTACAACCCGCCACCACATCACCATCATAATTGCAATTAAGAAAGGTGGCAGCCTCTAAGCATCTCTCGGCCACCATGATAACACATAAGAGGAGCTACACCTCTTGAGTCACCAAAGCTAGGACCTAGGCTATAACCACCTAGCCTTGGCAAGCACTATAAAAGCCCCTCTCGGTCACCCTTCAATCGCACACCACACCACCATCTAAGTTCCTTGATCTCTCTCGGATACTCTTTGGGACACAAGCACGCCACAACCTCAACCGCACACCATCACCATACTCTCCTTGGTTTTTCTTGGAACACCACCTTCCAAAAACAACCGTAAGCATCACTACCATCACCTCTCGGATACTCCAAGAAACACCAACATCCTCACCAGCATTCAAGCAACCGTGTACCAGCCCTTGGATTCCCGCAGCAACAACATCCAAAAAGGATTTTAGAACTCAACTCTAAATTAGGTTTTATACATCAATACATATATACACACGTGAATGTGTTTAAACACATATGGTCCTATGACTTTCTCTCGTGTATGAATATATATATTTAGATAATCCTTACATAATAAAGCGAAATAATAAAAGAAGATAGATTGTGGGAACAAACATTGTTCCAAAAATGATTTGTATAGTTTGTTTAAATAAACTAAAAATATAAATAAATTTGAGAAAATTCTGATAAATTCAAAAAATGATCCTTTTGAAGTATAAAGGTCTCTGGAGTTATTTCAGAATTTATTTCCATGTTATAATGGAAATACGAATTTTTATGTGTTCTGCAGTAGAAAAATCAAAAAAAATACTTAAAATATATAATAAATTCTGAGAAAATCAAGGATGCATTGTTAAATCTGAATCTGCAGAATATATAAATTTCATAGTTTTTGGAGTGATATAGCTATTTTTGTGAAATATTTGGATTATTGTGAAAATTTCAGAAACTAATCTCTTATGTGTTAGATTCTGATAAATTTATGAGATGTTTTATTTCGTGTGAAGAACCTTCTATAAAAGTTTGGGAATTTATTGACAACATAAACTATTTTTAATGATTTTTGGTGAATTTATACTAATATAGAAAATAATCTGAAACTTGTTAAAATACAAGAAATTAATATGTTATTTAAGAATTATAAGTCTATTTTTTATAAAAATTTCTAGATTTATTGAGGTGCTAAAAATTTTAAAGAAAATATTTACATATTAGATATTTTGCTTATAGGCCCGCACGTGGAATCCAGGTGAAACTCATAGCCCCATTTTGACCTTTTGGTATTTGTAATGTTTTTAGGGGTAAAAGCATACTGGTTGTGTTGATGCATTATTTTTGAAAATATTTTGAGACTTACTGTCATTTGTGATACAATCATTAGTTCGAATGAGGAACCGTATGACAATATTAGTAGCGCTACTTAGAAGAATATTTGCACCAACAGGATGAGTGTTGTGATGCTATTTTCCTTCACCTAACCGAATGAAGGCTGAGATGTAATATTATCTGATTTTGTGAATTATTTCATGACAGTATGATTATGTATGTGAACAGGTTTGGTTGTAATTGGTGCATCAACAAAATATTTTGTCTGGATATAAACCTATGATCTCACCAACTTTTTGTTGACTATTTTGAGTATGTTTTTTTTCAGGAAATCATGCCTAACGCGGTTGATTTTAGTTTTGATGTCCCTAATGGTTGGGGCGAGGTAGTTGGAAAAGTTTGTGTGACCATAACTGTCAACATTGTTGACAACAGCGTGTATGTGGATGCGCACTTCCATCGCCTCCGAAGACATGCTATAGTTTAACAAGTGTTGTAAAAGATTATGTCAAATTTTGGATAACTATGTTATATAATGTAATCTCGGCTGATATGAATAAATGCATGTCTTGTTTGATGATTATTGTGTAAGTATGAATATTGTGTTTACTCCACTATAATTAATGCACTCTGATCAAGCAAGTCACACCCAACCAGCATCTTTCACGCTTCTGCCGAGATATGACAGGTTGGTATCAGAGCCATTGGTTATAGGGATTTAGATATTTTGAAAATATCTAGACTATAACCATAAGCTCAAGATTAGAATTATTTTCTATAATATAATTTTATGATTTTATGAGAACTATGTGAATTATATGAAATTCTGTGATTTTATAATTTCATGTTTAGACATTAATAAATTATAATAATATTTGACTAACCATTTTGTGAAATATTATAAAGAAATTCGTGCAGTTATGAATTCAGATAGTTACCACTATGAGACCGATCCTTCCGAGTATCCAGACCATAGTAACTCTAAGGAAATAACACCTGAACCAGAACCTCAACAAGCTATGGATATCCCTCCAACAGAAGTGGAAAATAAATCAAAATTTTATGTTTGACGTGCACCAGTACATGTGGGAGGAAATACAATTAAGACTCCTAAGAAAAAGATACAACGTGGGAACAAGTTTAGGACTAAGCAAGCCGAGGATGTAAAAATGTAACATTCTGATTCCCCTAAAAGTAAAGATAAGGTAACTAAAAGACAAGAGTTGGATCAAGTGAAGACAGCTCGGCGAACTCTTAGAAAACTTAAGAAAATACAGCTAGGAATATAGAGAATCCAGAAGGACATCAAGAAACTCAAAACACCTAAGAAGAATATCTTCGCAAGGATATGGAAGTGGATTCACAGGAACTAGAAAACTATAGTTTAACTCATTAATAAGAACCCAAATAATATATGTACTTTTGTGTTGAAATATTTAGTTAATATATGCTAAATGATTTTGTGTTAGAATATTTATTTATGATACTAATGTTATAATTCACTATAGTGAATCATGCCACCAAAAAGAAACACTCAGCCTGTCCGAAGAACAGCTCGAGTAGGACGACCCAGAACCCGACTTGGGGAAGAAACGCCCGTGAACACTGACACAAATGAGAATGATAGGATTTCTCAAATAGTGGCCCAACAAATAGAAGCTACCTTACCTACCCTGATAACTCAACTACAACAGAATCTGAACATTAGAACCACCTCACACCCACAGGAAAGGCCTGAAAATATTAACACAGAAGAGCGGCAGGAAGAGGAAATTCTGAATAGAGTCTCAAAGGGATGTTCTTACAAAACCTTCATGTGCTACAGACCCCGGGAATTCGATGGAAGAGGAGGAGCTGTGCAAGCCTTAAGATGGCTAGATGAAATGGAAGGAGTTTTGAAAATCAGTAACTGTGCTAAAAATTTCAAGACACTGTTTGCTTCTCATTCTTTAAAAGGAGAGGCACAATCCTGGTGGAAAATGGAGGTACACACTAGAGGTAGGAATGTCATGAATAAGATAAGTTGGGAGGAATTTAGAAATCTAGTAATAGAAAAATACTGCCCTTCTAATGAAATAGAAAAACCAGAGGCTAAATTCTTAGCACTAGAAATGAAAGGAGCTGCACACCGGGAATATACTGATAGGTATAATGAACTGTCCAGATTAGTATCACATCTGATAACTCCGGAATCAAAAAGGATAGGGAGGTATATTTGGGGACTAGTACCACAAATAAAAGGGTTAGTGCAATCTGCAAGAACCAAAACCTTCCAATAAGCAGTAATCCTGTCAGGAAGTCTGACAGATGAGATGATCAGAAATGGGTCATTAAGCCATCCACAGGTAGGAGGGAAAAGAAAGTGGAATGAAAACCACTCAGGAAGAAGATTTGGAGAAAACCTTCAAAAGAGGATAACCCGACCGCCACCAAGAAATTTCCTAGGAACAGCCCAGGGAAAGAGGATGGATAAACAACCACAGTGTAATATTTGCCAAAGATATCATACAGGGAATTGTATGACAGTGGTTTGTTACAACTGCAAAAAGAAAGGGCACATCTCTCGAGACTACAAAAATCCTACCAACCCTAAAACAGTCTGCTTTCAGTGTGGAAGTGAAAATCATTTTTGTAATGAATGTACACAACAAAAAGACAAGGCCCCAGTTAACCAGAACAACCCTCGTGGGAGAGCTTTCGTGATACAAGCTGATGAAGCTCGTCATGAACCGGAAGTGGTAACGGGTACGTTCCTTATCAATAACCAGTACGCAAAAGTAATATCTGAGAAATAAGTGATAACTATGTGATAGAATTAGCTGATGGTAAAATAATAGAAGTTGATGAAATCATTCCTAACTGCATTTTGAATTTAGATGAATATTGTTTTGATATAAATCTGATTCCTACTAATTAGGAGGATTTGATGTCATAGTAGGAATGGACTGGGTGAGTAAGAATCATGCTAAAATCATTTATGATAAGAAAATGATAAAGATTCCTTTGATTAAGGAAGACAAAACTCTTTGTATATACGGTGATAGACAAATGATATTGTGAAATTGATTTCTTGTGAAAAAGCACAAAAATGCTTAAATAAGAGATGTTTAGTTTTCTTAGCTTACATAGTTGATACAAAACTTGATAAGGGAAGTTTGGAAAGTATTCCTGTTATAAGTGAATACTCTGATGTTTTTCTTGATGAATTACCTAAATTACTACCCCCTCGTCAAGTAGAGTTTAAAATAGAATTAATACCAGGAACAACCCCTATTACTAAAGCACCATATCGTTTAGCACCAACTGAAATGAAAGAAGTCATGACCCAATTACAGGAATTATTAGATAAAGGATTTATACGTCCTAGTGTATCACCTTGGGGAGCACCAGTTTTGTTTGTCAAAAAAGAAAGATGGAACTATTAGGATGTGTATCGATTATAGAGAACTCAATAAGGTTACTATAAAGAATAGGTATCCTCTCCCCAGGATTGATGATTTATTTGACCAATTACAAGGATCTAGTTATTTCTCAAAAATAGATTTAAGATCTGGATATCATCAATTAAGAGTACAGGATGATGATATTTCTAAAACTGCATTTAGAACTAGGTACGAACATTATGAATTCCTTGTAATGCCATTTGGGTTAACCAATGCTCCAGCAGTGTTTATGGATTTAATGAATAGAGTGTGTAAACCTTATTTAGATAAATTCGTTATAGTCTTCATAGATGACATTCTGATTTATTCTAAGAATAAGGAAGACCACGAACAACACCTGAGGTTAACTTTGGAATTGCTACAAAAGGAAAAGTTATATGCAAAATTCTCAAAATGTGAATTTTGGAAAAGAGAAGTACAATTCCTCGGACACATAGTTAACCAGAATGGGATTTAGGTTGATCCAGTAAAGATTGAGGCAGTTAAGAAATAGGAAGTTCCAAAAACCCCAACTGAAATACAACAATTCTTAGGTTTAGCAGGATATTACAGAAGATTTATAGAAAATTTCTCGAGAATAGCTCAACCATTGATAGAATTGACCCAAAAAGATAAAAATATATATGGGAAGAAAAACAAAATTAAGCTTTTGAACTCCTCAAAAGTAAGTTATGTAGTGCACCCATATTAGCTTTACCAGAAGGAACAAATAATTTTATAGTGTATTGTGATGCATCATGTCAAGGTTTTGGATGTGTTTTAATGCAGAAAGACAAGGTAATTGCATATGCATCTAGACAACTTAGAGGTAGTGAAAAGAATTATACCACCCATGATCTAGAATTAGGAGCTGTAGTATTTGCACTGAAAATTTGGAGACATTATCTGTATGGGACTAAGTGTATCATATATACGGATCATAAAAGTCTGCAACACATCTTTAATCAGAAGATGTTAAATATGAGGCAGAGAAGATGGGTAGAATTACTAAGTGATTACGACTGTGAAATCAAGTATCATTCCGGTAAAGCAAATGTAGTTGCTGATGCTCTAAGTAGAAAAGAAAGAACTAAGCCATTACGGGTACGTGCTATGAGAATGGAACTACGTTCAGATCTGTTAAATCAAATCCGGGAAGCTCAACAAGAAGATGTGTTAAAACTAAAAGGAAAATTAAAAGACATGAAAGAAGAAGCAGATGGAATTATGAGATTTAAAGGAAGAATTTGGATACCTGACAACACATATTAGAACAATTGTTCTGCAAGAAGCTCATAAGTCAAGATATTCTGTGCATCCAGGGAATAATAAAATGTACAAGGATTTGAAAAGCCAATATTGGTGGCCAGGCATGAAAAGATCAGTCGGAGAATTTGTAGAACAATGTGATGTCTGCTCAAGAATAAAAGCTGAATATCAAAAACCTTCAGGGTACCCGCAACAACCAGAGATTCCAGAATGGAAATGGGATCAAATTACAATGGACTTCATAACTAATCAACCAAGAACGAGAAATAGGTGATAGACAACTCACAGGTCCCGAACTAATCCAAGAAACCACGGACAAGATCACTGAGATTAAAAATAGATTGAGAGCAGCTCGTGATCGACAGAAAAGTTATGCAGACAAACAAAGGAAACCACTGGAATTTCAAATTGGAGACAGGATCTATCTGAAGATATCTCCCTCAAAAGGAATCTTTCGGTTTGGAAAATCTAGTAAGCTAAACCCTAGGTATATCGGTCCATTTAAAATCATTAATAGAATTGGTCCTGTGGCATATAAGTTGGAATTACCTCAAGAATTAAGTGAAGTACATAACACCTTTCATGTGTCAAACGTCAAGAAATGTCTAACCAATGAAACCTTAGAGGTACCAATTCAAGAAGTCAAAGTAGATAAGAAACTCCATTTTATGGAAGAACCAGTAGCCATTGTAGGAAAAGAAGTAAAGCAGTTAAGAAGAAATAGAATTCCTATAGTGAAAGTTAAATGGAATGCAAAGAGAGGACCAGAATACACATGGGAAAGAGAAGATGAAATCAAGAAGAAATACCCACACTTATTCAGAGGTAATAATCATTTATTTTTTTAAAGATTAAGAAATCACACTCCAAGGAATCTCGCGACGAAATTCTTTTAACAGGGGGAGAATGTGACAACCCTAAAAATAATAGACAATTTTACGACTAAATAATTATATTATTATGTCAAGTATATATAATTTACGTATACATGTTACATGCATGAATATATATAGAATGTACGTATGCATGTTTGCATGCATGCATATATATTAGAGTTGGTTACGTGTGCTTACATATATGAAATTTACGTGTGCATGTTTGCATGCATGTGTTGAATATCTAAACATGCATGTTTATATTCTTGCATGTACACATATATTCCATTTATGCATATATATAAATATAATTTGCATGTATGTATATATATACACACATAATTTAACTTATGGTTATCTATATATATATATATAAGGATAATAGGACACCATGCATGCATAGGCAATGTAAAATGTATATGTACCTAAAAACTATGACACCTACAAATACATAATAAGCTAAAATTTTATCAAACCTAACCAAACATTTAAACACTAACTAAAAGCTTCACTAAAACTTTAAAACCCGGTTCGTTATCAACCCGATTAAAACACCTAAGCTTGCAACTAAGACATTGGTGACTCACGCCCCCCACCTTTTGGGTTCTACACAAACCGAACCCAACCATCCTCACCTCTCGGCTTTTGCTTGAAGGATTTCCACCTTGCATGTCTCTCAAAACCTATCACCACCTAGTGATACCACCACCCGCCACCATATAACCCTACTATCACCACCACTCGCCACCTAGCTCTACTACAATCATAACCATCAAGAGAGGTGGCAACCTCTCGGCAGCCCTTGATACCAACAACCATTACAACCCGCCACCACATCACCATCATAATTGCAATTAAGAAAGGTGGTAGCCTCTAAGCATCTCTCGGGCACCATGATAACACATAAGAGGAGCTACACCTCTTGAGTCACCAAAGCTAGGACCTAGGCTATAACCACCTAGCCTTGGCCGAGCACTATAAAAGCCCCTCTCGGTAGCCCTTCAATCACACACCACACCACCATCTATGTTCCTTGATCTCTCTCGGATACTCTTTGGGACACAAGCATGCCACAACCTCAACCGCACACCATCACCATACTCTCCTCTTTTTCTTGGAACACCACCTTCCAAAAACCATCGTAAGCATCACTACCATCACCTCTCAGATACTCCAAGAAACACCATCATCCTCACCATCATTCAAGAAACCGTGTACCAGCCCTTGGATTCCCGCAGCAACAACATCCAAAAAGGTTTTTACAACTCAACTCTAAATTAGGTTTTATACATTAATACATATATACACACGTGAATGTGTTTAAACACATATGGTCCTATGACTTTCTCTCGTGTATGTATATATATATATATACCTAGATAATCCTTACATAATAAAGCAAAATAATAAAAGAAGATAGATTGTGGGAACAAACATGTTCCAAAAATGATTTGTATAGTTTGTTTAAATAAAATAAAAATATAAATAAATTCGAGAAAATTCTGATAAATTCACAGAATGATCCTTTTGAAGGATAAAGGTCTCTGGAGTTATTTCAGAATTTATTTCCATGTTATAATGGAAATACGAATTTTTATGTGTTCTGCAGTAGAAAAATCAAAACAAATACTTAAAATATATAATAGATTCTGCGAAAATCATGGATGCAATCTTAAATCTGAATCTGCAGAATATATAAATTTCATAATTTTTGGAGTGATATAGCTATTTTTTGAAATATTGGGATTATTGTGAAAATTTCAGAAACTAATCTGTTATGTGTTAGATTCTGATAAATTTATGAGATGTTCTATTTCATGTGAAGAACCTTCTATAATAGTTTGGGAATTTACGGACAACAGAAACTTTTTTTAATGATTTTTGGTGAATTTATAATAAATATAGAAAATAATCTGAAACTTGTTAAAAACAAGAAATTAATATGTTATTTTAGAATTATAAATCTATTTGTTATAAGAATTTCAAGATGTATTGAGGTGCTAAAATTTTAAAGAAAATATTTACATATTAAATATTTTGCTTATAGGTCCGCACGTGGAATCCAGGTGAAACTCATAGCCCCATTTTGAGCTTTGGTATTTGTAAAGTTTTTGGAGGAAAAACATACTGTTTGTGTTGATGCATTATTTTTAAAATATTTTGAGACTTACTGTCATTTGTGATACAACCATTAGTTCGAATGAGGAACCGTCTGATAATATTAGTAGCGCTACTTAGGAGAATATTTGTACCAACAAGATGAGTGTTGTGATGCTATTTTCCTCCACCTAACCGAATGAGGGTTGAGATGTAATATTATCTGATTTTGTGATTTATTTCGTGACAGTATGATTATGTATGTGAACAAGTTTGTTTCTTGATATGTTTTAAAAATCTAATATTATATATGCGTTATAAAAACATATATAACAAAGTCTTGGTAAATATATATATCAAGACTAACCTTCAAAATTCTTATCAAAATATGAGATGTTAAAAATTCAGAAAGTTATGACATGAATAAAAGGATATTTTAATTTATAAAAATTAAATCTTGAATTAGTAAGAAAATCTAGTAAAAATACTAAACAAATGAGATTGTGGGAATAAACATTGAAAACCTTTATTTATATACTGAAACATTATTCTGGAAATTTTGACAAAATTATGCTAAATGAAACAATTTATACAAAATTGTTTTAAACAATGAAAATAAAGAAAATACTCAAAAATATCAAGTAATTCGATAAAATTCTGGAAAAATCACATAATTATCCTTTTAAAGTATAAAAGTCTCTAGAATTATTTCAGAATTTATTTCTTTGTTATAATTGAGATACAAATTTTTATATATTCTGCGGTAGAAAAATCTAAATAAACATTAAAATATATAATAAATTTTGAGAAAATCATATATTCAATATTAAAACTGAGTCTATATAATGTATAAATTTCATAATTTATAGAATTATATGAATATTTTTTCTAAATATTGAGATTATTGTCAAAATTACAAAAACTAATCTGCTATGAGTTAGACTTTTATATATTTATATGATGTTCTACTTGATATATGGAACTTTTGTAAAATTTTAGGAATTTATTCACTGCAGGAGATAGCTTTAATGAATTTTTGGAATACTCTAAAAACTACAGAAAATAATCTGTTAGGAGTTAGATGTTATAAAATGGATGAGATATTACAAACTGTCGAGATAATATTCTGTAAAGTTTTGGTAATTTTCGAGTAACATTAGCTATTTTTGGTGATTTTTGGAAACTTTAGAACAATTATCACAATTTATATATAGAGAAATAAAAGTTGAAATTTTATGATGATGTTAGTTGATCATTTTACAGCTAAACCTCAAAAGGTTGTTATATCTGAAGTTCTAAAAATTTTAAAAAATTTATGTTGATGTTGTGAATTATTTTATAGGTTCAAATTTGGAGACACGGTGAGATTCATAGCCCCATTTTGACCATTTGGTATTTGTAAATTTTTTGGGGGGAAAAGCATACTAATTGGGTTGATGTATAATTTTTGAAAATATTTTGATACTTACTGTCATTTGCGATACAACCATTAGTTCGAATGAGGAACCGTCCGATAATATTAGTAGCGCTACTTAGGAGAATATTTGCACCAACAGGATGAGTGTTGTGATGCTATTTTCCAGCACCTAACCAAATGAGGGTTGAGACGTAATATTATCTGATTTTGTGAATTATTTCGTGACAGTATGATTATGTATGTGAACATGTTTGGTTGTAATTGATACCTCAACAAAATGTAATATTTGGATATAAACCTATGTTCTCACCAATTTTTTGTTGATTGGTTTAAGTATGCTTTTTCAGGAACCATTGTCTAATACCTTTGATTTTAGCTTCGAAGTTCATAATGGTTGGAGAGAAGTGGTTGGAAAAGTGTGTGTCACACTAACAGTCAACATCGTTAACTGTAGTGTGTATGTTGACGCTCACTTCTATCGTATTTGAAGACATGCAGTAGTTAATCTAATTGTAGAATGATTATATCAAATTTTGAAAACTTATGTAAATGATGTAATCATGAATATTATAAATAAATGCATGTCCTTTGTTATGATTTTAATTGTATATGTTTATTGTATTTACTTCGCTATAATTAATGTACTTTGATAAAGCAAGTTAGTCATCTTTTTAAGTTGTGAATAACCTCATCATCAGCCTTCCTCATCTCAATTGAATAAGGTTAAGATCTTTCTAAAAGTATTTCAATACAAAAAGTTACATATGTGTTAAAAACACATATAAATTGTTTTGATACATGTATATGTACCAAAACTAATCTTAATAAATTTTTGAAACCTTAATATCTATCAAGAACCAGTAATAAAATCAGGAAACTTGATAAAAGAAGTATTTTTGAATTTATGAGAATTTAATCTTGAAATATTAAAGAAATTAAGTAAAAATACTAAACAAATGAGAGTATGGAAATAAACATTGAAAAATCTTTGATTATATACTGAAACATTATTCTGGAAACTTTGACAAAATTTTGACAAATAAAAACAATTTATACCAAATTGTTTTAAACAATGAAAATAAAGAAAATACTCAGAAATACAAAATAATTTGAGAAAATTCTGATAAATTCATAGAATGATCTTTTGAAGTATAAAGTCTCTGGAATTATTTCAGAATTTATTTCCTTATTATAACTAAGATACGAATTTTTATGTATACTGCAGTAGAAAAATCAAAATAAATAATTAAAGTATATAATAAATTCTGAGAAAATCATGTATGCAGTTTGAAATCTGAAGATACAGAATATATAAATTTCGTAATTTTTGGAGTTATATAACTATTTTTCTAAATCTTGTGATTATTGTAAAATTCACAGAAACTTATTTGCTATGAGTTAGACTTGATATATTATATGATGTTCTTTTATATGAGAAACTTTCTTTAAAATGTTAGGAGTTTATGGACTGCAAGAGCTATTTTTAGTGAATTTTGGGAAACTATAAAATTTAAAAAACAATCTGTTGGGGGTTAGATATTATAAAATTTATGGAATGTTACAAACTGCCGAAATATATTCTGTAAATTTTTAGTAATTTTTGAGTAATAGTAGCTAATTTTGGTGATTTATGGAGACGTTGGACTAATTATAAGTATTTATGTATAGTAAAATAAATGTTGAGAATTTTGTGGTAACATCATTTGACCATTTTACAGCTGAACTCTCAAAAGTTAATTAAATCTGAGGTTCTAAAAATTTTAAAGAAATTTATGTCTAATGTTGTGAATTATTTTATAGGTTCAAATTCGAAGACACGGTGAGATTCATAGCCCCATTTTGACCTTTTGGTATTCGTAAAGTTTTTGGGAGAAAAAGCATACTGATTGTGTTGATGTATTATTTTTGAAAATATTTTTGATACTTACTGTCATTTGCGATACAACCATTAGTTCGAATGAGAACCGTCCGATAATATTAGTAGCGCTACTTAGGAGAATATTTGTACCAACAGGATGAGTGTTGTGATGCTATTTTCCTGCACCTAATCGAATGAGGATTGAGATGTAATATTATCTGATTTTGTGAATTATTTCGTGAAAGTATGATTATGTATGTGAACACGTTTGGTTGTAATTGGTGCATCAACAAAATATTTTATTTGGATATAAACCTATGTTCTCACCAACTTTTTGTTGACTGGGTTAAGTATGCTTTTTCAGGAAACAATGACTAATACCTTTGATTTTAGCTTCGAAGTTCATAATGGTTGGGGAGAAGTGGTTAGAAGAGTGTGTGTCACACTAACAGTCAACATAGTTGACTATAGTGTGTATGTTGACGCACCCTTCCATCGTATCTAAAGGCATACAGTAGTTAACCAAGTTGTAGAAAAGTACATCTAATTTTGAAAACTTATGTACAAGATGTAATTCCGAATATTATAAATAAAAGCATGTCCTATGTTATGATTTTAAGTGTGTATGTTTATTGTATTTACTTCGCTATAATTAATGTACTCTGATAAAGCAAGTCACACCCCACCCGCATCTTTCACGCTTCCGCCGAGATGTGACAGGTTGGTATCAGAGCCATTGGTTATAGGGAATTAGATATTTTGAAAATATCTAGACTATAACCATAAGCTCAAGATATAATTAGAATTATTATCTATAAATATAATTTTATGATTTTATGTGAAATATGTGAGTTATGTGAAATTTTGTGATATTATGATTTCATGTTTAGATTTTAACAAAATTATAATAAATATTTGACTAACCATTTTGTGAAATATTATTAAGAAATTCGTGCAGTTATGAATTAGATAGTTACCACTATGAGACCGATCCTTTCAAGTATCCGGACCATAGCCACTCTAAGGAAATAACACCTGAACCAGAACCTCAACAAGCTATGAATATTCCTCCAACTGAAGTGGAGAATAAATCAAAATTTTATGTTCGACGTGCACCAGTACATGTGGAGGATATAAAATTAAGACTTCTAGGAAAAAGAACAAGTTTAGAACTAAGCAAACTGAGGATATAGAAATACAACCTTCTGATTCCCCGAAGGTAAAGATAAGGTCACTAAAAGACAAGAGTTGGATCAGGTGAAGACAGCTCGGCAAACTCTTAGAAAACTTAAGAAAATACAACTAGGAATCTGGAAAATTCAGAAGGACATCAAGAAGCTCAAGACACCCAAGAAAAGTATCTTCACAAGGATATGGAAATGGATTCGCAGGAACTAGAAGACTATAGTCTAATTTACTAAGAATAAAAGAAATAAGAGCTTAATTGATATATGCACTTTTGTGTTCAAATATTATTTGATATGTGTTAAATGATTTTGTGTTAGAATATTTATTTGTGATACTAATGTTAAAATTCACTATAGTGAATCATGCCGCCAAAAAGAAAGCCTGTCCGAAAAACAGCTCGAGTGGGATGACCCAGAACCAGACTTGGGGAAGAAACGCCCGTAAACACTGATACAAATGAGAATGATAGGATTTCTCAGATAGTAGCCCAACAAATAGAAGCTACCCTACCTACCTTAATAACCCAACTCCAACAAAACCTAAATTTTAGAGCTACCTCACACCCACCAGCAGAGCCTGAAATATTAACAGAGAAGAACGAAAGGAAGAGGAAATTCTAAATGGAGTCTCCAAAGGATGTTCTTACAAAACCTTTATGTCCTGCAGACCCCGGAATTCGATGGAAAAGGAGGAGCTGTACAAGCTTTACGATGGCTAGATGAAATGGAAGGAGTTTTGGAAATCAGTAACTGTGCTGAAAATTTCAAGACACTGTTTGCTTTGCATTCCCTAAAGGTGAGGCACAATCCTGGTGGAAAATGGAGGTACACACTAGAGGTAGAAATGTCATGAATAAGATAAGTTGGGAGGAATTTAGAAATATGGTGATAGAAAAATACTGCCCTTATAATGAAACAGAAAAACTAGAGGCTGAATTCTTAGCACTAGAAATGAAAGGAGCTGCACACCGGGAATATACTGATACGTATAATGAACTATCCAGGTTAGTACCACATCTGATAACCCCGGAATCAAAAAGAATAGGAAGGTATATTTGGGGACTAGTACCACAAATTAGAGGGTTAGTGAAATCTGCAAGAACCAAACCTTCCAAGAAGCAGTGATCCTGTCAGGAAGTCTGACGGATGAGATGATCAGAAATGGATCATTAAGCCATCCACAGGTAGGAGAGAAAAGGAAGTGGAATGAAAACCACTCTGGAAGAAGATTTGGAGAAACATCTTTGAAAAGAATATCCCGACCTCCACCAAGAAATTTCTTAGGAACAGCTCAGGGGAAGAAAGTGGATAAACCACCACAGTGTAATATCTGTCAAAATATCATACAGGGAACTGTATGACAGTGGTTTGCTACAACCGCAAAAAGAAGGGGCATATTTCTCGAGACTGTAAAAACCCTACCAACCCTAAAACAGTCTGCTTTCAGTGTGGAAGTGAAAATCATTTTCGTAATGAGTGTCCACAACGAAAAGGCAAGGCTCCAGTTAACCAGAACAACCCCCGTGGAAGAGCTTTCGTGATACAAGCTGATGAAGCTCGTCATGAACCGGAAGTGGTAACAGGTACGTTCCTTATCAATAACCAGTACGCAAAAGTATTATTTGATACAGGAGCAACTCGTGGTTTTGTTTCACATATCTTTAGACCATCCCTAAGTTTAAAGTCTGAGAAATTAAATGATAACTATGTGATAGAATTAGCTGATGGTAAAATAATAGAAGCTAATGAAATCATTCCTAACTGCATTATGAATTTAGATGAATATTGTTTTGATATAAATCTGATACCTATTAAATTAGGAGGATTTGATATCATAGTAGGAATGGATTGGTTGAGTAAAAGTTGTGCTGAAATAATTTGTGATAAGAAAATGATAAAGATTCCTTTGATTAAGGAAGATAAAACTCTCTGCATATATGGTGATAGACCAAATAACATTGTGAAATTGATTTCTTGTGAAAGAGCACAAAAATGTCTCAATAAGAAATGTTTAGCTTTCTTGGCTCACATAGTTGATATAAAACTGATAAGGGAAATTTGGAAAGTGTTCCTGTTATAAATGAATATTCTGATATTTTTCCTGATGAATTACCTGGATTACCACCCCCTCGTCAGGTAAAATTTAAAATAGAATTAATGCCAGGAACAACCCCTATTGCTAAAGCACCCTATCATTTAGCACCAACTGAAATGAACGAACTCATGACCCAGTTACAAGAGTTATTAGATAAAGGATTTATACATCCTAGTGTATCACCTTGGGGAGCACCAGTTCTGTTTGTTAAAAGAAAGATGAAACTTTTAGAATGTGTATCGATTATAGGGAACTCAATAAGGTTACCATTAAGAATAGGTATCCTCTCCCTAGGATTGATGATTTGTTTGACCAATTATAGGGATCTAGTTATTTCTCGAAATAGATTTAAGATCTAGATATCATCAATTAAGAGTACAGGAAGACGATGTTTCTAAAACTGCATTCAGAACTAGGTACGGACATTATGAATTCCTTGTAATGCCATTTGGGTTAACCAATGCTCCAGCAGTGTTTATGGATTTAATGAATAGAGTGTGTAAACCTTATTTAGATAAATTCGTCATAGTCTTCATAGATGATATTCTAATTTATTCAAAGAATAAGGAAGACCACGAACAACACCTGAGGTTAACTTTGGAATTATTACAAAAGGAAAAGTTATATGCAAAGTTCTCAAAATGTGAATTTTGGAAAAGGGAAGTAGAATTCCTCGGGCACATAGTTAACCAGAATGGGATTCAGGTTGATCCACAAAGATCGAGGTAGTTAAGAAATGGGAAGTTCCAAAAACCCCAACTGAAATACGACAATTCTTAGGTTTAGCAGGATATTACAGAAGATTTATAGAAAATTTCTAACGAATAGCTTAACCGTTGACAGAATTGACCCAAAAAGATAGAAAATATATATGGGGAGAAAAACAAAGTGAAGCATTTGAACTCCTCAAAAGTAAGTTATGTAGTGCGCCCATATTAGCTTTACCAGAAGGAACAGATAATTTATAGTGTATTGTGATGCATCTCGTCAAGGTTTTGGATGTGTTTTAATGCAAAAAGACAAGGTAATTGCATATGCATCCAGACAACTTAGAGGTAGTAAAAAGAATTATACCACCCATGATCTAGAATTAGGAGTTATTGTATTTGCACTGAAGATTTGGAGACATTACTTATATGGGACTAAGTGTATAATATATACGGATCACAAAAGTTTGCAACACATCTTTGATTAAAAGATGTTAAACATGAGGCAAAGAAGATGGGTAGAATTACTAAGTGATTACGACTGTGAAATTAAGTATCATCCCGGTAAAGCAAATGTAGTTGCTGATGCCCTAAGTAGGAAAGAAAGGACCAAGCCATTACGGGTACGTGCTATGAGAATGGAATTACGTTCAGATCTGTTAAATCAAATCCGGGAAGCTCAACAAAATGATATGTTAAAACTAAAAGGGCAATTAAAAGACATGAAAGAGGAAGCAGATGGAGTTTTGAGATTTAAAGGAAGAATTTGGATACCCGACAACAACATGATTAGAACAACTGTTCTGCAAGAAGCTCATAAGTCTAGATATTCTGTACATCCAGGAAATAATAAAATGTACAAGGATTTGAAAAATCAATATTGGGGGCCAGGCATGAAAAGATCAGTCGGAGAATTTGTAGAACAATGTGATGTCTGCTCAATAATAAAAGCTGAATATCAAAAACCTTCAGAATACCTGCAGCAACTAGAGATTCCAGAATGGAAGTGGGATCAAATTACAATGGACTTCATAACTAAGCTACCAAGAACGAGAAATGGATATGACACAATTTGGGTTATAGTAGATAGATTAACTAAGTCATCTCATTTCTTACCTATACGAGAAGATTATACGATTGAGAGATTAGCAAGAATTTACATAAAAGAAATTGTGTCCAGACATGGAATACCTGTATCCATTATATCAGATAGAGATAATAGATTTACTTCCAGGTTCTGACAGACTTTAGAAAAAGCCTTAGGAACCCAAGTAAATTTAAGTACAGCCTATCATCCACAAAGTGATGGACAGAGTGAAAGAACAATACAAACCCTAGAAGATATGTTAAGGGCTTGTGGTATAGATTTTGGTGGAAATTGGGACAGTCACTTACCCTTAATAGAATTGTCATACAATAACAGTTATCATTCTAGTATTAGGTTAGCTCCATTTGAAGCTCTGTATGGAAGAAAATGTAGATCACCTTTATGTTGGAATGAAATAGGTGATAGACAACTCACAGGTCCCGAACTAATCCAAGAAACCACAGACAAGATCACTGAGATTAAAAATAGATTGAAAGCAGCTCGTGATCGACAGAAAAGTTATGTAGACAAATGAAGGAAACCATTGGAATTTCAAATTGGAGACAAAGTCTATCTAAAGATATCTCCCTCTAAAGGAATCTTTCGGTTTGGAAAATCCAGCAAGTTAGACCCTAGGTATATTGGTCCATTTAAAATCATTGATAGAATTGGTCCCGTAGCTTATAAGTTGGAGTTACCTCAAGAATTAAGTGAAGTACACAATACCTTTCATGTGTCAAACCTCAAGAAATGTCTAACCAATGAAACCTTAGAGGTACCAATTCAAGAAGTCAAAATAGATAAGAAACTTCATTTTGTGGAAGAACCAATAGCCATTGTAGGAAAAGAAGTAAAGCAGTTAAGAAGGAATAAAACTCCCATAGTGAAAGTTAAGTGGAATGCAAAGAGAGGACCAGAATACACATGGAAAAGAGAAGATTAATTCAAGAAGAAATACCCCCGCCTATTCAGAGGTAATAATCATTTAATTTTTTCTAAAGTTTAAGAAATCAAACTCCAAGGAATTTCAGGACGAAATTCTTTTAACAGGGGAGAATGTGACAACCCTAAATAAATAGCCTATTATATTTATGTTACGACTAAACAATTATATTATTATTATGTCCAGTATATATATATATGGAGTGTACATATGCATGTTTGCATGCATGCATATATATTAGAAAACTTACGTATGCATGTATGTATATATATATATCAGAAATTCACACATACATGAATATATATAAAACTTCACGTGTGTATGCTTGCATGCACGTATATATGTGCATAAAAATTTTGTGTACATGCATATATAGAAGTATGATACATAAATGCATCCATATATATATATACAAATCAAGTGAATCAAAACCAAAACAAACACAAACAAATCCAACCCTCAAAACCTAAGACTAACACCAACCTAAAACACCAAACCACCCTCCCAACCCTCGGTCGATTAAACATACCACAAAACAACCAAACCGCCACACACTACAATTAAAAAACCGATCCATTACAAAGTTCCATTCCATCCTAACCAGCCGGTTACCACCTTGAAACTCTTGCAAATGAAATACTCATGACTCAAGGTGAGTCATGCTCACCATAACCATCCCCTAGCTTGCCACCTTGCTACCTCTCTCTCGGGTGTTCCTTTAAACCGCCACTATCATCACAAAGCACCCATGTTTGACACCTAAGCACACCTACAATAGGTGATTCACCAAAGCTATGATGTAGCCTCATGATTATGTTTGCAAGAAGGCGGTGAACCGAGGGCCTATATACAACCATTTAAACACAAACATTTCACAACCAAAACCACTACCAAACTCCTTTGATCTCTCTCTCTCTCTCTGGTTCCAATCTCCAGCACCACCACCTTCACACCACAACCATCGATCACCACCTTTGTCCCTCTCTATCTCTCGGCTCCCACACAAACAACCAACACCCCTACCATACCCGTAGCGTAACCATCATCAACACCACCATCACCGTAAACAAACATACCTTCCACTACACCATTTTGTCTCTCGGGTTCACGAAGCAGGAACAACACCAAGGACACCATTATCCACAAGGTTGGAAATGTTTCTTGATATGTTTTAAAAATCTAATATTATATATGTGTTATAAACACATATATAACAAAGTCTTGGTAATATATATATCAAGACTAACCTTTAAAATTCTTATCAAAATATGAGATGTCAGAAAGTTATTATGACATCCGTCACCAAAGGTCCGTCTATTGACGTAATCTGTTAACTTTTGTAGTCGGTCATTCCTCACCCTTATAACCTATCTATGTGGATATTGTGCCTGTTTAGTTGCTTAGTTAACCTTATGCGTGTGCTATCGTAGCTTAAATCATCATCGTCTTGAAATCTTAACTGAGATTTGCCCCGTTAACACTAAACGCACCCTTTTTATATAAAAACTATTGTCACGTATAAAACCATTTTAAATTATAAAAATCATTAACAACATTTTATCATTAATAAAAACAAGACTAATAAATAACGTTTTCAACCGAAACAAAATTTGGGAACCCGGGGGCAAAGTGCGGGGACTAAACTTGACATTCGGAGAAACTAGGTGGGTATAAATACCCATTTCCCAGCCATTCTTCACATCATCTTCATCTTCATCGCTTCTTTTCATCTCCTTCACTCTCTCTCGAACTAGCACCGAAATCGGGTCCGTTTGTCGCGTTTTCACCGTCAAATCTTGGTTATCATCGTGAATACTCACTCCTAGCAGGTAGATAACCTCGTTTGACCCGCTTCTTGCTCGATTTCACTTCTGCGTTTTCTAGGGTTTCGGGTCTCGGGTTCATCCGAGCACATGAGGTCGTGTGGACTTGTGTGTTGTGTTCCAGTGTGTGATTCACGTCTAGACATGTTAGGATATGAGTTCTGGAAGTTTTGGTGGTGTAAAACTCGTGTTCGGGCGCCGAAGGCCGCCAACACCTTCCTGCAGTCGCGACCTGCTGTACAGGGCGACTGGGCCTTCCGCCGACTGATCCATGCGACTAGGGTGAGTTGTGCGACTGGGTTAGGCATATGAGTGTGTCACGCGACTGAGCGTGTGATTGGGCAAATCGTACGACTGAGTCATGCGACTGGGTCTGTGCGAATGAATGTGTGTGCGAATGAGTCCATACGAGTGAGTGTGCATGCGATTGAGTCAGTGCGAATGAGATTGTGTGCGAATGTGTGTGAGTCGTACGACTGAAAGGCCAGTCGCATGAATGAATGTTCAATCGCACGAATGAAGCTGATTCGTGCGAATGAAGGTCCAATCGTGTGTATGGAGGTTGGGTCGTATAACTGAGTCTTGCATGGTACGACTGAGTGCTTAGTCGCACGAATGAAGGTTCAATCGTACGAAAGTAGCTAATTCGTACGACTGAAAGTCCACTCGTGCGAATGGAGTGTCAGTCGTGCGTCCGGTCCTATTGTATGACTAATGATGTGTGTGTACGTATGGATCCCCTTTTCAGAGATCTCACGACGATAATGTAATATTAATAAAGTGTCATAGCTTGACCACAAAGATTAAAGTCAACGCTATCAACAGGCACATACTATTTAAAATAATCTAGTCTAAGATGTGTGTGACTGCTTGTTGTGTACTACCCACGACCGAACCGAAACCGCCCGAGCCTATTGATATCATCTTATGCTTTATGATCATTATTAATGCCTGTCAGTAACTGTCAATAGGTGTTTGACGGTTCATAGCATCTAACCCTTGGGATACTTCATCACTGTGCTTATCCCTATTCAGTGAGTTTCGTGGCCCCTTTTTACTCTTATAAAACCTCTTCAAATATCTTTAACTTAGGGGAAAAGAATGCTCACCTACTTAACTTGATTTCAGGCACCTTCCCTAGTGGAAGTTGGCTATTACTTCTATGAGTATCTTAACTTGCTTATCTTGCGATTGCTGCTATGTGAACTTGAACTATGTGCTATATTACCCCTATGTATGACTTAGTGGTATCACCCTACTATGCACTACTACTTGATGTTATGTGTGGACTGATGTTACTTGTGGATGCCATTGACCTTGGATGCTCTCGGCTGTGTGGCTCTTCTGTGTGGTTCTTCTGTGTGGTTCTTCTAAGCCGATCATCTACTACAACCATTAATCCCGGTAATTGGGACCTAAGGGCTGGTTTGGTTATAAACTTACGTACGCGTGTGTGGATCTTGCTACGTCATATTAAACTTATTATGCTATGGAAAACCTTTTCACATAACCATTAATCCTGGTAATGGACCTAAGGGCTGGTTTGGTTATAAACTATACGTACGCGCTGTGTGGATCTTGCTACGTCTTAATAAACAATTTAAACTTTGGGAATGTTTCCTTTCAGCCATCAATTCCCATGTGGAACCGATGTTCAGGTTTGGCTGTAGCTATTTAAAACTGGTAAACCGCCTATACATAAGTGTAGTCACGGTAACACTTATTAAACTTACTGCTTTCATTTTAACATCTTTTATTACTTAAAACCTGCGAAGCTCACTAACTATTATGTTGACCGTTTTGAGCATCTCTTTTCAGGTGATCAAGGTAATTGAAGATCTAGGAGTGCTGCCTTTTAGAGGAGACCCTAGGATGCATTTTGTGATTATTACTCTTGTAAAGCTTGAACATGGCCTTTTGTATACTTGTTCCCGAGTTGTGGGAATTTACATTACAAGTTGTCCTTAATGCTTATATGATCATTTATGTTGTACTTATGGCTATGCTGTCGTAAACTTTGATTATACACGGCACAAGTCTCCATTTGTGTTCGGGTGTCGTCATGACACGCTTGTCATCATATTTTATTGCTACTCTATCATATACCATGTGTTATGACGATCCCATCTATCTCACATTCCCCGTGTTTCCGCTATCAGGGGTGTGACAGACTGGTATCAGAGCCATTGGTTATAGAGAATTAGGCAATTACACTTGACCTAGACTATAACCTAGGAACCTTCTTGTAGATTTGCACGCTTAAGCTTGTGTGCATTTATATATCTCGTGTATGTGTTCCTCCTTACATGTTTGGTTATCCTTATGTTATGTGATCTTTTACTTTATGCTTGAGCCCTTGTGCTCGACCCCTATGAGATGCTTCCTATCGGATCTTCCGTTCCCTCTGTGCGCCAAGTTATCATAACCAAATTCGGGTATTGAGACCCGAAAAGATCGGCACAGATCATACAACGCGCTTGACCTCAGATACTGAGACCGACCCGAGGAGGATATGTCTGAGTCCTTTCAAGGACGCGAGATAGACAACCTCCGCCAGACTATACGTGATTACATGTTTGGACTCAGTTGACTTGATGGATTATTATGGATATGATGTGAAGGAAGGTCGGATGTCATGTAACCGGATTAGGCATCATTCTCAGTACATCGTGGGTGTGGTGGGAACGCTGCGGGGAACCCTATATATAAACATCACCGATATACCGAGAATATGCTTAAAATAGGCTGCATGGTGATCTTGACTGACTGGAACATGAAACATTGGAATTTGATAAGTGAAGTACTTGTGTATCTTAAGGTGACTAAAGCTTATATGTTGCCTCTTGTATGAATAGAACATGCCGCCTCGAAGATCTACCCGCAGCAATAGTAGCGGAAGTGAAGCCCCGAGGGGCAGAGGCAAGGCAGGGGTAGACCTCCCATAGCAAATGAAGGCCCTTCTGGCAATAACCAAGGGACTGGAAACCCTTATATGGCAGCCTTAATTGCTCAACAATTGACTGCCCTGATTCCAACTATTGTAGCTCAGGTGAGCGATGCTTTGCAACAGCAAAACCACCCCCACGGGGATGGTGGTAATGAAAACGAGGATACTGGGAACCCGATTGGGAATGAAAGCAATCAGGAGACCGGAAATGGTGGTACGACAGGTAATGAAACTGGGGCTGCTAACGCCAAACGGGGCTGTTCTTACAAGGAGTTTGTGGCCTGTAAGCCCCGGGATTTCGATGGTAAGGTGGGGCGATAGCCCTGATTAGATGGCTTGAGAAAATGGAGGCTGTGATCGACATCAGCGAATGCCTCGACAGCCAGCGGATCAAGTACGTCACGTGCTCATTGCAGGGCCGAGCACTAACCTGGTGGAACACCCAGGTTCAAGCTAGGGGAAGGGAATCTGCGATGCAGATGACCTGGGATGAATTCAAAGCCTTGATTATCGAGGAATACTACCCCCTCAACGAGATGCAGAAGCTTGAGCATGAGTTCTGGAATCATGCTATGGTGGGGGCAGGGCACGCAGCTTATACTGACCGATTCCACGAGCTGGCTAGACTAGTTCCACACCTAGTCACTCCGGAATCTAAGAGGATTGAGAGGTACATTTGGGGACTCGCGCCTCAAATCCGAGCAATGGTAACTGCAGCTGCTCCTCCTACAATCCAGAGCGCTATTCTGAAAGCAGGCGCTCTCACTGACGAGATGATAAGAACAGGAGTATTGGTAGGGGAGCGGAGAAAAGGAAAGAGACTGGGGAAACAAGCCGGTCCGGTACAGGAAAGTTTGATAAGAGGACCAAAACGACCAGAAACTTTGTGGCCGTGACTCAAGGAAAGAGGAATATGCTGGGCCGCACCCGAAATGTGACAAGTGTAATCTTCATCATCCTCCAGCAGTGTCGTGCCGGGTGTGTTTGAACTGCAGACGCCCGGGGCATCAAGTAAGAGACTGCAGAGTAGCGCCAAACTGGTGGCACCCATCAATGCGGTTAACCCCGCTGGGAATGCTAGGGCTTGTTACGAGTGTGGAGGCCTTGATCACTTTAGAAATATGTGCCCCCGACTGAACAGGGCACCGGGTCAGCAGGGAAACTCCAGCAGCAGATAATGGCCATAGCGGGTGCGCAAGGCCAAGGAAACTAAGGAAATGCTGCACGGGTCGTGCCTTCGTCATTGGAGCTAATGATGCCCGTCAGGATTTGAACATTGTCACGGGTACGCACTTACTCAATAACCACTTCGCATCTGTACTGTTTGATACTGGAGCAGACAATAGTTTTATATCATCTGAGTTTGTGCAAATGCTTGATTTGAGTGCCAGTAGACTAGAAACTAGTTACTCTGTAGAAATGGCAAATGGTAGGGTTGAACAGGCAGTAGAAATTATTAAGGACTGCACCCTAATGTTGGAAGACCAGGTCTTCAACATAGATTTGATACCTTTCGAGTTGGGGAGCTTTGACGTCATAGTGGGAATGGATTGGTTGTCTAAGCATGGAGCCGAGATTGTTGCCGAGATAAAGTAGTGCGGATCCCCATGTCAGATGGGAAAGTACTCAGAATACAAGGGAGCGCCGGGAAAGAACTTAAAGCTTATCTCCTGCATGAAAGCACGCCAAGGTCTACGAAAGCAGTGTTACACCTTTCTGGCTCACGTGGTAGAAAAGAAGGAAGAAGAGACGAAATTGGCCGACATTCCGATTATACGGGATTACCCGGAAGTGTTCCCTGATGATTTGTCTGGATTGCCTCCTCCACGACAGGTGGAATTCCGTATAGAGCTAGTTCCTGGAGCTACACCGATAGCTAAGACACCGTATCGGTTAGCACCCTCAGAGATGCAAGAGTTATCAAGCCGACTACAGGAACTACTAGAAAAAGGTTTCATTCGACCGAGTCATTCACCGTGGGGAGCACCTGTGTTATTTGTCAAGAAGAAGGATGGGTCGTTCGTATGTGTATCGACTACAGGGAATTGAACAAATTGACCGTGAAGAATCGGTATCCTCTTCCTAGAATCGATGACCTGTTTGATCAGTTGCAAGGAGCCTCGTATTTCTCTAAGATTAATCTCCGATCTGGATATCACCAGCTAAGGGTATTCGAGGACGATATTCCAAAAACACATTTAGAACTCGTTACGGGCACTACGAGTTCTTGGTCATGCCATTCGGATTGACCAACGCACCAGCTGTCTTTATGGATCTGATGAATTGGGTATACAAGCCTTATCTCGAAAGTTCGTGATCGTGTTCATAGACGACATACTTATCTACTCCCATTCAAAGAGGATCACGAAGAACACCTTCGAGCAATTCTGGAGCTGTTGCGGGAAGAGAAACTTTTCGCCAAATTCTCGAAGTGTGAATTCTGGCTTCGAGAAGTGAGGTTTTTGGGTCATGTGGTTAACAAAGATGGAATTCATGTGGATCCCGGCAAGATTGAAGCTGTGAAGAAATGGGATACACCCCAGACACCTTCAGAGATACGGCAATTCTTAGGATTGGCCGGATACTATCGTCGCTTCATTGCGAATTTCTCAAAGATTGCCCAACCGTTAACTTTGTTGACTCAGAAAGACAAGAAGTTCGATTGGGGGAAAGCACAAGAACAGGCGTTCCAAACATTGAAGGAGAAGTTGTGCAACGCACCGATATTGTCCCTCCCAGACGGAACTGACGATTTTGTAGTGTACTGCGATGCTTCACATCAAGGTTTGGGCTGTGTACTAATGCAGAAAGATAAGGTAATTGCTTACGCTTCGCTACAACTCAAGGTGCATGAAAAGAACTACACAACTCACGATTTGGAGTTGGGTGCCGTAGTGTTTGCACTCAAGATATGGAGGCATTATCTATATGGAACCAAATGCATCATCTACACAGACCATAAGAGCCTTCAACACATCATGAATCAGAAAGAACTTAACATGCGACAGCGACGCTGGGTAGAGCTACTTAGCGACTATGATTGTGAAATCCGGTATCATCCGGGGAAAGCTAACGTGGTGGCTGATGCTTTAAGCCGCAAAGAACGCGTGAAACCATTACGTGCTCGAGCACTAGGTTTGACGATTCAAACTAATCTAAAGGCTCAGATTCAAATTGCACAAAACGAGGCATTGAAAGAAGAAAACCTTACGGGGGAAGAATTCCGAGGGTTGGATAAACAAATGACTCGCAAGGATGACGGCGTACATTACTTCGTGGATCGTATATGGGTCCCCAGATGGGAGATGTACGTACACTAGTCTTGGATGAAGCACACAAGACTCGATACTCTGTTCATCCTGGTGCAGACAAGATGTACCATGATCTGAAAGAGCTGTACTGGTGGCCATGCATGAAGAAAGATATTGCTATATATGTGAGCAAATGCTTGACTTGTTCAAAGGTCAAGGCTGAACACCAGAAACCATCGGGATTATTGCAACAACCTGAAATTCCCGAGTGGAAATGGGAGAACATCACTATGGATTTTATTACCAAACTCCCGAGAACGCCAAGTGGGCACGACTGATATGGGTCGTGGTGGATCGCATGACAAAATCTGCTCACTTCTTGCCTATCCGAGAAGACTATAAAATGGATAAGCTGGCAAGGTTGTACATCAAAGAGGTCGTGACACGGCACGGGGTGCCGGTGTCAATCATATCCGACCGAGACAGTCGGTTTACTTCACGCTTTTGACAGACGTTACAGAAAGCGATGGGCACTCGATTAGACATGAGTACTGCCTATCACCCACAAACAGATGGCCAAAGTGAACGAACTATACAAACATTGGAATACATGCTTAGAGCTTGTGTAATCGATTTTGGAGGTAGCTGGGACACTCATTTACCATTGATTGAGTTCTCTTACAACAACAGCTACCATACAAGCATTGGATGCGCTCCATTTAAAGCATTGTATGGACGGAAATGTAGATCGCCTGTATGTTGGGTCGAGGTTGGTGAAAGCCAGCTAACAGGTCCTGAAATCATTCAAGAAACACCGATAAGATCTTCCAAATCAAAGACAGACTCAAAGCTGCTAGAGACCGCCAAAAGAGCTATGCCGACAACCGTCGGAAGCCACTAGAGTTTAACGTTGGGGATCGTGTGTTACTTAAGGTCTCTCCGTGGAAAGGGGTCGTACGGTTTGGAAAGAAAGGAAGTTGGCCCCAAGATATATTGGACCATTCGAGATCACAGAAAGAATCGGTCCGGTGGCGTACCGATTACGGTTGCCACAAGAGCTTAACAGTGTACATGATACTTTCCATGTATCGAACCTCAAGAAGTGTTTAGCTGACGAATCACTTCACGTACCTATTGAGGACATCAAGATTGATGAAAGCCTCCATTTTGTGGAGGAACCAATTGAGGTCATGGACGAAAGGTCAAAAAGTTGAGGCGCAGCAAGATACCTATTGTTCATATAAGATGGAATTCCAAACGAGGGCCAGAGTTTACATGGGAACGTGAAGATCAGATGAGACTCAAATATCCACACCTGTTCGAGGATGACACCCTTAGACCTAGCACCAGTTGAATTTCGGGACGAAATTCCCTCAACTGGGGGATACTGTGACATCCGTCACCAAAGGTCCGTCTACTGACGTAATCTGTTAACTTTTGTAGTCGGTCATTCCTCACCCTTATAACCCATCTATGTGGATATTTTGCCTGTTTAGTTGCTTAGTTAACCTTATGCGTGTGCTATCGTAGCTTAAATCATCATCGTCTTGAATCTTAACTGAGATTTGCCCCGTTAACACTAAACGCACCCTTTTTATATAAAAACTATTGTCACGTATAAAACCATTTTAAATTATAAAAATCATTAACACATTTTATCATTAAAAACAAGACTAATAAATAACGTTTTCAACCGAAACAAAATTTGGGAACCCGGGGGCAAAGTGCGGGGACTAAACTTGACATTTGGAGAAACTAGGCTGGGTATAAATACCCATTTCCCAGCCATTCTTCACATCATCTTCATCTTCATCGCTTCTTCTTCATCTCCTTCACTCTCTCTCGAACTAGCACCGAAATCGGGTCCGTTTGTCGCGTTTTCACCGTCAAATCTTGGTTATCATCGTGAATACTCACTCCTAGCAGGTAGATAACCTCGTTTGACCCGTTTCTTGCTCGATTTCACTTCTGCGTTTTCTAGGGTTTCGGGTGCTCGGGTTCATCCGAGCACATGAGGTCGTGTGGACTTGTGTGTTGTGTTCCAGTGTGTGATTCACGTCTAGACATGTTAGGATATGAGTTCTGGAAGTTTTGGTGGTGTAAAACTCGTGTTCGGGCGGCCTTCCGCCCTGCACCTTCCTGCAGTCGCGACCTGCTGTACAGGGCGACTGGGCCTTCCGGCCGACTGATCCGTGCGACTGGGGTGAGTTGTGCGACTGGGTTAGGCGTATGAGTGTGTCACGCGACTGAGCCGTGCGATTGGGCAAATCGTACGACTGAGTCATGCGACTGGGTCTGTGCGAATGAATGTGTGTGCGAATGAGTCCATGCGAGTGAGTGTGCATGCGATTGAGTCAGTGCGAATGAGATTGTGTGCGAATGTGTGTGAGTCGTACGACTGAAAGGCCAGTAGAACGAATGAATGTTCAATCACACGAATGAAGCTGATTGGTGCGAATGAAGGTCCAATCATGTGTATGGAGGTTGGGTCGTATGACTGAGTCTTGCATGGTACGACTGAGTGCTTAGTCGCACGAATGAAGGTTCAATCGTACGAAAGTAGCTAATTCGTACGACTGAAAGTCCACTCGTGAGAATGGAGTGTCAGTCGTGCGTCCGGTCCTATTGTATGACTAATGATGTGTTGTGCGTATGGATCCCCTTTTCGGAGATCTCACGACGATAATGTAATATTAATAAAGTGTCATAGCTTGACCACAAAGATTAAAGTCAACGCTATCAACAGGCACATACTATTTAAAATAATCAAGTCTAAGATGTGTGTGACTGCTTGTGTGTGTACTACCCACGACCGAACCGAAACCGCCCGAGCCTATTGATATCATCTTATGCTTTATGATCATTATTAATGCTTGTCAATAACTGTCAATAGGTGTTTGACGGTTCATAGCATCTAACCCTTGGGATACTTCATCGTTGTGCTTATCACCTATTCAGTGAGTTTCGTGGCCCCTTTTTACTCTTATAAAACCTCTTCAAATATCTTTAACTTGGGGGAAAAGAATGCTCACCTACTTAACTTGATTTCAGGCACCTTCCCTAGTGGAAGTTGGCTATTACTTCTATGAGTATCTTAACTTGCTTATCTTGCGATTGCCGCTATGTGAACTTGAACTATGTGCTATTTTACCCCTATGTATGACTTAGTGGTATCACCCTACTATGCACTACTACTTGATGTTATGTGTGGACTGATGTTACTTGTGGATGCCATTGACCTTGGATGCTCTCGGCTGTGTGGCTCTTCTGTGTGGTTCTTCTGTGTGGTTCTTCTAAGCCGATCATCCACTACAACCATTAATCCCGGTAATTGGGACCTAAGGGCTGGTTTGGTTATAAACTATACGTACATGCTGTGTGGATCTTGCTACGTCATATTAAACTTATTATGCTATGGAAAACCTTTTCACATAACCATTAATCCCAGTAATGGGACCTAAGGGCTTGTTTGGTTATAAACTATACGTACACGCTGTGTGGATCTTGCTACGTCTTAATAAACTATTTAAACTTTGTGAATGTTTCCTTTCAGCCATCAATTTCCATGTGGAACCGATGTTCAGGTTTGGCTGTAGCTATTTAAAACTGGTAAACTGCCTATACATAAGTGTAGTCGCGGTAACACTTATTAAACTTACTGCTTTCATTTTAACATCTTTTATTACTTAAAACCTGCAAAGCTCACCAACAATTATGTTGACCGTTTTGAGCATCTCTTTTCAGGTGATCAAGGTAATTGAAGATCTAGGAGTGCTGCCTTTTAGAGGAGACCCTAGGATGCATTTTGTGATTATTACTCTTGTAAAGCTTGAACATGGCCTTTTGTATACTTGTTCCCGAGTTGTGGGAATTTACATTACAAGTTGTCCTTAATGCTTATGTGATCATTTATGTTGTACTAATGGCTATGCTGTCGTGAACTTTGATTATACACGGCACAAGTCTCCATTTGTGTTCGGGTGTCGTCATGACACGCTTGTCATCATATTTTATTGCTACTCTATCATATACCATGTGTTATGACGATCCCGTCTAGCTCACATTCCCCGTGTTTCCGCTATCAGCGATGGTGTGACAGTTATGACATGAATAAAAAGATATTTTGATTTATAAAAATTAAATCTTGAATTAGTAAGAAAATCTAGTAAAAATACTAAACAAATGAGATTGTGGGAATAAAAATTGAAAAACCTTTATTTATATACTGAAACATTATTCTGGAAATTTTGACAAAATTATGCTAAATGAAACATTTATACAAAATTGTTTTAAACAATAAAAAAATACTCAAAAATACAAGTAATTCGAGAAAATTCTGAAAAAATCACATAATGATCCTTGTGAAGTATAAAAGTCTCTAGAATTATTTCAGAATTTATTTCTTTGTTATAATTGAGATACAAATTTTTATATATTCGGTAGTAGAAAAATTGAAATAAATAATTAAAATATATAATAAATCCTGAGAAAATCAGGTATGCAATATTAAATCTGAGTATACAGAATGTATAAGTTAATAATTTTTGGAATTATATAACTATTTTTTCTAAATATTGAGATTATTTTCAAAATTACAGAAACTAATCTGCTACGAGTTAGACTTTTATATATTTATATGATGTTATATTTGACATATGGAACTTTTTGTAAAATTATAGGAATTTATGGACTACAGGAGATATTTTTAATGAATTTTGGAATACTATAAAAACTACAGAAAACAATCTGTTGCGAGTTAGATGTTATAAAACTTATGGGATGTTACAAACTGACGAAATAATATTCTTTAAATTTGTGGTAATTTTTGAGTAAGAGTAGATATTTTTGGTGATTTTTGGAAACTTTAGAATAATTATCACAATTTATATATAGTGAAATAAAATTGAGAATTTTATGGTGATGTTAGCTGATCATTTTTCAGCTAAACCTCAAAAAGGTTGTTATATCTGAGGTTCTAAAAATTTTAAAGAATTTATGTATGATGTTGTGAATTATTTTATAGGTTCAAATTTGGAGACATGGTGAGATTCATAGCCCATGTTGACCATTTGGTATTTGTAAAGTTTTTGGGAGAAAAAGCATACTAATTGGGTTGATGTATTATTTTTGAAAATATTTTGATACTTACTGTCATTTGCGATACAACCATTAGTTCGAATGAGGAACCGTCCGATAATATTAGTAGTACTATTAGGAGAATATTTGCACCAACAGGATGAGTGTTGTGATGCTATTTTCCAGCACCTAACCCAATGAGGGTTGAGATGTAATATTATCTGATTTTTTGAATTATTTCATGATAGTATGATTATGTATGTAAACAGGTTTGGTTGTAATTGGTACATCAACAAAATGTATTATTTGGATATAAACTATGTTCTCACCAACTTTTTGTTGATGCTTTAAGTATGCTTTTTCAGGAACCAATGTCTAATACCTTTGATTTTAGCTTCGAAGTTCATAATGGTTGGGGAGAAGTGGTTGGAAGAGTGTGTGTCACACTAACAGTCAACATCGTTGACTGTAGTGTGTATGTTGACGCACACTTCCATCGTATTTGAAGACATGCAGTAGTTATCTAATTGTAGAATGATTATATGAAATTTTGAAAACTTATGTAAATGATGTAATCATGAATATTATAAATAAATTCATGTCCCTTGTTATGATTTTAAGTGTATATGTTTATTGTATTTACTTCGCTATAATTAATGTACTCTGATAAAGCAAGTCACACCCCACCCGTATCTTTCACGCTTCCGCCGGGATGTGACATTTTGCATCCATAAACTTGTCAGCAGATCAACAAAATCAATCCATAGATGTTGCTGTAACTCCTACGGATGAACAAAACGCTTCCGCAGAAGTTCCTGCAGAAGAATACCATGATGCAGCTGAAGTTCAAGCTGATCCTGTTGAACCTGAAGAACACTTTGACTACTTCATAGACTCATCATCACAACTGAATCCCTCTGCTCCAATGGATTTCACGAACTTTGAATCAACCATCCCAGTTGATACTATTTCAACAACTAGAATTCATAAGTCTCATCCATCAGATAATATCTTAGGAGACCTAAATGCAAGAACCACAAGAAGTAAAGGGGGAGTGACAAACATTTGCTTGTTCTCTTGCTTCTTATCTTAAGTTTTTCCTTCAAACATAACAGCTGCTCTAAAGGATAATAGCTGGATTGAAGCTATGCAAGAAGAACTACAACAATTCAGAAAACAAAGTCTGGAATCTTGTAGATTTGCCTGAAGGTCAGCATCCAATTGGAACAAGGTGGCTCTTCAAAAACAAGCTGAATGACTGAGGTATAATTGTGAGAAACAAAGCTAGACTGATTGCTCAAGGATATACTCAAGAAGAAGGAATAGATTATGATGAAGTCTTTGCTCCTGTTGCAAGAATTGAAGCAATCAGGGTATTTCTAGCCTATGCTTCATACAAGAAGTTCACTGTGTATCAAATGGATGTCAAGTGTGCTTTCCTTTATGGAAAAATTGATGAAGAAGTCCATGTGGATCAACCCCTGGCTTTGAGGATCCGGACTACCTAGATGAGTATACAAGTTAGACAAAGCTTTGTATGGACTTCATCAGGCACTAAGAAAGTGGTATGAAACATTATCATCTTTCTTGCTGAAGCATGGCTACAAAAGAGGAACTATTGATTAGACTCTCTTTCTCAAACAAGAACATCAAGATCTTTTGGTGGTTCAAATATATGTAGATGACATCATATTTGGATCAACCAACAAGAAGCTTTGTCAAAGTTTTGAAGAGTTAATGAAATCTGAGTTTCAGATGAGCTCAATAGGAGAATTGACATTCTTCCTTGGCTTACAAGTTAATCAGAAAACAAATGGAATTTTTATCAATCAAGAAAAATACATTCATCAATTTTGAAGAAGTACAATCTTGCTGATACATCTTCATGCAAAACTCCTGCTTCAACAATAGACAAGATTGTGCCTGATCCTGCTGGAAAATCTGTAGATCAGAGATTGTATAGATCAATGATCGGATCCTTAATGTATTTACCTACCAGCAGGCCTGACATAATGTTTGCTGTGTGTGTTTGTGCCAGGTACCAATCTGATCCAAAGGAGTCTCATCTGAATGCTATCAAGAGAATTTTCAGATATCTGAAAGGAAAACCAGCTCTAGGACTGTGGTATCCAAAAGATGGAGATTTCAGTCTTTACTCAAACTCAGATAGTGATTTTGGAGGATGCAACAACAGAAAATCAACAACAGGTGGATGTCAATTTTTAGGACCAAGGCTTGTTTCATGGCAGTGCAAGAAGCAAACCAATGTGTCTGTATCCATAGCTGAGGCTGAGTACATAGCTGCCTCAGCTGGTTGCTCTCAAGTACTTTGGTTGCAAAACCAGTTACTTGATTATGGTTACAATTTCCTTCAAACACCAATTCATATTGATATTCAGCTACTATGTTCATTACTGCTAGCCCAATTCAACATAGCAAACAAAGCATATTGAAATCAGATATCATTTTCTGAGGGATTGCTCAGAAAAGGGTTTAATCAACTTAATCAAAGTGGATACAACAAATCTGCTTGTTGATTTATTCACTAAAGCCTTTGATTCTGTTAGATTTTATTTTCTAATTAAATCTTTGGGTATGATTAACTTAGATTAAATCATCAAAAGCATGTGACTGTCCTTGTGCATAATAATCACTAATTAATAGAAAAAAAAATAATCTAACTTTGATTTATTATGTGTTCTGTTTCGGCATGACATGTGTCGGGAAATGATAGTACACTATGCCGTTGCTTTCTTCCTGAAATCAACTAACTTTACAAGTGATCAAGAACATTTGATATGTGAGTTGATTCATCTTGAGTGGACACTACACTAAGAGCATGCCAAACATAATGAAAAGGAAACTGATTGTGGGAACTCCATTTTAAAGATCAAGCAAGTGAATCTTATCCTGATGTGATCAAATCATTCACCCACACACACTATGTAAAACACTTTATAATCGTCTATCTTTGCGAAATCATATTCCCTCTGTTTTGTGTGAACAAAGACCTGGGTATATGATTAAAGAGTATGATCTTCATTCTCCCTCTGTTTTGTGTAAACAAAGACCTGGATGAAAGCACCTTTGTTTTATGAAAGTAAAGACCCGATGACCTTATGAGGATCATATCTCAGCTCTCAAAAGAATCCCTTGTGATCAACTGTATATTATCTTAAAGATCTTTAACAACTAAGAATTTATGAGACTGCAAAACTGTCTCAAGATAGAGCTTATAACTTAATGTACATAGTTTAAAAGTGTGAAAAAGTGAGATTTCCTCACTAACGGAGGACAAATTCTAATGAGAATTGAATGTGGAGCACATATCAGTTACTTGTTAACAAATTTCAAAACATGATAAATAGCATGCCTAGTTGATACATTGCTCTAGTATGAATTTCGTGGATCTATATACTTGCAATCAGGTGTTGTATCAGATCATATCTCATCCAAATAATTAAAACAAGAAGGAGCTTAGTGATAGTATGATCCCATTATATATGCATGCTTGTACTGGCTAAGTCTGTTTGTTTGATTTTAATTATTACCTGATTACATCACTTTTTGGACTGTCATATGTCTTTCATGCCATTCTTCTTCATAAATTTATGATAAATGCTAACTCTTATCATTAAGCACAAACTTAGGGGAGTAGTTAAGGCATGAAAATCAATAAAATCTGAAGGTTAATCAAAAAATCTTTGAAGGAATTGGAACTTGAGCACTAACTTGGATGCAGGCTATAGGAAGTTTTCTTGTACTCAATGGCCATGCAAACAAAGTCAACAAGGTCCAATATTAATAAATGATTCTTACTTGATTGGAATCATATATTTAAAGTTTCAATGAAACTTTAATATCCGCAGAAGTTTTAGTACAATTTCTGCATCCACAGAAGTATAGTGAAATTTTAGCATTAGCAGAAGGAACAGTAAAAAGTAAAAACGTGACATTTTGCATAATCATAGAGTTGATAAACTACGGTTGTGAAATTGACTTTGAAAGCATAATCCATGTTCATAGAATGGTAATCTATGAATGAATAAGATGTAAATAAATAGTGATGCTGCATTAATTGTTTTAATTAAGGCATCCGCAAATATTATGGCATCCGCAGATGTTATGATTCCGGAGATGTTCTGCGGAAGTTGTGAAACATCCGGAATAAATAAAGTTTATGGAAAGGGATAAAAAGGAAGTGGGACCCTCAGAATTAATAAATGAAATTAATGTGTCTGCTTATAAATGAGGTTTTGAATTTTAGAATTCATTAATCACTCTTCAGAGCACTTTTCACTTTTTGACCTAGAAAAACACACTCCCTTTTCCCTCTTCCACAAACATTCAAACCTGCAAACTCAAAACCTCTAAACAAACACATAATCTTGATCACAGACTATTGCATTGAAGATGATGAATAGGTTTGCGAAAGAGCACAACATGTGCGCTTTCCTAAATGCTGATGATCCTGCATCAGAAGGATGTCGAGATATCACCAGATATCTTCAACGATCCAGGCTCTTCTATGCCCTGACGGCAGAGCCTGTGATCTATCAATCACACATCATCGACTTCTAGGAATTAGCCAGAGTGGAACAGAATGGAGAAAATGAAGTTATAATGGATGAAATCAACAATGAAAGGTTAAGGATTGATGAGCAAACCATCAGAAGGTCGCTTGAGTTAGGAGATCGAGAAGTAGGGCACCCACATGTGTTTGAGAACGAGTACATTGAGAAGGTATTCTATCTGATAGGCTATGATGGAGATTTTGATAAGTGGGAGATCAAGAAAGGAAGATTGTGCAAGCCATACAGATTTCTGTGCCACACTTATCTGAAGTGCATATCTAATCAAAAGTCCGGATTAGATAGATTTTCTAGGCACATATCTTCAGGCATCATAGGAATCTTTGAGGGAAGGACATACAATTATGCAAAATACATCTTTAATTATCTCTGTGACCAAGATAAAGTACAAAGGCCAGACAAGATGTACATGTTCCTAAGGTTTCTGCAACTGATCATCAATGCTGAACTCCCTGGGCTTGCAAGGGAAGAAGATGTGTTTGTAAAAGCCCATCTGAGTAGGTCTGTGCTGAACAAGATCAGTGGCAAGTATCAAGGTGAAGAAATGCCAATGTTTGCTTATGTGATGGATGCGAATGCCATCATTCCTCAAGAGTTGGTATGGGTAGAGCAACAAGTAGAGTCATCTGCTGATTCCAATCAAGCCTCACACTCACCTCATATAATTTCCCTTCACCAACATCAATCACCAACAAGTGTGAACACTAAACCAATCTCACCCATTCAACCTCATCTTCCCCACAACTACTATCATCTAACACTCAAAACACCCAGCCTATCTCCCTTATACAACAACAATCCCCAGTAGTTTCACTTCCAACCTCACAAAACACTCAACCAATCTCCCCAATCCGAACTCTATCCCCTCTACATCCACTCCCTGATACACCTAAACATCAAACTTCTGAGAGTGCCAATACTAAGCCCTTACATATAACTCAGTCTCAGAACTCAGTTCACTCTGGTGAGACTGAGTTAATGTCTCAAGGTAGCACCATACAACTCTCAGTCTCCAACTCCTAAAACACAGTCTTGTCAGATCACACTGAACCCATATCTCCAATTATTGATACTCAGCAACTGTTTCAACCTCAACTTAAAGACAATTTTGATGATCAAACTACTGGTCAACCAATAGAAGAAGAACGACAAGAAAATTTTGGTGATGTTGTTGCTTATCATGAGGATGATCTGAGTGACAAGGACATACCAGTGAGCAAGAGTTATCTGGTGGCTGAGTACAACAAACTGGTGCTGAAGTCCAACAAAAGGAACAAAGAATACAAGAGCTAAAGGGAGTCATCAAAGAAAAGATGAAGAGCTGTTGAAGCAAGAAGCTAGACTGAAAGACTCAAAGAAGATGCTCAAAGCAATAATGAAGTGATCGATGCATTGCTTTAACATGAAACAGAATTGGTTGAGTCTGTGAAATTTGAGAAAAATGAGAAGGAAAAGATGGCTGTGTAGATTGATCAAATCATTGATTCTCTATCTGCAAAATCTGATCCGATCAAGTTGAAAGATGAAGAAATTAAACAGCTAAAGATGAAGATATGTGCATTGGAATCAAAGGATGCCCCATCTATTAAACAATCAAAACAATCTTCTGAGGCTCCAAAGCACTTAATTCTGTACTCACGGAAGAGAAAGTACTTGGGTGTTATTCAAAAGAAGGTGATCATTGTGGAAGATTCTCCTGAGAAGCCAAAGCCCACATCTTCTGAACACTATCCTTCAGTAGATTTATCTACTATGAAGACCATATCTTATAAGGAGAATGATAGTGATGATGAATGGAATGAGCTGACAAGGATGGACCCTCCAGTAGATCAAAAGGATCAAAGGCTGATGATCTTTTGATAACAAAAGACATCCTAGAAGAGAGGCCAGAGTCAACCATGTTCATGACACTTCTCAACCTATGACATGGTTGAAAGAATGAATGTCACTGAATTGAAAGATGTGCTTAAGAATTCGAGCTTGCGAGATTCATGATCCCCAACTGTGATTATGAAGCATTCTCTACTTTTCAATCAATTCAGAAGACAAAGAAAGAGTTAGGCCACTTGACACAGCCAAACTAAGCAAATATAATGTGACTTGCTGGCTACAGGGTCATAACTACAAACCACATGAGCTCAAAGGCAGAACAATTGGTGAACTGAGAAGAATGATGGAGCATGTTATGAAAGTCGAGCTTGATACAGGAGTCAGATTCAGAACTGAAGCTTCTAACCCTGCTATTGAGTACCACAACAAGATGACTTCTGAACCTGTGGTGGTAGAAAGCCAAGACCAGCACAAAGAAAAAAGACAAGCTGATCAGAGAACCAAGAGAAGTCATTCCTGGCAAAGTATGGCCATGTGGAACTACTATGAGAGAGATAACAGAGCAGAAGTCCACTTGATACAGCTGATTGATCACCTCACAACTCCCAGTTCTGTGGAAGACAACAGGATTATGGTCTGGAAATATGATCCAGACTAGGATTGTGCTATCATTAAAAGAACATCTGGAAGAATTGAGTACTTCCATGAGATGTATTTTCTGTGTTGTGCTTACCAGAGAGTGATCTCAAAGACCTGCAAAGTCTGACCATCACAATTACCTAATTCACCCAAGAGGTAGAGACTTCTAACTATAGTAAACAAACTTAAGACAAAGTTCAAGGATGATGTGCTTGCTGAGGCTAAAAGAGAAGATGTTGAGCATAAGAAGAGAATTAAAGGTCTTAAAAGGTTTAAGTTTGATGCCTCAGAATCAGTAGATGATGAATTCTTGAAGAGGGTTGGATACAATAGTTTAAAAACAGCAGCCATCAAGTCCATTGAAGGGACTCAATACATTTCCCATAACTGAATGGGGATATGTTGAGAAAACAAAGGAGTTAGTGCTGCTCAGGAATGTAGAGAACAAGAAAGCGGACCGGATCAAGATCTTTGATCCTGTGGAAATTAAACTACTTCATCCCAGCTACACCTCTTACCTACATGACAATTTTTTCCTAAGATGAGTGATGAATTAGCACAAAATGATCTGTTCCTGCATGTCCCTATAATACAAGTAATTGACAAATTATATGCAAAAGCTTACAAGAGAAGAAGACACAATGCTGGATTACTTAAGGGAACACACTATGAAGAAGTCTCAGAGCTGAGGATTTCAGAACAAGATGAATTGGAAATTGTCAACAACAACAATGTTCTGGAATCACTCATAACAGAAGAAGATGTTTTGGGACTAAGCTATAAAACTCTAAAGAAGCTCAGCAAGATGAAGATCAACTACAAATATGATGATCAGAAGATTGTTATGTCTTACTTTTACAATAAAATAATTGCCAGAGTCAAGGAGCTTTTAGTTTTGAAGGAATGATTACAAGTATCTAAGCCTAAGGGGAGTATTGTTAGATCTAGAGTAAATAGGTCTAGATCAAATTGTATAGGCTTAGAACTTTAATCAATTCTTGTAATAAAAGATTGTAACCGATTATAACTATATATGTATATGCATTGAGCATATAGGTTAACCCATATAATATATGTGTTGCTTTTTGTATGATGACAGAGAAACAATGTACTTGGAGAATTCCTGTAATTGGCAAAGTGTAAGAAACATCTACGGATGAACAATTTTGTTAACCTGTAGATATAATTCTTACAAGTTTCCTACGGAGGAACAAGAACTCCTGCGGAAGACAAGTTTCCTACGGAAGAACAAGAACTCCTGCGGAAGACAAGTTTCCTATGGAAGACGAAGACACTTGTATGAAATTGTCAAAATTCAACAAGTCAACAAGTCAACGTCAATTTCAAATCCCAAGAGATCCAGTGTTTCCTTAACTGTCTCAAAGATGTCTATAAATATGGGTCCAAGGTTTTACATCTTAAGAACACAATTTTAGCAATATTACGGCTGTCGATTATCACATAATTGTGCAACCCTAGCTGCCGTAACATCAACAACTGCCGTAACATCAACAACAACATCAATTCGATTGAAGAAATCATTGTTTATAGTTTTATAATTATTCTTTTGTAATCATTACTCAATATCAATGAAATACATTTGAATCAATTATTGTGTTCGTATTTACTGTGTCTTTGTGATTGTGTTCTTCAATTAACAATAAACACAATTAAACAACAATTAATGATTATTCCACGCTTATTAACTTGTCATTATTTTAATACTGATAATTACTGAATTGAGATCCTTGGATTCACAGTAATATATATATGTAATATATATATGCATATATATGTATATATATGTATATGTATATATATGTATATGTATATATATATGTATATGTATATATATGTATATATGTATATGTATATATATGTATATAAATATGTATATATATACATATATGTAATATATATATATATATATATATACATATATACACGTGTATACACGTGTATAGACGTGTATACACGTGTATAGACGTGTATACACGTGTATAGACGTGTATACACGTGTATACACGTGTATACACGTGTATACACGTGTATACACGTGTATACACGTGTATACACGTGTATAGACGTGTATACACGTGTATACACGTGTATAGACGTGTATACACGTGTATACACGTGTATACACGTGTATACACGTGTATAGACGTGTATAGACGTGTATACAGTGTATACGTGTATACACGTGTATAGACATGTATAGACGTGTATACACGTGTATACACGTGTATAGACGTGTATACACGTGTATACACGTGTATACACGTGTATACACGTGTATACACGTGTATACACGTGTATATACACGTATATATACATATATACATACGCATATATACGTATATACAGTATATATATATATATATATATATGTATATATATATATATATATATCTATATATATGTATATATGTATATATATCTATATATGTATATATGTATATATATATATATATGTATATATATATATATATATAATGTATATGTATATCTGATATTCCCTCTACAGCTTAAATTACGTTGATGTTAGTGTTGAGGATTATGACATGCCACTTAATGGTTAGCCATTGATAGAGACTTGAGGTCAAGATGATCAAGATGAAGAGCTTGTCAATAAATCCATTGACTAGACCGTAGAGAACGTTGAAGCATCGAGTCCTCACTTTATTACGTTTAACCTAACTAAAATGTAACAAAAATTCATTGGGAGTCACAAATAGCTATTGTAATACAACTCCTATTGAGGAGCCAATCACTAACGTCAAGAAATTAGTTTTTCCATATCCTAACCTTAACTTACATTACCTATTAACTTGTTTATCTTATGTTCGAACTCTATGTTAAGTGTGAATCAAAATCCAATAAAGATGCGGGAAAGGTAGTAATCGATAATAATAAGGAATCATCAATCCTAATGATTTTGAGGATAATCCTGGTTTCATGATGCTTTTAAAGGTATAACAACTTTAAGAAACTAGAAGATCATCTTGAAGTTCTTGTACAACATATATATGACCCTTAGAGGATCACTTTTACTATTGAAGAGGGTATAATATCTAAAAACATCTTTGATCTATATGATGAGGGTAACAAAAGGAAAGGTGAAGCCTGTTCTAGTCAGGTTGCTACTATTGAATCTAAACCTATTGGTACGAAACAGTTGGTTATGAAAAGAAAATCCTGGTTTGATGAAAGAAAGATTCCTTAAAGAAGAAAGTAGAGCCTCTAAGAATGTAGGTGTGTTAGGCTGAGTACCAAGGATTGAAACAATTGCCTATCGCATGGAGGTACGATAAAGAAAAGAATATATGTTATGAGAAAGAATAAAGGCGAGGCACAGCATATAAAGATAGGAAACGACTTCTTAGGGGTTCACTTCATTATTACGAACTCAAAAGTTAAGGTCTTAAAAACCTCATAGAATTCATGATCAGCCATTCCATTTGTGCTTTCAACAAGTAGGCAACATGAATCTATTTCTATGATCCAATCAGTACCAATTGCTTGGATGCGTTTGAAGCCTTGAGATGACTTGCAAAAAAAAGCTACCAAACTAAACTAAATAGTTTATCATTTAGAAATAATAGCAAAATAGGTCTCCTTGAATTGCAAAACTAGAGCAAAAAGCCTTATTGTATTGCGGCATTAAGCATCTACATGGTGTTAATGTACTTGGAACCTAGATCGGTTACCTGAGTATGGTGGTCGTAGTCGTTCAATGATATCATGAGATCCTCGCTTTGGTAAGTTACATGGTTGATTACAATTAGCAAGGTGCCATTCTATGTGAAGTGAGACTAGCCGCTATACTATGAAGAATTAATTTGAGGTACTAGGCAAGTTTCCTTTGAATAACCTTCCAAGAATCCAAATGCAGACTCTTTGAAAAGTTTTTAAAAAGTCAAGTGAGTCTGACTTCGAAATACTATAGCAAATGAATCCTAGAAATGCTTTAAGAAGTTTCTCAACAGTTAATGTGAGATTGGCTTCAAAATACTTGAGCCGGTGGATCTAGAAGAAGTATGACAAAACTAAATACGTTGAATCACTAATAGCCTCAAGTTCAGCTTATGTGTAGGCCTCTACTGACTGTAAGAGATCTGATATTTGTATGGAAAGTTAGTTGAAGAGTTTTGGAATAGTTTGTGATATGGATTATGAGTCATAATCTATAGAAGTTATTATTGTATGTTAAGGACAGGATGACATCTAGGTGTTTGTTATTATATGTTAAGGACATGATGACATCTAGGTGTTTAAACCTATGGAGCTATTAAAGTTTCAATATGAGGACTTGGAAGTGCTATTTTTTATAACTACATCAAGTGTATAGACGACCATGAAGATGATGCCAAAGCATTCCAATGAAAGTTACACTCAACCTTTCATTTTTGTCAAAGCCAACCCTAGAGATAGAGTAGACTGAACTACGAAAAGCTTAGGAGGAACTTAAAGAGTTAAGATCTTTTATATGAAGCTTTTTCTTGTATATTGGCCGTATTTTGTTTATGATATTCCAAGTCTTCTTTCAAATCAAAAGTACACCTAAAGTTGAAGTCTTTAATTAAAAGTGTGCTTGCCAATCGTAAGCATGATTTGATGAAACAATGTTTCAATTGAATATGGAACTTTGATTGGACAGTTTGTCTTCACTATAAATAGCTTAGTTCTTACCATTTTGATGTAAGCATGAACCTTCTCTTGCAAAAGATTATTAGTGGAGACAAGTAGCAATTTGAAGTGATTCATGTTTTAGAGTCTTTATTGTTTATCTTTATTGTGGTCTACATGTTGTTATTCACATATCTCCATGAGATTGAGTGTTTATACCCCATAAAATACTAATTCCGCCTTTGTATTATTGGATATTGATATGGTATTATAGAGAGATCCCTTTTCAAGGACCTATGTTCTCTGTGATTTTTCATTATAACATACATAAATAAAAAAATTGATTACATATACAATGTTAATATTGGACTAACTTAAGAAGGTCTAGTTGAAGGGATCGTTTAGAATTTTCTATTAGTTAATTTGTTTATATAAAATATGTTGATCTATGAAGAGGATTAAACTACCGAAAATCCAAGAATTCAACACTGGCAGTCAATTACTGATTTCTTCCAAGTGCTGAATCAACTACCGATCAACATATGTTGAACCACTTCCGATCAACACTTACCTGATATGCTACCGATCTAGTGGTGCTAATCAGCATTGAACATCATGAGATGCTAATTAACTGTGACACAAGATGAGACTACCTGTATAAACGACTGCTATGTTCTACATTTTAGAAACAACATAATACTAAAGCTTTCTAACTCTGATTGTAGATTGTCTGTCTTGCTATACATTCTGAACATAGAATAGTTTATTCTCATTGTTTAGATTTTATAGTATAAAACTCTCATACTTGTATAGTAGAGGTAAGCTTGCTAAGCCACTTGTGTATCTGCTGATTGTAACTCTTTGTACTCAATTTTGATTAATCAAGTGAATAATTTGAAAGAATACCTTATGCATTTATTTCTACTCCAAGTATTTGTTTTTGTTATTAAGTAGTTAACTTAGATTCACATTTTTTAACTATTGATCAAATAGAAACGTCTTGTTAATCGATAACTCTGGTCCAACAAGTGGTATAAGAGCTTTGGCTCTTGATTTGCTTAAACTCACCTTTCACAAATCACTTGTTTTTCTTTTGATCACACTATCAAACAGCATACTCCTTCATACCCCTCTATCCTTTTAAAATGATGGTAGTAGCCATTTAAGTAAGCATAACTAGAAGAATAAAACTCAGACCAAACCCCCCATGTTCACACCACAAAGGCTCTATGGCATATCAAAATGAGCATACGAAACAACATCATCCATGGCTTCAAGAAATTCACAACTTCTCAGAAGTTATGGAAAGCATTGAAGGCTAGATTTGAAGGTACTGAAGATAAGAAGAAGAACAAAAGTGATGTCTTGAAGCAAAATTTGAAAACTTTGGTTTTATTAGGGGACAAATCATGACTACAATATATCTTAGATATGTTGAATTGCTTGACTCTCTAAATGAAGCTGGAGTGAAGATGGAGAATAGTGATGTTCTTTGAAAGTTCTTAAGTTCTCTACCTAAGACATGGATAGTCTACACCGTGTCCATTAAAAGAATAAAATCTGAAGACAATGACTCTTGAGGAGTTATATGGCATCCTGAGTCCTTATTAGATGGAAATGGTTACAGATAAAGAATCATTTAGCATATCTTCAAACCCCTTAAAGTCATAAGCTCTTATGGAACCTATTCATGAACCTTTTCATCCCACCCCTACTCCCAAGCCTACCAAATTCCTATGCTGACTCATCAAGTACAATGACCACCTACCCTGAATCTCCAAGCCATCACCATATTTCAATAAATGGAATCAGCAGACCTGGCCATCCTTTTCACCAACCTACTCTTTAAACTCAGTCATTGTTAGTGAACAAGCCAACTTCTTTCAACTCTCTAAGAAGATCTAGAATGCATTCATCCAGATATCTTGAGGAGATGAACATCAATTATTAGATAGAGATGATCTCCTTTAGGGCTAAGCGGTTTCAGAAGAGAAATGGAAGAAAGTTCCTGAGGTAGAGAAGATCAGGTTTTGGGTTTGATAAGAGCCAAGTGAAGTCTTTCAACTACAACCAGCTGGGTCACATTGTTAAAGAATGCCAAGCACCTAAGTCAAACCCATCTCCCCCAAGCTTATTAAACTTTAAACAACCCTTAACTTATCAAAGTCCCTCTACCACTACCAACCAAAGACATACAGTAGTTATAGCCTTAGGAGAAGAGGTGATTGACTAGAGCTTTCAAGTAAAATATGTCACTCCCATCAACAATGCATTAATGGCTGGAACCTCATACTCTTACCTCTGGTAATGTTTGAACCTTGTTGTACATCTGAGTGCATTGCTAAGGTTAACTTGTATAGAAATCACAACATGGATCTCATGAATATGTTGAATCAATCAATCTTCTTAAAACTAATTTTAAGAAAAATGATCAAGCTCAAAAGAAAAGGCTAATAGAGCTAGAAAAGATTATTTTACAACTAAGATATGAACAAACCAACTTGAAGACCCAAATTGATGATCTTTTGAAAAGATTGAAGTCAGCATAATATGATTTCACACAACTAAAACATATGTCGATAAATACAATGTTCAAATCGAGAAGTTTGAAAAATGCTTTCTTTTACTAAAAACTCCTAAAAGTTATATCAAACCAAGACATGTTTAGGGTATAATACTGTGGAACCATCAATGACATACACTCCCACATATACCCCTAAGTGCAACTTGGAGGTAAAGAAGAAAGTGTCTAACGATGTAATTTGTACATGAGTAGCTGCAAAAGAATATGAAACAACAGAGAAGGAAGAGAAGAGGGAGTAGTTAAAGAAGTAGATGAATAGAGAGAGAAAGGAGATAGGGAAGAAGAGAGGGAGAAGAGGAAGTAATGACTTAAGGCTAAGGCAAAGAAGAATGTGATTTGAAAGGTGTAGTTTGTCAAAGAAAACACATCTTTCAAAGTCAACAAACTACCTGTTGAGTCAAACCCCTCCATCAAGACATAGCTTCAACCAAAGCATAGTTGCAACACGAAGACTCACAACAGAAGTTACTATGTAGGAACCTCAAACTCTTCAGAAGTAAGACCCAAACCATATGTTCAAAAGTCTACTTCTAAAGCAGTAAGGATCCATAACAAGAGGTTCTCAAGGAAGAAGATAGATCTAACCACCCATATTGATCTCAAGAGAAAGAAAAGGATGGGTGGAACTAAGGGATGTCGGATGATGAGGTAAAAGTGAAGATTTTATTGATCATGATATGATAAGAAGAGGTATGAAGGAGGTAATGAAGGATTTTTAAGAGCTTAGGTAGAAGATCAAGTCAACTATAAAGGAGATGAATATCACATGCATAATGTGTAGGGAAGACAATCACTTTGCAAAAGACTATCAATACAATCCTCTAGCACACTCCATCACCCATCTCTACCAGCCTAGACCCTCAAGAAGTCTATATCTGCCAAAAAACCATCAAAAAAGAGATGATGATCATAAAGCTGTTCATAATTCAAATCCCTCAAGTGTTGATTCCAAGAGAAAGTCAGCACCCTCAAGCATCTGCCGAATTAATTAGTAGCTACAAGCTTGAAGAAGAAGAAGACTTTTTGGAAACCATCACCATATCCAACTTCAAAGGGTCATCATAAGAAGGATGATGTCAAAGCATTAGCAAAAGTAAAAAAAGCATGGAAACCAAAGACAGTCAAATCCTTAGATGACCCAAAAACAAAAACCACCCCTCAGCATTTACCATTGAAAAGCAACTATTGAAAACTGGAAAACCAAGACTATATAGGCTTAGCTCCCTATTCATCACTAACCAATTTGTTTATATGCAAGAACATCTGCACACTAAAACTAACTTGTAGATTATGGATTTTAGATGCTCCTTGGATATGACAGGCGATAGATCATGCCTACTGAATCTTGAATGATATGATGGTGGATATGTTGCATTTGGAAGTGATACAAAAGGAGGATACAATACTAGCTGGGGGACAGTCAGTGATAGAAAGGTAAACTTTGATAAGATGAACTATATGAAGGAGTTGAATTCTAATCAGCTGAGTGTGTCTCAACTATGTGATAAAAAAATTCAATACTCTCTTTACAGAGCATGAATGTATTGTTCTATGTCCAGAGTTTGAAATTCCAAATGATAAAATACTTCTAAGGGCTCATAGGAAGGACAATATGTACATACTCAACATGTAGAATACATCACCATCAGGAGGTCTATAATGGTTCATTTCTGAAGATTCAATAAATTAATACTCCCATTGGTACAGAATATTAGCACATGTAAACCTCAAAAACACAAGCAAACTAGTTTGGAATGGGTTAGTCACTGGACTATGGAACAAGAAGTTTGCATTTGCTGACTGTTATGTTGCTTGTCAAAAAGGAAAGCAACACAAATCTTCTCATAAGTCTAAAGAATTGAATTCAATCACAACTCCTTTACATCTGTTACATATGGACTTGTTTGGCCTAATATGTTTAAAGAGTTTGGGAAGAAAATCATATTGCTTAATAATAATATATGATTTTACAAGATTTATTTGGGTTTTCTTAGAAATTAAAGATGAAACTGCTTAAATATTAAATTTATCTATTATCAAATTAAGAACCAAATCATAGGGTTAAAATAATTAGATATGACCAGGAATTCAAAATGAATCCAAAGTATTGCAAGACAATATGGTGCTCCTAGAACTCCTTAGCAAAATGAAGTTGCTAAAAGGAGAAATATTACACTTATTGAAGCTGCAAGGACCATGTTTTCTGACTCCAAACTTCTTATAACATTCTAGAGCACTGTGTTCTATGTTTAGAACAAGGTGTTAATCATCAAGGCACATGAAAAAACCTCTTATGAATTATGGCATAAGAGAAGGCCATTCATAGGGTTCTTAAGACCTTTTGGATGTCCATTCACCCTTCTAAATACCAAAGATCATTTATCCAAATTTTCTGAGAAATAAGTATATGGGTTCTTTGTTGGATTATCATCATAAGCTAAGGGTTTTAGAGTATACAACAAATTGATCACACTATTGAGAAATTTAAAAAATTTCATATTAATGAAAATTCCTCAAATAGTGTTAGAAATACTCAAAGTTGAAAGGTTGATCTGTATGGATTCATAAATGCATTTAACCATTTGATTAAGAATGTTTTAGGGGACTCACCCAACAGATCAGCAAACATACGAGTCCCAAGTGCTGAGACTACAAAGTTGATATACCTCAGGGTCTTAGTCATAACAGGTCATCTTCTGATCCAGTTCAGTCATATTCAACAGAAGCATATGCTAGTGCTATAAGCAATGTAGGTCAATCATCACTTACGATGACTCATCAGATGAGGAGTCTCATGATCATTATGGTACTAAACAATCTCTTGAAAATGAAGCAAGTGTGACAAATACTGAAGAAGGAGTCAATTCAGCAGTTGATCCAGTCCATCCATTTGTCAAACTTCCCGAAACAAACTTCTCTAAATTAGATCATCTTAATAACTCCAAGTGATCCCCAAGACTAAGAATTCATAAAGAGCACCCAGTTAAGAATGTCATTGGCAATGTTGATGCTAGAGATGAAAAGCAAGGTGAATGAAGCAAACATCTATTTGTTTTCATGATTCTTTTCTCAACTAGAACCAAGGAAAGTAGATGAGACCTTAAGAGATAATAGTTGGGTAGAAGCTATGCAAGAGTTACTTCTTCAGGTTACTAGACAAAAGTTCTAGAAACTATGTGCACTTTCTAAGGGGAAGATTATAATAAAACCAAATAGGTGTTTAGAAACCAAAAGGATGACGGATGCATTGCTATTAAGAAAAGAGATAGACTTGTGGTATAAGGATACACACAAGAAGAAGAGATTTTTATAATGAAGTCTTTGCTCCTATGGTCAGGCTTGTAGAAATAAGAATTATTCTAGTATTTGCTGCCTGCAAAGACTTCAAGGTATATTAGATGGATGTCAGGATTGCATTTCTATATGGTGAGATTGATGAAGAAGTTTATGTCTGCCAACCTCCTGGCTTTAAAGATCCTAAATATCTAGATCATGTATTCAAATTTGATAAAGCCCTTTATGGTCTTCATCAAGCTCCTAGAAAATGGTATCAGATACTCTCTACCTTTCTTTTAAAGAATGGATATATCAGAGGATCTATAGACAAAACTCTCTTCATCAAGAAGGTTGATTTGGATATCACTTTACTACAAGTGTATGTGGATGATATCATATCACAAATCATATCCTTTAACTCCTGATCTTAAGGGGAAAGCAGTTGATCGGTAGCAATACAAAGCCATCATAGGATCTCTCATGTACCTCACAACAATTAGACCAAATATTATGTTTGCCACATGCTTATGCTCAAGATTCCAAGTTGCTCCAAAAGTGTCACACTTGATGGCTGGTAAGAGGATTTTAAAGTATCTTAAAGGGGAACTTATGTTGGGATTATGGTACCCTAAGAGTACTGACTTAAATCTCTATAGATATACGGTTAGTGACTACAGAGGATGCAACATCAACAAGAAGTATACCTTAGCAGGATGTCAATTTCTACGAATAAGATTGGTTTCATGGCAATACAAGAAGCAAACCAGTATGTCTACATCAACTGCTGAAACAGAGTATATTGCTGCATCTAGTTGTTATGCTCAAGTACTATGGATTCAAACTCAACTTTGATATTATGGGGTAACCTTTATGAATACTCATATTCATATTGACAACAATAGTGTCATCTCAATCACTAACAATCCAGTTCAGCATTCAAACACAAAACACATCAATATCATGTATCATTTCATTAGAGATTGTGTAGAAAAGAAAATCATTAAATTACTTAAGGTCCATACAAATGAAGAAGATGCAAATCTTTTTACAAAGGCATTTGATGAAACAAGATAAAAATATCTTTCATCTGTTATTAGGATGATGAATTTTAAATAATTAAATGATTTACATAATGAAATCTGATAAAAATTATGAAAAAAGCTTTGTTGATAACAAAAATGGGTAAAATAGGTATCTGTCGATTTTCAAAATTCAGCAATAGAAAGGCTTCGGCACATGTCTTTTAAAAGGTCCGATTGGACCCACTTTTTCTACCGATATCTAGTGGCCCGTTGTAGTTACCTGAAAAGACTGTTCTATCATCATATGCTGTCGGATTTACAGTTATGATGATTAAAATTATAAAATAACACTATTATATATTATCCGCAAACTATAAATCTGAACTTCTTTCCACGATATTCTTCTTCAACACTTATTCACGAGCAAAAACCTTCAAAAACACTCATCCTTTCAAAACCCTACACTTCATCAAATCTTTCCAAATGGTCGCTCTTAACCTAGAATTCCAACCTAATCATAACATATCTATGTCACTTGAACTCATTGGTGACTTGATTTATGATCATGTTCTAAATTTTCTCTACAATAGCAATTACACTTTTACAATCTCGATTGATTCTATGATTTGCGCACCATATATCAAGCAGTTTTGGGGTACATGCTATATTCAAAGAGGACATGGAACCGAAGGTTTTACTGTAGTTGTGCAAGGAATGAAGATCACTATCTATTGCTTAAGAATTCTTTAACATCCTAAATTCAATTTTGAAAATGGTGTATCTTCCTTCTACAAAGAAGTGGTAAGTGCCAAACCTACTCCAATGGCATCTTCTCTAAAACGAAGAAGAAAGATCATGAAAGAAGTCCCCTAGTAACTCAACTTTAGTTAAAGGTGTTCAACATAAATGAGATCATGGAATGGAGCCTTGCTGAGATTAGATCAAAGCTGGTAGTTATAACTCGTGCTGAAATGGAGAAATCCAAAGAGTTAGCAAGAAAGAAGAGAGGAGACCACAAACAAGTAATAAATGAAGATGTTTCTCAAATACTATGGTTTCTCTGGTAGACAAGTATGGTCAATGAGTATGTCTACTCTTGATCTAAATATCAGAGATATCAAAAAGAAGATTGTAGTTGGAGAACTACCAACGTATGAAGAAGGAAGATAGCAATGGGAAAGACAACAACAAAGGACCAAGAAAACTATCTTAAAGTCTTCCTATCTGCTGACTGAGCCTCCAGCATCTCCTGATTCTAACTCACCTACCTCGAATGATAACCAGCCAATCTAATTAGCCTTTTCCAAAAAGAAGATTATGCCAAAACGAGTGATAAAGGCAAAGCTGATTGACATAAGGTGGAAGAGAAGAAACTTAAAGGAACTAAAGTTTTAAGTGTTAGGTATGTATCCCAGATGAAGAAGTTTAAAGTACTTGATATGCCTCTTAACATCTTAGAGCAAATTGCTGAGTGCCTTAGAATCTTTGGATATAGAAATGACAAATCCAAGATGCTACTTCAAAATGTATTGTCCCAAGGCTGAGTCTGGTGAGGAAATTCTTAAAGCTCTACTATCAGCATATGACCTAATAGTGCAGTGGGATTATGATCAGAGGAAATGCACATACTTTATCACCAGATCAACAGCTGGAAGGGTAGCCTACTCAAGAAATCAACTAGTCTGATTGAATAGATTTAAGATACCTGACGTAACAAGACTAAAGCTAAGAAACACAAGAAATGACTCTAAGGCAAAAGAAGTAGAGAAGGTGGTGATGAGAATCTGCAAGTCTCAAATAAAGAAAAATGAAAAAGTCTGAAGTTGCTGAGGCCACCCTATCTGCCCCCAACACTCAACAATAATCATCTCCTCCCATCATCAAACTGCCCAGACAACTACGTAGGTTTCTCCAACTATCCAACAAGCTCCTGAAGCAGCTGAATCTCCAACCCAAAGCCAGTCTGATAATTCAGCATATGAAGTGATCATCGCCACTACTGCTGAAAGAGTAAGGGAAAACCTAGACAATCAAGAACTAGAAGAAGAACTCTTAGAATCTAAGGAAGACTCAGAAGGTGATGATATAACCATTATTAAAAAAATGGGGATATGACTTGAAAGCTAGGAGATTCTTTACTGAAAAAAGAATAAGTCTAAGTCTTTCTTTCTGACTGAGCTGGAAGTTATGAACTTCAACCTTGAAGAGTTAAAGAAGATGTTCACTTTGATATCAGAGTATAAAGGCATGCCAGACAAGTACAAATATATGGTCTTCATTCTGAAGACAAAGTTTAAAGAAACTAGGTGGAGACAAAGAAGAAGATATTTTACATGTAACTCCTTTGAGCTTTAATGACCCAATCACATATGCTAAAAATACTCAACCAACACCTTGTGTCTGACCTTTGCTATTGCTAGCAAAATTGAAGTCAAGCAGTATGACATCTTTAGACTTTCTTGGCACAACATGAAGGGTTGGTCAATCTGGCTTTTGAAACCCCTCAAGAGATAGAATATGATACATATGTGAACTACTAGTGATCAAGATGCTAGAAGGATGAAGATAGAGTTTTGGTAGCCTCCTCCTCGGGGGAGTTTGTTGATCTGTGAAGAGAATGAAGCTACCAAAAACTCATGGATCCAACACTTGGCTCTCAACTACCAAATGATGCCAAGTGCTAATCCACTACCGATCACCATGTGGCAAGTGCTAAACCAATACTGATCAACATTAAAAGTGATGAAACGCAAACTACATGCATATCAAAAATTAAATGGATGCACTGCTCATCAATCACAAAATTGGACAAGACTTTATGCATCGACGACTGTAGTGTTCTACCTTCTAGAAATATCTTAGTACTAAAGCTGCTTAACTTTGATATGCTGATTGTCTATCCTATTGTACATTCTAAACAAAGAATAGGATTTTTACAATTGTTTAGATTTTATTTTATAAGACCTCATACTTGTATATTTGAGAGGTAATCTTGAAAAGCCACTTGTTTTGTCTACCAATTGTATCATTTGTACTCAAAAGATTAATCAAGTGTATACTTTAAAAGAACATCTTATGTTTATATTTACTCAAAGTATGTGTGTTTTTGTTAGTAAGTAGTTAACTTAGAAGCAACATTTGTTTACTATTATAAATAAAAAAAGTCTTGTTAAATCCGTAACACCTGATCAAACAGTGTTGTTGACGCATTTGCGTGTACGTGACGTAATAGTTTGGGTTGCTTGGAATTTTTAGCATATAATGTTGTAGCTTTAGGACCCATTGAGTTAAGAAGATTAGCAGCTCTCTATTTATCATTAGTATCATAAGATTGAATGGTTGATATCGTATCACTTAATGCAAAAGTAAATAGATCTTTGGTATGCTTAATTGAAGTATAGTGGTTATTCCAGCTATATGGCAATCAGTTTGGCAACTTCTTATTCAAAGCATTATTTTCCAAGGTTATTCCAGCACCATTCATCTTAGTGACAAGCTTAACAAATCTAGCAATTTGGGCTTCAAGATTTTCTCTCATGACATGGATAAACATATTAATTTTTTGGTTAAGCATATCCTTCTTGATTTCCCTCATGTCTTTATTTCCCATTAGCTGAGCTTCAAGAGCATTATATAGAACTGTACACCCTTTAAATTCTTTATAGTTGTGGGAAATTTTAGTTGGTAAAGCCATTATGACTGCTACATAAGCCTTGTCATCAAGCTCAAACCATTTCACGTCTTCCTCATCCCATAAGTGTTTAGGCTTCTTAACCGTCTCATTCTTTTTATTCTTGTACATCGAAATGTAAGGTTCATACTTGATCAAACTTCACATCCGAGGCTCAGTATAAATGACATGGTTCTCAAACCTATAAGCCCAAATCAGTATAATTTTCTTCATTCAGAAGTCTAGGAGTTTGGTATTGTGCCAATTTTAGTGTCTAGGTTCAGAGAAGCGGTGATATTCTTGATATTATTATTGGCAAAAATATTTGACTCAGATTTGAGCATTAAAATTAAAAAAAATCTGAAAGTTCTTGCAAATTTCTCACGTGAAAACTTGTGTAAGGCCCCCTTCACGGGAAACCTCACAGTAAATCATAGTATGAACAAATACTTGTCTCTCAAAAATACCGAATACATTGTACTATTCAAGTTAAAACAAAATTTCATAATTTAGGGATGCCAAATCGTGTGCGCCAAGTAGCTTCCACTCCCCGTGCCATCCTCAGTATCAGCCCTTACCTGCCAGCTATTATGCATAAAAGTCAACTTTGCTGAGTGAATCCTAGTTTAAAATAATATATATAAAAATATAAGAATGACCATGCATACATCATAGTACATAATGATCTTTGCGTCATATAGCATGTTCATTATCTTTCATTCTTTCATTATCTTTCACTTCATCATAAATGAGATTGCACAAAGCAAGAGCCCCTTGTTGATTGACAATGAATGTCAACCCCTGTCGGTACACATAAACGCGGTAGCTAACCCCTGACAGTTGATCCATACTGCCTGGCACATATCCTACTCATGAATACGGATCCATCGTCATACATTAGACTCACCTAAGTGAAGTCCATCATAGTGCTTGCAAGACTTTTCATCATCATACGGGCCCGGGGGTAACATTACATTAGTTCCACTTTTCATTAGATTTATCTTCCGCTTTAATATATAATACTTTATTTACTAAGTACATAACATATCAAGTATAGTTTACCACGGAGCGTAACTATCATCAGGAAGGACAGAATAACTGTCACACCCTTAAAATCCACGTGCGAAGTTCTACGCGAGGCGTGTGAACAAACCAGGATAATAGTCAATAGTTACTCAGAACGACTCTATATCCCATATTTAAAATAAAACCAACCAAACTTCAAACTTTAAAACCGTGTGGAAGAGTTTTGTAAATAAGACAACCCAAAGTATAAAAATGCATAATATGGCAAAACACGCGCCATTCCAATGTTTAAAACCCATAATTAAAAGACAAACAAATGTGTCTATGAAATAAAGTCTTAGGATGCATGCGGGACACGTGTTGTGCTCCTAATGGAAAGCTGAGTTATCGACCTGAGAATAGCATACTAAAAATGTCAACACAATGGTTGGTGAGTTCAAGAGTTGGCGTTCAAATATAAACAGTTTAACAGTTGTGATATATAAGCATTGTATTGTAACAGATAGCTAATCTATTAACAATAAATATTAATTCATAGTGATTTCACAATTGAAGCTAACTGTGATAAGTTTTTGCCTCCTGTCACGACTTACCAGGTCGTGATAATGTTCATTAGGATAGTTTACACCCGTTTGATCTCGAGTCACACAGGTGGGGCTTGTCAGACCCAGTAGTACTACCCAAGTTTCCCCGTTATTCAATATTAACAATTCGAAAGTGTGAGGACTTTTCCATGGTAAGCAGCACTATATTAATATTATACACAACTTAAATATATAAAGCGTTTGTAAAATTACCAGTATGCTATCTCCCCCAAAAGAGATTAAATAAAGAGTGGGGCATGAACTCACCTGATATGCGTAACGAATACTTAGGATTTACTTGGAAGAAAGAGTGGGCAGACAACCTTCAGAGGTTACCTAAATCAGTAAGTACATAAGTACACTACAACCAAAGACTCAAGGTTTCAGAAAACAGACGCGTTTGACCCAGTTGACCCGTTTGACCTGTTTGACCCGTTGGTGACATTATGAGTTATAGTCCAATTAAGTAAACATAATCACATATCATACATGGTTAACATACAAATGGATCACATGTGATGCTACATTACCCATATGTATTATTTAGATCATCATACCACCAAATATCATACAAGTCATGTAAGTCCCTAACAACTAGCATGCTCAGTGTAACTTTGACACAACTAGTGCATCATACAAAGATCAAATCATGCATGACATATTCATATGACCCATAACTAGGAATTCCCATAACCAATTAATCATTCATACTATCCAAACAACATATTCAACCATAATAGCATTCATCCATGAACATACTAGCATGATTCCTATGTCCTAAGCATGATAAATTCCTCATATGTAAGAATTTGTACAAATAAAGTTTCCTCTTTGGGAAAGTACATCCCAAATCCATCAAACACTCAATGTACTCATGAATTCATCACTAATATACCATTTCTAGCTCATAACAACATCTAGACATGATCAACAATACATAATCATCATAATTCATTAATCATCATGAACAAAAGTTTCCACTTTTGGCAAGGTATGAACTAACCTACATCATGCATAGATTTCTTGCACCAAATTCATTATCTAATACTCATGAATCATTAACAAGCACATTACATCACTAACTTATTACAATTCCTCAATGTTTAACATCAAAAGTTTCTACTTTTGGCAACCTATGAACTGCAACATTCATTCCAAGGTTTCTAGCTTTCATATCAACAATCTAACATACATATATCATCATAAACACTTCAACAACATCAATCCATCATCAAATCATTATATTGATGCAAATAAAGTTACTATTATTAGTAACCTATGAACAAAACCCCGAAATCATAGCTTTCTTCACAATCAACGTTAACTAACATACATACAACCTAACTAACATGATAATATCATCAAAAAACAAGGAATTCCACATCCATTATCAAAATCGACTTAGGGTTTTGGCCCACATCAAAACACATGAAAAATATGTAAAAATCTAACCTTTAAACGTGTAATGGCTTGTAATTGATGTGTCTAACGTGTTAGATTGCTTGTAATCGATCAAAATCGCGGTTCCCTTGCTTGTTTTCGGTCGAGTTCGAAGTGGAGAGGGGAAGGGAGATGAGGTCGCGGCCGATGGGTGGGGGGAGGGGTGATTAGGGTTTTGTTTTAATTAAATTTTGATAATTACCCCTTTAACCCTTGTGTTTTGTATTTTTATAAAAAACACCCTTTTAAACACTTTTCAAATGGTTTTTAACTACAATAATACACATATAACTCATGGTAACAATTGTACATTTTATCTTGATAAAAAACAACACATACGAATTAATACGCACGTTTCAACATTACGCGATTAATTTTCACAATGAACATTTAAAACACGCAAATACATAATCATAATACAATAATCACATTATTGATTAGATTATTATTAGTTTGTCATTATTAATTATTTTAAAGTCACCAACGTTCAACGACAACTAGTGTGTGCTTACGACACGTGTATTCAAGACTTAACGGAACTAATGGAGTTTTGTTAACGGAAAATTACCGGATGTCACATTATCCCCATGTTGAAAGAATTTTCGTCCCGAAAACTACGTTACATGGTTAGAGTGTTCCATCACTAGTCTACTGCATTGGCACACAGAAATCAAAATCTAGTGAGTTTTGGATGAGTTGTCATATCATCCCCATGTTGAAAGAAATTTCATCTGAAATTTAAATCAATACCTTCGCCTGCAGGCATCATCCTTTCGAATAGTTGAGGATACTTAAGCTTCATTTAATCTTCACATTCCCACATGAATTCTGGACCACGTCGCGAGTTCTAACGAACTTTGACTATGGGTATCTTGCTTTGCTTAAGTGTTTTCACCTCACGGTCCATCACCTCGACTGGTTCTTCAATAAAATGTAATTGTTCATCCACTTGAACTTCCTCTAGCGGTACGACCATTTTTTTGTTAGTTAGACAATTCTTTAGGTTCGAGACGTGAAATACATCGTGGATTCCACCTAGCGAATCGGGTAGAGCTAATCGATAGGCCACTGGACCTATTCTTTCCATTATCTCAAATAGTCGAACGTATCTCGGATTTAGCTTTCCTTGCTTGCCAAACCGAACTACGCCTTTCCATGGTGAGACCTTCAATAAAACCTTGTCACCAATCTGAAACTCTAAGGGTTTCCGTCTCTTGTCAGCATAACTTTTCTGTCTGTCTCGTGCTACAGCTATACGGTTTCGTATCTGCATAATCTTCTCAGTTGTGTCATGGATTAACTCGGGACCTGTTAGCTGACTATCACCAATTTCAGTCCAACAAACTGGTGATCTACATTTTCTCCCATACAAAGCCTCGAAAGGTGCTGCCTGTATGCTAGTGTGATAACTATTGTTATAAGAAAATTCCACCAATGGCAGGTGAACTTCCCAGTTATTCCCGAAATCAATCACACAAGCACGTAGCATATCCTCCAAAGTCTGTATGGTACGCTCACTCTGGTCGTCAGACTATGGATGATAAGCAGTACTCATATCCAATCATGTACCCAGGGATTTCTGCAGTGATTGTCAGAAGTGTGACGTGAAACGAGCGTCGCGGTTAGAAATAATTGAGATCGGTACATCGTGTCTCGAAACAATCTCCTTAAGGTACAGTCGGGTTAATTTCTCCATCTTTTCTATTTCCTTAATTGCAAGGAAGTGAGCCAACTTTGTCAACCGATCCACAATAACCCATATTGTGTCACAACCAGTATTAGTCTGGGGTAACTTAGTAATAAAGTCCATGGAGATTTGTTCCTATTTCCACGTGGGTATCTCGGAGTCCGGATGGTTTTTGGTATTCCACCTTTACTTTCGAGCAGGTCAAACACTTGCTTACATACGTAGCTACATCCGCCTTCATGTTAGGCCACTAGTAGTGCGCCTTTAGGTCATGGTACATCTTGTCAGATCCAGGATGTATAGAATACTTAGATTTGTGTGCCTCACTCATAACTAAATCCCTTAGATTCCTATAGACATGCACCCAAAGTCTGTCCATGAAGTACCGAATTCCATCCTCTTTCACCACTAGTTGTTTATCCATTCCCCATAATGACTCAGAACCAACATTTTCTACTTTTAAGGCTTCCACCTGTGCTTCCTTAACTTGTTCAGGTAGTTAGGTACTGATAGTAAGCTGTAAAGCTCATACCCGTCTGGGTTTAGTTGTTTCCTTCCGGCTTAAGGCATCAGCAACGACATTTGCCTTTCCCGGATGGTATTTGATAGCACAGTTGTAGTCGTTCAACAACTCAACCCAACGCCTTTGCCTTATGTTCAGTTCCTTTTGCTCCAAGATATGTTGAAGACTCTTGTGATCAGTGTAGATAGTGCACTTGGTACCGTATAAGTAATGTCTCCAAATCTTTAAGGAAAATACCACTGCACCCAATTCTAAGTCATGGGTGGTATAGTTATTCTCGTGAACCTTTAGTTGTCTCGAGGCGTAGGCTATCACCTTATCCCATTGCATCAAGACACAACCCAATCCCTGAATGGATGCATCACAATACACCACGAAATCATCCGTTCCCTCTGGCAGTGCCAATAGCGGTGCACTACAGAGTTTATGCTTTAACAGTTGAAAAGCCGATTATTGACTCTCACCCCATTTGTATGTCGTTCCCCTGTGAGTCAAGGCTGTGATAGGTTGTACGATCTTAGAGAATCCCTTTATGCATCGTCGGTAGTATCCTGCTAATCCGAGAAATTGCCTTATCTCGCTCGGCGTTTTGGGTATAGCCCAATTCTTATTGCTTCAATCTTGGCAGGATCAACATGTATCCCCTTCTCATTAACAATGTGACCTAGAAATTATACCTCTCGTATCCAAAAGTCACACTTAGAGAATTTGGCGTATAATTGCTCATTCTTCAATAGTTCTAAGATCATTCGTAAGTGCTCTTCATGATCCTCCGTGGTCCTAGAATATATCAGTATGTCATCGATGAACACAATAACGAACTGATTGAGATAGGGTTTGCACACGCGATTCATGAGATCCATGAACACAGCTGGTGCATTAGTTAGACCAAAGGGCATGACCAATAATTCATAGTGTTCGTAACGAGTCCTGAAAGAGGTTTTCAAGATGTCTTCCTCACGAACTCACAACTGATGATACCCCGACCTTAAATCGATCTTAGAATAGTAACTGGATCCCTAAAGTTGATTGAACAGATCATCGATACGAGGTAAGGGATACCGGTTCTTTACTGTGACCTTGTTCAACTCCCTATAATCAATGCATATTTGAAACATGCCATCCTTCTTAACAAAAAGGATAGGGGCTCCCCAAGGTGATGTGCTAGGTCGAATAAAGCCCTTATCTAAAAGCTCCTGAAGTTGTGATGTCAACTCCTGCAGTTTATTCGGTGCTAATCGATAAGGTGCCCTAGCAATCGGGGCTGCGCCGGGAGTGAGTTCGATTTGGAATTCCACTTGGCAGTGAGGTGGTAGTCTAGGAAGATCCTCTGGAAAGTCAGGCACTAAGGAATGTCCTCCATTCTCCTTTCTTCCGCTTGCTTATCGGTGATAAGTGCTAGAATAGCCAAACAACCTTTTCATAATAACTTTTGTGCTTTCATGTATGAGATGATGCCTATCACCGCACCACTCCTATCACCTCTGACTGTAAGGATTTTATTACCAACAGGAATCGGTATGATCTTATCATGTCATATGACTTCCGCTTGCTTATTAGAGAGCCAATCCATGCCTATCACAACGTCAAAACTCCCCAGCGTAACAGGCATAAGATCTATAACAAAAGTGTGACTAGCAAGCTCTATCTTGCAATCTCTAAAGATATGTGTTACCTGAATCTATTTACCGTCGACCGATTCTACGGTGTATTTTGATATCAAGACGGAGGGTGTATCACTTAAAAGACTACAAAACTTTAAGGACATGAAACTCCTATCGGCTCCTGTATCGAATAGTACCGTAACAAAACATCCATTAATAGAAAACCTACCAGTAACAGTCGTAGGGTTGTTTAGAGCCTCACCTGAGCCAATGACGAAAGCTCTCCCTTTGGCTCCATTGTTGTTGCCACCATTACCATTACCATTTACATCATTGATGTTGTTGCCATGGTTGTTGTTGTTATGGCCACGACCATTATTACCATTACCATTTTTCCTCAGTTGCGGGTAGTTTCGCCTGTATTGCTCTTCCTTCCCACATTCGAAACAACCTTTGGGAGTCTCCTGAGGTTGTTGTGGCTTCCTTAACAGTTCACCACGATAGTACATGGCTGCATGTCCAATCTTACCACAGTACTGACACTTGAAATTGTCACACCTTCCCACATGATGGTAGTTACACCGAGTGCACTTTGGATGTTACCGCCATAACCACTAGGTCCTTGATTGTTTGAAGCCGTCTGGTTGAAGTTGCGGTTGTTATCGAACCTCCGTTGCTGTTGCTGAACCGGCTGTTGTTGCTGAGGTTGTTGTTGACCGCTGGACGATGATGCTTTATTGTTGTTGTGAGCGTCCCACTTCCTCTTGTTGTCGGGCAAGCTCGCCAGAGCAGCCCGCTTTGGTAAACGTCCTTGCTCCACTACTTGGTCGGTCAGCTTATGAGCTAGACGAATGGCTTGTTGAATCGTAGCAAGGTTGGAAGCAGTCACCATGCTTTGAATCTCCGGAACCAATCCCCTGATATAATGTTCAACCCTCTTATGCATTTCATTCACCATTCCCAGGCATAGAGTGGCTAGTTCATGAGTTCGGGTGGTGTAGGCCTCGATTTTCAAGCCCTGCATCTTGAGTTGCCAGAACTCCATCTCTAGTTTCTGTACTTCATTACGAGGACAATACTCCTCAGTCATCATTTTCTTGAATTCAGTCCAAGGAAGCTCATTTGCCATAGCTTAACCCAACATCTAAACTTGCACGTTCCACCAGGATAGAGCGGCACCTTCCAGGGTCCCGGTGGCATATTTCACCTGGTCAACAGGTGGGCAGTTGCATTTGGAGAAGACAGACTCTGTCTTCTCGAACCATTGTACTAGTCCTACAGCCCCTTCAGTCCCTATGTAGGTATGTGGTTTACAATCCATAAAGAACTTATAGGTACACACTGGTGTTCCTGTTTTAACATAACAAACATTGATCAGATATCCTATACAGTTAACCAGGATATTTGATTTAACTTTTCCATCATTGTTTACCTGCTGGCTGTCCCGGCTGGGCAGCAGCAACTGCTGCCTGAACATGTTTGTTTATCAGGGTAGTTAATTCAGCAGGAGTCATGTTTATGGCTCCGTCGCCATGGTCTCCTGCGCCACGTCCACGTCCGCGCCCATGCCCACATCCACGTCCAGGTCCACGGGCATCCATTTTTCACTTTACATTCACAAATACAATAATGAGTAACATCAAACACATTTATCTCATTAAAGTACAGTAAACAATAAGAAATAATGAATCACCACAACCATAACATTCATAACAAAAATGATAACCAAGATAAATAAATTGTAAATGAGTCACAATGTATTCACCAATGTCAAAATTTAAGTTTGTCGTTCGAGTGGGGAAACAACCCTTCCCACATAGGTTTCAAAAGAGAGAAACACTACATAGTCTAAGTCATATGAAGGAAATCAATCGACAATATCTGACCCATCGCTGTCATCTTCCATCTCCTCAGGTTCTTCCTCCTCAGGTTCCTCCTCCTCTTCGGGGGCCTCCTCAGGATCTTCATCCTCAGGGTCATCTGCAGGAGCATGAGCTATAGCGATCTGAAGCGCTGCCAGTTGGGCTTCTAAGGTAGCAAGTCTGTTATCGGTTGCTTCATCCCGCTGTTCCCGAGCAGTCATGCGTCCTCTAAGCGCTATAAAACCGTCTTCCATGTGGTGACGTAGCCTGTACACCTCATGCTGCAGTGTACAGATATCACTCGTGAGTCGCCTAACTTATTGTTGCTTAGTATCTAGTGCAACCACCAGTGCAGCAATCACTTGTTCATTGGAATGCACCGTCCGTGGGAGTGAAGGCATTGGCTGATCAGCGTTATTCCTAGTCCTGGGCCTCGGTATAGGTACGCGCTCCCTATACATTAGGTGGCCTACAAACTCGGGGTAGAAACTCCAGTCTCGTGGGGGGTCACATTCCATCAAGGCAAAAGGTTGATCCAAATCAATTTCCCCTCGAGGATAGGCTAGACGAGGCCAGTCAGGTCCATTGTCGAGTACAGGTGCGGGAGGTGGGGACTCAGATCGTGTAGGTGATGTCGGTCGCTTACCCGGAGCTGTTGACAATGATTCCATGCTGCAGAGAATGCGATGTGTATGCCAATGAGTATACAGTAGAGGAATAAGGAACAAGTAACTAACTAACTGTGTGCGGTTATAGTCTAGTGTGTATGCAATCTAGTTCCCTATAACCAATGGCTCTGATACCAATCTATCATACCCTCAAAATCCATGTGTGGAGTTTTACCGCGAGGCGTGTGAACCAACCAGGATCATAGTCAATAGTTACTCAGAACGACTCTATATGCCATATTTAAAATAAAACCAACCAAAGTTCAATCTTTAAAACCATACGAAAGCGTTTTGTAAATAAGACAACCCAAAGTATAAAAATGTATAATATGGCAAAACACGCGCCATTCCAATGTTTAAAACCCATAATTAAAAGACAAACAAATGTGTCTATGAAATAAAGTCTTAGGATGCATACGGGACCCGTGTTGTGCTCCTAATGGCAAGCTGAGTTATCGACCTGAGAATAGCATACTAAAAATGTCAACACAATGGTTGGTGAGTTCAAGAGTTGGCGTTCAAATATAAACAGTCTAACAGTTGTGATATATAAGTAGTGTATTGTAACAGATAGCTAATCTATTAACAATAAATATTAATTCATAGTGATTTCGCAATTGAAGCTGACTGTGATAAGTTTTTGCCTCCTGTCACGACTTACCAGGTCGTGACAATGTTCATTAGGACAATTTGCACCCGTTGACCTCGAGTCACACAGGTGGGGCTTGTCAGACCTAGTAGTACTGTGAAGTCACTAGATCGGTAGACATCCGAGCACGTTCTTGACGGAAGGATAAAAACCAAAAGATAATCAATAACACGAACAATAATCTAATGATTTTATTAATAAAACATAATGATTTTAAGCTCGTTACAACTTAAGAATCAAGACTTTTGGCAAGGGGAGATCGAGCATGATCTCCCCTCTCATCCGGCAGCACCTAGGCCCCGGGCAGACTCTCTCAAAACCCTCTTTCTTTTCTACACATTGAAACTGGTATATATAGGACTCGGCCCATATTAGATGCGACTGGGCCCATTCGTGCGATTGGACCATACGTATGGTTCAATCGTACGACTGGACCATTCTTATGGCTCAGTCTTACGAATGACTCAATCGCATCTCTCAGTCGCACGACTGGTCCATTAGCATGGCTCAGTCGTACGACTGAGTCTCATTCGCATATGCTCCTGCGAATGACCCAGTTTCATGTGTTTACAAGGTGTATAACATTAAGCCTAGACTATTCGTCAAGCGACGGACACACTATATATGACTATATATGCTCCAACAAGTACCACCCAAGTTTCCCCGCTATTCAATATTAACAATTCGAAAGTGTGAGGACTTTTCCATAGTAAGCAGCACTATATTAATATTATACACAACTTAAATATATAAAGTGTTTGTAAATTACCAGTATGCTATCTCCCCCAAAAGATATTAAATAAAGAGTGGGGCATGAACTCACCTGATATGCGTAACGAATACTTAGGATTTACTTGGAAGAAAGAGTGGACAAACAACCTTTTGAGGTTACCCAGATCACGTAAGTACATAAGTCCGTGTAAGCAGAGAACATGACAAACCCTAAGTACACTACAACCAAAGACTCAAGGTTTCAGAAAAAAGACGCGTTTGACCCAGTTGACCCGTTTGACCCATTGGTGACATTATGAGTTATAGTCCGATTAAGTAAACATAATCACATATCATACATGGTTAACATACAAATGGATCACATGTGATGCTACATTACCTATATGTATTACATAGATCATCATACCACCAAATATCATACAAGTCATGCAAATCCCTAACAACTAGCATGCTCAGTGTAACATTAACACAACTAGTTCATCATACAAAGATCAAATCATGCATGACATATTCATATGACCCATAACTAGGAATTCCCATAGACAGGCCAAAACAGATAATTAACCAATTAATCATTCATACTATCCAAACAACACATTCAACCACAATAGCATTCATCCATGAACATACTAGCATGATTCCTATGTCCCGAGCATGATAAATTCCTCATATGTAAGAATTTGTACAAATAAAGTTTCCTCTTTGGGAAAGTACATCCCAAATCCATCAAAAACTCAATGTACTCATGAATTCATCACTAATATACCATTTCAAGCTCATAACAACATCTAGACATGATCAACAATACTTAATCATCATAATTCATCAATCATCATGAACAAAAGTTTCCACTTTTGGCAAGGTATGAACTAACCTACATCATGCATAGATTTCTTGCACCAAATTCATTTTCTAATACTCATGAATCATTAACAAGCACATTACATCACCAACTCATTACAATTCCTTAATGTTGAATATCAAAAGTTTCTACTTTTGGTAACCTATGAACTACAACATTCATTCCAAGGTTTCTAGCATTCATATCAACAATCTAACATACATATATCATCATAAACACTTCAACAACATCAATCCATCATCAAATCATCATATTGATGCAAATAAAGTTACTATTATTAGTAACCTATGAACAACACCCCGAAATCATAGCTTTCTTGCATAATCAACGTTAACTAACATACATACAACCTAACTAACATGATAATATCATCAAACAACAAGGTATTCGACATCCATTATCAAAATCGACTTAGGGTTTCAGCCCATATCAAAACACATGAAAAATATGTAAAATCTAACCTTTAAACGTGTAATGGCTTGTAATTGATGTTTCTAACGTGTTAGATTGCTTGTAATCGATCAAAATCACGGTTCCCTTGCTTGTTTTTGGTCGAATTCGAAGTGGAGAGGGGAAGGGAGATGAGGTCGCGGCCGATTAGTGGGGGGAGGGGTGATTAGGGTTTTGTTTTAATTAAATTTTGATAATTACCCATTTAACCCTTGTGTTTTGTATTTTTATAAAAACGCACTCTTTTAAACACTTTTTAAATAGTTTTTAACTACAATAATACACATATAAACTCATGGTAACAATTGTACATTTTACCTTGATAAAACACAACACATACGAATTAATACGCACGCTTCCACGTTACACGATTAATTTTCACAATGAACATTTAAAACATGCAAACACATAAGCATAATACAATAGTCATATTATTAATTAGATTATTATTAGTTTGTCATTTTTAATTATTTAAAGTCACCAACGTTTAACGACAATTAGTGTGTGCTTACGACACGTGAATGCAAGACTTAACAGAACTAACGGAGTTTGGTAACGGAAAATTACCGGATGTCACAATAACATAACACCGTATAACCGACCTTTCGTGGGACAGTGGGGGTTCGGGGGCGGCAGCCCCTGATAGCGGGGTTCTAGGGGCAGCAGCCCCTAGTGGGGTCCAAGGGGCAACGCCCCTGGCTGGAAAAACTTATAAACTAAGCTTTTAAATAAGGAGATCTAGAACTCACCTGGATATCGTGAGTAACTTGTAAACTAAGCTTTCTAGGCTAGGATCACACTACACGACCTGCAGATAAGTTAACACTTTAAGGGGTTCATTTCTATCTAATTTCACTGCTAAGTTCGCTGCTAGATAATCGGTTTCGCTGGCAGTTTCGCTGGCAGTTTCGCTGCCAGTTTCTCACGACATTTTTGCTGTCAGGTGCGCCCAACTTTTGTTGAAATTTCCTAGTTTCGCAATGTCTATAGGCCAACCTGGGAACTAGCGAAATTACCAGCCAAACTATAGTTTCGCTGGGAATTCTCTTAGTATCACTGGATGAGTCCCCAGTTTCACTGGATGAGTCAACAGTTTCGCTGATCGAGCTTACAGTTTCGCTGGATGAATAAAAATGACGAACCAGCCCATTTTTAACCCAAAATCTTAACTTTTTACGTCCAATCTCTTAGTTTATAAACCATGAGGCTATATCTAAGCTTTTTACACGTTTTCATACGTAAAAATGTGACCTTTATGCGATTCTTTGCAACTTTTCAAAACCCAAAACCCTAGAATCCGGGTTTGATCTACAAAAGGGTTTAGAGGCCAATTCTTACCAGGATTTGTTACTCCTTTCTTATGGTATGATGCTCCAACACCCAAACCTTTAATCTCTTAACCTTTGAAGCTCCAAATCTTGAGTTTTCTTAACTTTCTCTTTCTACTTTCTCTCTCTATAAATTTAGGGGATTAGGGTTCAAATGAGAAAGATGATGGTTGGTTAAGTGGGTTAAGGGCTGATTATGGGCCTTTAATCCCTTAGGATTCTAACCAATTAAGGCTAATTTATCCCATGGTCATTTATTTCCCTTATTAAATACCCATTAATTAAGCTCATTATCCTTGATGACTCGTTTTAAATTTTCGGGGTGTTACAACTTGACAGCTCGCACGAAAACTTGTAAAATAACTGTCTTTTGTGAAATGAACATATTTTCGCACGTATACTTGCCAACAATATATGTCTTATGCGAAAAGGGTATGTTTTTGTATGAAATGAATAGTTTCGCTTGAGTTTATCTTTTTGCACAAGTTTCTTTTGGTCAATTTCGATCAAATTTATCAAGTATTAACTTTCCAATTTATCCTGAAACTATATTCGAGCTTAGGTAAGTTTAATTAGGTTCAACTTTGCACATGATTGTCACTAATAAATTCAATTAAACAATTTATAACTTTAATTCTTCTCAAAGTTGAGAAAAGCACTTTTTGACCACTTTAATAGCCTTTCAATCACCACAAACCTAATTAATTGACATTCTAACTTCAAAACAAGTTTGATACCTTATATAGTCTTTGAAAATGAGCTTCAAACCTAACCAAAAATTGATTAAGGGCACTTATGCTTTTATGCCAATTGTAAAGTCTAGAATTTTCATAATAAGATCAATCTTGATCAATGAAAATGGAATAGATGTTGATTGGATTGGTTAATTATTTCAAAAAGGACACAAGATCAATAAAACAAAGATGTAAATAAGTTTTCATATTCTATTCTACTAATGATAAACTTTACAAAATATGAAAAATGATGATGATTTTTAATTACAAAAGAAAACATCTATTTATACTAATAAGATGTCATAGCTTTAAAACATCAAGTTCTTGAGCGATAACTATAAGTTCATACGTGACTAGATCTTGGATCTTCAAGAAGTTGATTTCGATTTCCCAAGCCTATTGGTTTGATCTCTATATTCTTTATGCTTTCTCAAACCTCATTTGAGACCTTTGAGTTCTTTTTACAAAAACAAAAAAAATCCTATTATGGTTAAGATCCTAACAAATAGAGTGAATTTAAATTAAAAAAAAATTAAAGTACACTAATTGTTTTCTCCATGGGTCTAAAGTTGAAAAACAAAAAATAACTATGTATTCTCCTTTTTATCATGACTATTAAGAGCATTCCTTATAGTAGTCATATGGCATTTGCACGGGGCTTAGCTATGCTTTAGGTAAGGTGGCAACTACTCAAGAGTCTACTAAGGCATGGGTGAGACTTTTGTTATTACCTCGTTACACGTTGCGATCTCATAGTATTTAGCAGTGACGAGCGTAGGTCTAGTAATAGAAAGCCTTTGCAATCTCATAGTATTTAGCAATCACTAGCAGTGTAAGTAATAAGGAGGGTTATAAGCTTATCATATTGCTTTTTTCTCAACCCTTAATGGCATCCTCATCACATGATGAGATGGTTCCTAAGTCAGATGACTCGAAAGTATGCACCAACGTTAAACAATTTTTATGGAAAGTTGTGGACGGGCATTTCATTGCTGGGATTAAAATTTTATACTCTTCAGGAGTTGCACCTTTCAGTAAGGATACTTTGAATGCGTTAGTCGTTAAACATCCCATCATGCCCCTCCAACTATGCATACTTCCTACTTTTTTGAGCTCCTCTTGTTTTAGATGTTGATATTATGCTTAGGTGTCTTAAATCCTTTCCCAAATGTACTTCTTATGGGTGAGATCAATAGAGGGCCTAACATAGTTTTGATGATTTTTGCGATGAGGGATCTACGAGTGTTGTTGGTTTGATCAAGGCTATATTTTGGTGGTTAACTTATGTTTGGGGGAAGTGTCCTAGGGTCTTGGTAGAGTTGTTTTGCATCTATTCCCCTTATGTCATTACTTAAACTAGACAATAGGATTAGACCTATTATTATGGAGTGATTTGGAGGAGGTTGGTCTCTAAGGTGGCATAAGGAGTGTTAGAAAAGAGATTGGCAAATACTTTTATGACTTCTAATTTTGAGTAGGAGTTCTTTGGGGAGTAGAGCCCACGCCCATAGCACAAACAAGTTTTTACATAAGTTTCACTTGGATGGATCATTAGTTATGCCTACTTTTGATTGTTCTAACACCTTTAACTTGGTGGATAAGACTACCCTACTAAATGAGGTTCGGACCAGATGCCCGTCCATTTCCTTATGGGTTGACTTTTTATATGGGCAAGCAGTTAGGTTATATATGGCGATGATCATAATTGGTCCACCACTTGGGTTTAATAGGGGGCTGGTAGGGCCTCTTCTTTTTGCCTAGTTTTGCATCCCCTTATTCATCAGATAAGGTATGGTTGTTAAATTCTTTTCCATGTCTGGTACCTTGATGATGTATAATTATAGGGGATGCTAAAAAGGTGGCTAAAGCCTTAATATTATCAAAGCTGAGGGACCTTGTTTGGGTCTTGAAATTAACATCAAGAAAACTGTTGTCTTTGGCTATCATGCTACAGGGTGAAGGTACAAGATGTTTTATTTCCTTTTAGGATTAGAAGGCCAATATTAGGTGTGAAACTCCTTGAAAGTGCATTAGTTATGATGAGAGGTTCATTAGTAGTTTTGCTATGAAAAGGACTTTTGGTGTTGTTGAGCTGATGGTTTGTCTCTCATGGTTGTGGGGCCTTCAAAGTTAGTTTCTTTTGCTCTGCTCATGTATGCGAGTCTGGGAGTAGTTGTTTGGTTTTTCAAACATGCCAAACTATATGTGGACAGGAGGTTGTTATTGTTTTTTATAAGGACCCTCGAGGGGCGATTGAGGATATAACAATTTAGCAAGTCCTGTTTTAAAATATTTTTTGTGGAGGATTACATCATTTCCAACTAGGTTTGGAGGTTTGGGTTTATTTTTTGCTGAAGATGTATCTACATAAGTTTTTGTTTCCTTGAGGGCACAACCTTGAAATATGCAAGGCCATATTATTCAAGGTTGCGACATTGATAGATTCGACTTTGATTATTGGTGTGCGATGGATCGCCTGCACAAATCACTTTCTAGTTTTGATAGTAGAAGTTTATTTAATAAGGATACCGCCCCTTAAAACATGAAATGCTTTGGCGAGTACCTTATTTAGTGGGATCGTGCAGAATTTAAGAGGGATATTCTTAAGTACCTGCTAATGATGTCGGTACTTAAGTACCGGCTAATGATGCCTTCGCCAAATTGCGGTGTTTGATTGTCTACGGGCTTCTCGAGGGAAGGATTTCTTAATAGTTATCCCCATTGAAGAAATAGACAAACATATTTAGCTTTGGAATACTAGGCTATTCTTAAGTACCGACTAATGATCCCTTTGTTTACAACTGATGAGCCATGTCTAGTTTGTCATAAGGCTTGTTTTCATTCATTTGGGAAGCACACACTTCATTACAAGGAGTTGGCTAGGTATAAATACATGCAGGATTAGGTTACGGAGATTCTATTTGAGGTTTTTAAAATGGTAGGAATTTCTTCCAAAAAAGGCCCTAATAAAAATTCTTACAGATCTAGTTGAAGGGAGGTCTACTGTATTGTCAGCTACCATTCTTATGCTTGGTTGGGAAGGAGGAAAACATGCTTGCGTGGACCTGACAAGAGTGTCTCCTCTTGTTGCACTCAGGGATAATTGTTTTGTTATGGGCCAGGCTGAGTTAAAGGTAGAATCAGGTAAAGTTGCTAAACAGGAGAAAGCTTGCTTAGAGAATCGACACATGTTTATTTCTTTTGCTTTTGATACCTTTGGGTTTCTAGCACCACAGGCTATGGACCTTCTAAAAAAGTTCAGCGAGTCATGCATAGTAAATTTATAGACTCTAAGTTTCAAAACTTTGTTTTGAATAGGATTGGCAAAGCTATACAAAAATGAGTTGTGACGTAACTTATTATTCGTTTACCATCACTTTATTATAATCGTCTTGCTTCTTCTATGAAATGATTATTTGTATAAAAAATATAGACTATTTTAAACTCAACCTAATATTTATAGGTTTTAAAGTTTGATGATTATTTATAAATATATGATGTATGTACTGTCTATGATAACCCTAATATGATGAATGAGTTTCCCCTGTCTACTATCTCTTGTGTTTATCACATGTTAACAACATGTGGATTTCTACAAAAGCCTAATTACTCTTCCTTGCTCACTTTACTCTATCGATACGTTTGTAGTCTCCTTTTTGTGTCCTCCATGCCAACTTTAAAACCCTCCCTAATCACCTTTGACTTAGTATGAGTGAAGTATTACACCCTCCTCTCTTTACATCCTCTTCTCTTTGGTTCTGTAACACGAGCTGACAACCACAAAAAATAGTTATCACCACCATGCTCTAACCACCATTAGTTACATCCTCCATTCGTGTTTTAGTCCAAAATGAACTAAAAGGTAACCCAAATATATTTTTTTGTTTGTGTTTTATCAAGTAAATTTATCTTTGTTTGTTTATTGTTTCATAAAATATTATAGTCGACCCAAAACCTATGTTCTAGTTACATAAGAATATTTTAAGAAGTAAAAGAAATTAACTTTTTTAAACTATAAATATACGACCATGCTTCGTAATAAATGTTATCTTAATTGAGCTCACCTATTTTGTTTTCTAGTCGAGATCGTCCAATCAACTTCTAGCCCCTTCAGGAGAAAGCTCACAACTTGAAAAATCTCTAGGTCAACCCAGAGCACTATTGTAAGGCCCCGTTCCCGGGCACCTCACAGTTGGACTATCATTGCACAAAACACATAAACATACATTTAATTAAAACATCACAATGGACATTACTTTAAACCATTTCATATATTAATGAACGCTTTTGTAAAATAATACAATGTAGTTAACTGTTACAAAATATTATAATTTGCATTACATCATAAAAACGTCATTGTTATACAAATGGATGCCACCCAAAAATGCCAAGTAGCTACCGTGTGCCATCCTCAGCAACAATCACCTGCCAACTGGAAAATACATAAAAGTTAGCGTTGCTGAGTGAGTTCTAGTTTTATATATAAAATACTTCATTTATCATTCAAAACCGTTCTTTACTTTCATATGTGCTCACACATCATACGTACAAATAGATAATCTTATTATTATATTCATCATCGTTCATTAACTTTCGTTCATTCATCATCGTACATCATCGTTATCATTCGTTATCTTCCTTACCATATTTTACGTACATTCACCTTTATCTTCCTCACATTCCGGGCCAATACCACGGGCTATACCCCACCGTCATGCATAAAGCGGGTATCGGGCCTAAGTCTATAAATAGACTCCCATACATTATGCCCGATGGCGTGACCACAGTACTGGGGTAACTTGATTCGGACCAATACCATGTGCTATACCCCACCGTCATGCATAAAGCGGGTACTGAGCCAAAGTCTATAATTAGACTCCCATACATTGTGCCCGGTGGCCTGACCAGAGTACCGGGGTATGCGACAAGATCCCATACGTATGGTCAGCTGTTAGTTTACCCGATTAATCTGCTAATTCTGTCGGGCGAAACCATAGTTTCGGCAGCATAGTTTCGCAGCCAGCGAAACTGTCTGCCAAACTAAGACTGCTATATATAGAAATAGTTTTGTTCATTGTTAGGCTTCCTTGCAAAAACCCTAATCGAGTATTTATGTTGTAAGTGCCTTTTGTAAGCCGTTTCTCACTGGTTATATTGAGCTTATCTTATTTTGATTGTATTGTTGCTTTATGGGTCATATTTGAATACATATTGGTCTTTATTTTTCATATAAATCATTGTGTGTGTTGTTATTTCTGGTATTGAACGATTCAAACCTTCATTTGTACTGAAAATCGATCATATGGACCAACAAAATGGTATCAGAGCCTTAGTGCTCTTGATTGTTTGAGGTTTTTGGTTGTTTTTGTTCAATACCACTATTTATTCAATTCTAGATCAAATTTGAACGTATTTGATATGGAATTTGATTGAATTTTGCTTGCTTTTAGTTGGGAAAGATCTGTGAATTATTAGATCTCAAATTCATTGACATTTGGGTGATTTCAAGTTGTTTTCGGGGTTTAAAGGGTTTTCAGATTCTTCCAGCGAAACTAGAGTTCTTTCTGTGAAACTATGATATTCTCCCGGCAAAACTACAGGTGTTATACACTCTGTAGTTGTTTTTAGCCTTTCTACGAAAGTAGAAACATTGAACGAAAGTTCATCAGTGCTTGTGTCTCATCTCAAGCGAAATTGCTGCTGAAAGTTTTCTAAATAAAGTTCAAGCTTGTTTCCTGCGAAACTCTCAGCGAAACTAAGCATTTGACTGCTTTCGGGTAGCGAAATTGCTGCCGAAATTGCAAGCGAAATTACCACTTCCCAGCGAAACTAGTTTCTGCGAAACTAGTTTCTGCGAAATTACATTTTCTTGCGAAATTACCTTTTTCTTCAGAGAAATTAGCATGTCAAAGATGAATTCTCTCACTCTTACTGATTTAGAGTGTTGCTCCCAATAGACCTCCAAGACTCATAAACGGTGACAACTTTGAAGACTGGAAGAGATGTCTCAAAGCCTTTTTCTTCTACACCGATCACAACCAATGGGAATCTATTATCACTGGTCCACACAAACCAACAGCTACTGTTGGTGGTACCGTATCTCCAAACATGGATCCTGCTACATTCACCGAGAGGGATCAGAAGCTGATTGATCGAGACCAGAAAGCTTTTGGAGCATTAACTCTTTGTCTGGAACCTGATATCTATAATCGATTTACTGAACACAAGGATGCAAAATCTTTATATGATGCACTGTGGGAATTCTATGATGGAAATGAAGATCTTAAGAAGGACAAGAAAGCTCAAGCTCAGAAGGAGTTCAATTCATTTGTAGGACATAAAAATGAAGATCTCACCGATATCACCATTCGATTTTTGTCAGTATCTAGTACTTTAAAGAAGTATGATGATCAGTTGGGTAATCACGAGCAGGTGAATAAGCTCCTAGACTCTCTTCCACCTCAATGGAGCTTTCAAGTGAGAATGTTGAAGCAAGAAAGAAACTTTGCTGATTATAAGCTGATTATAAGCTGATGGATGTAATTAAAAAATTGAAGTCTTTTGACTTAGATCTGAAAAGGAGGGAATTAATTAGACTATCATGCCTACATTCGGTTATACTCAGAATGCTGCATTACTGTCTTCCGCTGCAAGCTCTCCAATGCAGGCATCTCGTCAAGGAGGAGTTAACACCGGTGACTACTCTGGAGGTTGTGGTAGTATAGGGAGAGAGAAAAGGAACTTGAAAGCAACTATTGAAACCTCTATTCTCAGACGATGGCTTTTTTTATGTTCGTTCAGAGTTATGAAGCTCTTGTAGCTGGGGATTTGAAAGGAAAAGGGATGACGATGGAAGATATGTATCAGGTGGACCCTGATGATCTTGAAGAGACTGACATTCAATGGCAAATAGCAATGTTGACACTTAGAGCCTGAAGATTCATGGAGCGCACTGACAGAAAGAATTTTGGAGGTCAAAGCTCTAACTCCAAACTGGGTTTTGATAAGTCTAAACTGAGATGTTTTAATTGCAAACAGTTAGGACACTTCAAACGCGAATGTCCACTGCCAATTGTCACTGATCCTGGTAATTCAGGAGTTCCAAGATTAGTTTCAAGTGGGAGTAAAGAGGAAACAAGTAACAAGAAGGAGATAACATTGATTTATAACTTTGACTGGAGTGCTGAAGTTGAAGAGACAAGAGAAGAGGTTAATCAAGCACTGGTAGCTGAGATTGTGAAAGAGGTGATGAAGGTGAATTGTGAGGATGACTTTGATCCATTCAAGGAATTTAAGGATGAAGTTGAAGTGTCTAAGGAAATGAAGAAGGATGAGAAGGTGAAAGAAGGTGATATGGAAGAGATCAGGAAGGAAGGAAGTCAAACCACTTACTTAGAAAAGAAAAGGATGATGCTGCTATCACTGTCAAGGAAAACAACTTGAGTATTCTGGTGTGTCAATGCGAGAAAGCTCTTGCAGCTGAAAAGGTGGTGATGGGACTTCCCTATGAGGTAATTCAAGATATGTGTTCATCAGCTTGCAAAATTAGGTTATTTGGGGTCTATAAAGCTAATCGGTTATTGATTGATAATGAAAAGGATTTGAAACGAATTAATGAGGAGCTTAAAATAAATGAGTCTAAATATTTTGTTAAATTAAATGAGGCTTTAAAAGAGAATGATCACTTAAAAAGAATAGTTTTGGAGAGAAATGTTGAGGTTAATAATTTGACTAAAAGGATTACTCTTACTGAGTTTAAAACAAGCAAGCTTCAGTCAAAGCTTGATAAATGGACAATATCGGGAATGAAACATGAGATTTATGTAAATCTTAACAGGGAGCTAGGATTAAAACAGGTTTGGGATATGAAAATGATAAGGTTTATCCTCCTCCTAGTACTTACTGTTATTCACCTATGCCTATTCCTCATCCTTCCAATGATTTGATCCAAATAGATACTAACAGTATGTCTGGAGGTTTAGAAGGTGTGAACCCTAAGCATGTTCGTGAGGACTATGATTATGGACCGACTAGCGGGTTTGGATGCTCTAGCCTTAGTATATCTGAATCTCAGCGTTCTGTTTTAGATCATAGACCTAGTTTAAATTCTGTTTTTGTCTCTAGTGATTCTATAATAGACTCTATTTCTTCATGTTCTAGTGATGTTTTTTTGTTTCATCTTTAAATTCTGTGGATTGTGATGCTGCTACATCTTCTGATTATGTTGATCTTGTGACTGATATCACTGTAAAGAGTGATGAGAAAATTAAAATTAATTGTTTTAAAAAATTCTTTTCTCACCCTATTCCATCTTTTTCTCCAGCTAAAATTTCTGTGTCAAATGAAAGAGTTTTATCCTCATCTGAAGCAAGTACAAGTGGTACCAGTACCACATGTATTTCAGATAACGTCTCATCTTCCTCTGTAAATAATCAATCTTTTTCGAATAAAAGTAAATCTAAAGAACATGTATGAGACATACAGTGACGTTGATTCTAGACTCTCTGAATGTGATGAGGAAATATGCATTGATAAAATCCCAACCTTATTACATAACAGACCTAGATTAAAACCACATTGTTTTCGATGTGGTAAAGGGATCATGTAGTTAAACACTGTCCTCAGCTTCATCATAGACATCTTAATAGAAATTCTTTTGGTAATAGGTTAACTCAATTAGTTAATAACTTCTTTTGTAAGAAATCTATTATTCCTAAACCCAAAGTTGTTCAAACTTGGGTTCCTGTTTCACCTGGTTAACCTTTTCTTGTTATTCTTGCAGGAGTCATCCACTAAAGTTGTAAATAGTGTATGGCATGTCGATAGTGGATGCTCCAGACATATGACGGGTCTTAAAGATCTATTGACCAATTATCGGATAATCAATGGAGGTTACGTCGCATTCGCCGGTGTAAGGCTCCGTTCCCGTGCACCTTACGGTTGGTCATTCATCGCACATATACATTTTAATTCGTTCATCTATTTTGCAGCGGAATTAAAAACTTTCATTAATTATTAAAAACATGTCATTTCATAACTTTACAACATTCGTTTTCTTCTCAAAATACAATGACATGTCAAAATATGGATGCCAGCCTCAACAACTGAGTAGTCGCCCCGTGCCATCCTCAGCAACATACCTGCCAACTGGAAACACATCAAAGTCAGCGTTGCTGAGTGAGTTCTAGTTTTATATTAAAAACATACTTTACTTTCCATCAAAACCGTTCTTACATACATACGATCATACAACATACGTACATATAGATAATATTATTATTATCTTCATCATTCATTCATTAGCTTTCGTTCGCGTACCATGCATCGTTAACGTTCACGTTCTTTCTTAACTCTTTCTTTCGTTCGTACATTCCTTACTTTCATTCAAACATTCGTTACATTCGTTCGTACGTACGTTACGTTCATTCTTACGTTCATTTCATTCATTCGTACGTTCATTACTTTCATGCATCCTCTATCTTTCACTTCCATCTATGTCCGGTCTAACTTTACCCTCTTCATGGCACACAGCCATGATTACTGAGGTCGAGTGACAAGGACCCCGTTTCATGCGTTATCACTATGTTCCTTCTGTTCATTATCATCATTTGTTCGTTCTTTAGCTTTCGTTACGTTCGTTATCTTTCGTTCGTCTTTTACGTTCTTTCTTTCACAATCATTTCTCTCATTCATCAACTCACGCGATACTCCCGACTCATGTCCGAAGACTGATACTGTGGCGGGCCTGGTCACAAACCCCCGACTCATGTCCAAAGACTGACACAGTACCAGAGCACGCGATACATTCCTCATTCGTCTCATCTCACTCTCACGCACTACTCCCGACTCATGTCCGAAGACTGATACTGTGCCAGGGCCTGCTCACAAACCCCCGACTCATGTCCGAAGACTGACACAGTACCGGAGCATGCGATCCTCTACTCATCCAACTAGATCCTGTCTCATGCAATATCCCCGACTCATGCTCGAAAGCTGATGCTGTGCCGGGGCCTGCTCACAAACCCCCGACTCATGTCCGAAGACTGACACGACATCATGATACGCAACAAAGATCCCGTTGAGTCAATCACCTGGATTGAACTCCATCCGAGTTTGTTGCAACATAAAGTTGCTCACCTCACTATCTCATCCCATGCCATACCCCCGACTCATGTCCGAAGACTCATACTGTGCCGGGGCCTGTTATACGAACCCCCGACTCATGTCCGAAGACTGACACGGTACCGGAGCACGCGATACATTCCTCATTCGTCTCATCTCACTCTCACGCACTACTCCCGACTTATGTCCGAAGACTGATACTGTGCCGGGGCCTGCTCACAAACCCCCGACTCATGTCCGAAGACTGACACAGTACCGGAGCATGCGATCCTCTACTCATCCAACTAGACCCTGTCTCATGCAATATCCCCGACTCATGCTCGAAAGCTGATGCTGTGCCGGGGCCTGCTCACAAACCCCCGACTCATGTCCGTAGACTGACACAGCACCGGGATACGCGACAAAGATCCCATACGAGTCAATCACAAAGATTGAACTCCATCCGAGTCTGTTGCGACACAAAGTCGCTCACCTCATAACTATGCTTGGCTTTATGCCACACCCCCGAAGTTAAACATAACTCGGGTAACATCACCCCTACCGAAGTGGGTAACTATGACAGCCTCCCGCGTTTTCATTCGTTCATTAATGGTTCATTCAATCATCGTATTCCTCTTTTATTATCTTTCACTTTACGTTATTAATACTTTTCATTAGTTCATAAACAATTCACGTAAAGATACGGAAAGATAAACATACATCGAATCAAGGAACATCGACACTTACAAGTCATCAGTCATTACCATCATATAAGGCTACATCATACTTAACATACATACATCATACATGTACATGCAATTACTATCATCATCGTGTCCCACGTAACTTCTAAGCCTCGATAGTTATCACACGTATACCTATGGGAGCTATCACATCATTACCTACACTAGCTCTCTTCCCAAAGGCCAGTAATTACACTATGTCCCTCCTCGTACACACCAGCCCTACTTGGGCGATTGGGCACCCTTCAGTCGCATAACCTCCATGCGACTGAACACTGTGCGATTAGACCAATGCGGATGAGTATCCATGCGGATGAACATCCAACCGTACGAATGGACTCCCTATCGTGCGACTGAACACTATACGTATGGGCTTCTATGCGACTGAACTCTCAACCGTGCGATTGAACTACTATACGAATGGGCCAATGCGACTGAATCCCTCAATCGCATGGCCTGTCGGGCGATTGAGCCCCATTCGTACGAATGAGCCTCAATCGTACGATTTAACATCAGTTTTCCCTCAGTCATGCGACTGGCCCTTCAGTCGCATAGCCCTAACTGGGCAGCGACTGGAGTTCATCACGAACAGCAGCCGCGACATTCGGCTTCCAAACTCTTCCAGACCTCGTTTAAGCTCAAATTAGCCCCTCTAATCCATAGGGAAACATACCTCGACCTCACACAAGCCTATCCTAGTCCGGAATCAAGCCCTAAACGTACCATACACATACACATACGTACATACACGGGTTAAACACCCAAAACTCGAAAAATAGGGTTTCAGATGTGTTCCAGCCCCAAAATCATTCAAAATCATGTAAAAGAGTGGTCTTAGAACTCACCTTAGTAGCCTCCTCGGTTAGAGCTTCAATTTCATCCGCTATACGTTGATCTTGGCTCACGAACCCGCCTGGACCGAACTGTCTCCTTCTTTCTCTCTGGTTTCGCGACTATGGGGAAGGAGTGTGGGCTGCCCTCTTCCTTAGATACTACTGTCCAGTCGCCCAAGGTCTCCATGCGACTGGACCTCCAGTCGTCCCGGCTCCATGCGATTGAACACTCCAGTCGCACGATTGAGTTCCAGTCATGCGGTTGAGCTTCAATCGCATGTCTTCCATGCGATTGGACGCTCCAGTCGCATGACACTTCAAATCGAAATTTCCGGGCGTTACAGCCGGCGACAAGAAAGGAGGGAAAATGATTGGTCAAGGAGAAGTTTCCAACGGCTCCCTTACCTTAGAGAAAGTCAACTACGTACCTGAGCTTGCATTCAATCTGTTGAGCATCTCTCAGATTTGTGATAAAAGCATTCCGGTCTTATTCAAGTCCAATGAATATCTATTTTTGAAATCTGAGATAGATATTCCAGATGATATGGTACTAATGCGGGCTCCAAGGAAGCATGATACATATCTTCTTGATATGAGTTCAAAGGATTCAACATCTACCATCACCTGGCTTCTATCCAAAGCTTCCACCTCTGAGTCTTTCTTATGGCATCGCAGATTAAGCCATGTTAATTTTAAAAATATAAACAAATTAGTTAAAACAATCTTGTTAGGGGATTACCTTTAAAAGACTTTTCTGTGGTTGAAAAATGCATGGTGTTCGCCAAGGGAAAACAACATTAGAAACCACATAAACTAAAAACTAAAAATAGCATATCCAATCTCCTCGAGTTGTTACATACTGATTTGTTTGGCCCAATTAGTGTTAAATCAATTGCAAAGAAATCTTTCTGTCTTGTGGTTACAGATGATTTTTCAAGATACTCCTGGGTGACATTTCTTGCTCACAAAGGAGAGACTGCTAAGGAACTACAGAAGTTAATCCTTTTGATTAAAACGATAAGTAACAGGAAGGTTGTGGCGATCCGAAATGACAACGGTACTGAATTCAGAAATCAGATCTTTGATTCATTCTGTGCCTCTAAGGGAATTTTAAGACAATACAGTGCTGCGAGGATTCCTCAACAAAATAGTGTGGTGGAACGAAAGAATCGCACCCTCATTTAAGCTTCTCATACAATGTTGATTGAATCCTCCTTACCCGTCATCTTTTGGGCTGAGGCGGTGAATTATGCTTCATATGTTCTAAATAGGGTGTTGATAGTTAAGGATAAAATGAAGACTCCTTATGAACTATTTCATAAGAGATAACCTCTAATTGACTTCTTTCGATCATTCGGTTGCTCATGCACTTTATTGAATACACAGACACAGAAAATGAAATTTGGTGCCGTGTCTGACGAATGTTATTTTGTTGGCTATTCTTCTTCTCAAAAGGCTTATCGGGTATATACAAAAGAACACATATTGTTCAAGAGTCCTTTTATGTTGATTGGCGGGAATTTAATTCCTCTAATGTTCGATCTAAACCCGTATGGTTCTTTGACTCCGATACGGTGTTCAACTCGTTTAATCTTCTAGTTTTCGATGATGATACGTCTGTCTCTCATGTTCAACAAATATCTCTCATCTGTCTTAATTACCTGTCAAACCTCTAGCTCCTCCTACCACATCTTCAATTGATGTTACCTCAGTTGATGTTACATCTTCTTTATCATCATTTGACCTTCCACCTCCACCTGTTTCAGCATCCCTTCCCTCATCCCCTACATGTACCACATCATAGCCAATATCTCCCATCTCTCCAATTCACTCTACCTTATCATCACCTTCATCCACTTCACCTTTAACTACCCATCAACAATCCTTTAGCCATCAATCCACACTCCCCCCACCCATGACTGTCGATTTCAAAACCTTGAAAGATCATCCACATGATAACATCATAGGATTTATCACCTATGGAGTTCGGACGCGGAGTCAATCTGGTTTGGTTAACGTTTCTCTATTCTCTTGTCTTATATCACAATTCGTCCCTAAAAATGTTCATGTAGCTCTTCAGGACCCGTGCTGGGTTGAATCAATGCAATTAGAGCTGCAACAGTTTAGGAAACTCAAGGTCTGGACTTTGGTCGATCTTCCACCAAACAAATGCCCAATTGGAATGAAATGGGTGTTTAAAAACAAACCCGATGATCGTGGCATTGTGGTAAGAAACAAGTCCAGACTGGTGGTCTAGGGTTCTGCTCAAGAAGAAGGGATTGACTACACCAAAGTCTTTGCGCCTGTCGCCCATCTTGAAGCCATCAGAATCTTTTTGGCACATGCAGCCCACAAGCAATTCAAAGTCTATCAGATGGATGTCAAATGTGCATTTCTTTATGGAGACATTGATGAAAAGATATATGTATGTCAACCACCTGGTTTTGAGGATCCAGATTTTCCAGACAAAGTCTACAAGCTTGATAAATCTCTTTACGGACTTCATCAGGCCCCTCGCATTTGGTATGAGACTTTAACACAGTATCTCTTAAGCGATGGGTTTTCTCGTGGCACCATCGATATGACTTTATTTAAGAAGGAAGTAGATGGTGAGATGTTGATCGTGCAAGTATAAGTCGATGACATTATTTTTGGCTCCACTAATCAAAAGTTATGTCGGGAGTTTGAGGAAGTCACGCGAAGTCGATTTGAAATAAGCATGATAGGAGAGATGTGCTTTTTCCTCGGGTTGCAAGTTGAACAAAAGACAGAAGGAATTCCATTCATCAAGAAAAGTATATTAAAGGAATGTTGAAGAAATTCAAGATGGATGACGCTTCCTCTGAGATGACTCCTTTTACTGCTCAAACCTGCCTCACTCCTGATGAGAATGGGAAATCAATTGATCTTCATCTTTACAGATCCATGATTGGTTCTCTTATGTATCTTACAGCAAGTGGTCCTGACATCACCTTTGATGTAGGATATTGTGCTCGATACCAGTCTGTCCCGAAAGAGTCTCATGAAAGGATGTCAAACGAATCTTTTGTTATCTAAAGGGATCTTCTCGTTTAGGTCTTTGGTATCCTTATGGTGGGAATTTTGACTTACATGCCTACTCTGATAGTGATGCCAATGGATGCAAGTTAAACAGAAAGTCGGTTACTGGAGGTTATCAATACTTGGGCAAGTGTCTGGTATCATGGCAAAGCAAGAAAAAGACCACTGTCTCTCTCTCTACAGGAGAAGCAGAATACATTGCCGCCTCCAGTTGTTGTTCTCAAGTGTTATGGATTCAACACCAGATGATTGACTATGGGATCAACTTTCTCCATACACCGTTGTTTTGTGACAACGAGGCAGCCATCAGCATCGCCAAGAACCCTATTCATCATTCCCGAACCAAGCACATCGAGACACGGATTCATGCAATTAGTGATGCTCAGGAAAAGGGTTTCATTAATATTATTTACATTGATACAAAAACTCAAAAAGCATATCTTTTCATAAAAACTTTTGATAAACCTCATTTTTATGAATTGATCTCAATGTTGGGATTAATATCATTTTAAACTCGTTTTTCTTTAGAACTTTCGATGTACATATTGTTTATATTTCGTTCGTTCTTTTTTTCTTTCTTTCTTAATTTTCGATATGCTCCATCGCTATTCGCCATTCTATCTTACTTTACTAAAATAAAAAAAATAAAAAAATAAAAAAAAAATTAATTAGGTTTAAGAAAATTTTTCATTCTGTTTTGTCGTAGAAATTTCGGGGGAGAATAATAAATAACTGCTTCTCTTGATTTCTTTTACAAAACTTATGCCCCTTTGTGATGCCTGAACAATATGAAGGAGGTCATCAGTATTGTGTCGGGATTTGCTTGATAGGCTCAGCCCGAAAGCAAAGTAGATAGTACTCTCGTAGCTTAACTAAAAGAATAAGAAGCTTGATTACTCAGATCATCCCCTTGACATCTTTGGCCTTCATAAAGTTTTAAGCCCTTGTTAAAAAAGGATTGAGAATGGAGCATTTCTGTGTTGTTTTATTCTTGTCTTATGTATCCCTGTTTCAAAAAAATACATATCTGTTCTCAAAAGCTTTACACTTATCCATCTTTGTATCTTAGAAGCTTCTTTGTGTACTGTTGTGTCTCATGTTTGTGCTCATCTCCTCTGATGTACGGTAGTACTGACCTGGAGTGATGATCTCCTCTGCTGTACGGAAGTACTGACTAGGAGCTCTCATCGGCAAAACGTGATGAACTCCTCTATTGTACGATTGTACTAACCTGGAGCTCTCATCGACACAATATGAAGAACTTCTCTGCTGTACGGTAGTACTGACCTGGAGTGTTCATTAATACAACTTGATGATCTCCTTTGTTGTACGTGAGTACTGACCTGGAGTTCTCATCAATTATTGTCTATATGTATCTAGCTTCTTCTGAAAAAGGGATCTTTGTTGTACGTCAAAAGAATTAATCAATCAGTAGGTGTCATTCGTTCAAAATATCATGAGGACAGGATAAGTTTCTTTGCCAAATGTCTATGGGGACTGAGTCATTCAATGTCTTCTTTAAACTAACTGATAACATGATAACAACAGCTATGGTTTACTTGTCAAATATAAGAAAGCATGGGCTTAAAAAGGACACGTGTATCTGCAATCTCATCGAACTATGACTCTCCAGAAGATTCCTTCAGCATCTCATTCTTCTCTAAGCTCTTTTCTTTATTTTTGTCGAAAACAATATGATGTTTGGTGTGATCGTGTGGGGTTTTTCTTTGCTCTTCCTCTTTTATTTTGTTTATTTTATATTAAATTCTCTTATTTTATTTTTGCTTTTAAAATTTTAATTTTGAGTGAAAAGAAAACAATGTTTTAATTTTAGCGTTTTCTACGAAATCATATTTTTGCAGTAAGTTTCGCAAAGCAAAACTGTAGTTTCGCCTGGCGAGATTGCAGCTTCGCTGACACTTTCGCTCTGGTTCTCTCGACCATTAGCGAAAGTATATAACTGTGCCGAAACTTACACTGCGAAAGTATTGATTCCTCTGCGAAACTACCTACTATTTAGGACCTTCTCCGAAACTGTGTTCTCATTTTCGCAGTGTCAAGAAATAAGGGTTTCAGGTGTTTTCAGTGGTTTTCTTAGCGAATCTGCTTATTTGTGTTGTTTTGGACTAGTTCTACACTGATTTGTCTTCGCAAGTGAGTTTCGAACTCAGGACCATTGTTATTTATAGGTTTAAGTCAGTCAATGGGGTTTATTTTGATTGAGACCGATGGGTTTCCTCGCAGTTCTTACTGCTAAACTACCCATTGTCCAGCGAAACTGAACGAAAGTTCTTGATTATTCAGCGAAACTGTGCAGTTATGCTGCCTGAGCGAACTTAACAGTTTCGCAAAACAAAACTCAGTTTCGCTGCGCCGAAACTATAGTTTCGACCAATCAAAACTACCACATTGTCTTGCCTCACATTGTACAGCCGAAACTGATAGTTTCTGCTGCCGATATTGTCTCTTTCACTTGCCGAAACTAAAATAATTTATGCGAAACTATAGTTTCGGCTAGTGAAACTATTCTATTGATTAATTTTAATTATATTTCATTATTGTCTTATCTTAATCTTATTTTTTATATATCATGCTAACTTGTTCTACCTGGTTTTCAGTTTAAATGGCTAATCTCAAGTTTGACGAGAAGAACAACATCACGGCCATCTTAGATGACACACCCGAAAGCTGTCGGGTTTAGAGACTGTATACGGTGGCTGCAGAGATCCCCAATTGCTTACGCTGTCTCACACTCCATAACTATATATGATCTGCACATCCGAGACTTCAAGCGTACGGCTGAGTATGATACGAGGGGAGACTCACAGAGGATTATAGCCAAAGTACTGGAGAATAAGCTAATTATTACTGATGAGGTTATATCTAGAGTACTGAGGCTAGAAGAGGATTCTGGAGAGGAGGTTGAGATATCCGACCAAGTATTTGATGCATTCCACTCGATGGGATATGAGGGTCCTCCTTTTAGGACTAGAAAGGAAATCAAAAAATCCTTTCTGTCTAAGGAGTGGAGATATATATTCCATGTATTTATTATGTGCTTAGATCATCGTAAAGGTGGATCAGACGGGTTGAACCTGGATTGGGCCAAGGCAATAGTGATATGCTGTAGGGGAGAGAAGGCCAACATAGCCAGGTTGATATTTGCGTGCATGGCTGAGAATGTGATGGCCCTGAAGAAGGATAAATGGCTGCTATATCCTCGGTTTCTTCAGATGATCATAGATGACCTCATTCCTAACGTTCCAAGACATGGAAAGGTAAAGAGATTAGTGTCGATGAACACTCGCATTTTTGCTGATTGTTGTGCAATCAGGCATGACTTTAATGGGAAGATCACTCATCTGTGGGAGAACATGTATTCTCCAGATCATTGGGCATATATCAGGAGGGTGATAGAGTCTGAAGACAAACGTGCTAAGGAGACGAGACAGAAACAGACTGAAGCTCTAAAGAATAGGAAGAGATATGCCAAGGAAAAGGATTATGTTTTTGAAGAAGAGGTTCATGAGATAGCGTCTGAGGCCAGGGCTGAGAAGGAGAATAGGGCTAAGAATAAAGCCGATGTTGGAGATACTGAGATGAGGACGAAACAGAGACATCAAACCTTTACTGAGCCCTCATAAACTTAAGGAAGGGCAGGATTAGATGAGGATGTAATCAGGAACCTCAACACATCTCTCTCTAATGAACTGAGTATGATCAAGACAAAGTTTATTAATTAGGAGATTAGGGAGAAGCAGAAGGATGAATTGATGGAGGGAATGACTAAGATGCTAATTGGTTAAAATAAACTGATCAAAAGACTGCTTGAGGAGGTGAACCAATTGAAAGCTGTAGCCGGCCTGGCCAATCAGCTAACTCAACATGAGTTAGACAATTTGACTGATACCTCCAAGTACCCATTTCTGAATATGGGTACTTCCTCCAGGGCAGGAGAGGGCACATCAGGTGCAGGAGTAGAAGAAACAGGAGGATCAGAAAGAAGAATAGAGAGTGAGCATGTGGAGCACGTAGAGGAGGTGATTGAGGCCGGGTTTGTTGATATTGGCATGAACATTGATGATTTTACAGGAGATGAGAGAATAGCAAAAGAAACTGGAGATACTGAGACGACTGTTGAGAAAGGGTTAGTAGATGAGAAGGAATGTGATGAACAGCTGGTAGACTATAGCTCAGAACCAGAATATTATGAGGTGAATGAAAGGCCTCTGACTTATGTGTTCCAGAAGGGGGATAATGTAAATGATGTGATAGAGATAGAGAAGGAAGACTGGTTTGTGAGAGAAAAGGAACCTGAGGAGCTGACTCCCCTATTCCAAAACATGGAAGGGTTGAGCAAAAGGAGGCCGACAAAAAGATCATTAGTTGGAAATACAACTCCGGTCTCAAGATGTTTATGATCAAGAGGAGAGGGGGAGGTATCACATATCTACATAAAAGGAAGGCTTTCAAGACCTTGCCAAGATGGGGTCTGAGAAGGTTGGCAATTTTGCCTCTGCTTAATGCTGATTTGAGTGAAAGAGTGAAGCTGTTAGAGAAAGAAATTAAGAATGGACTGTACGATAACTTCAAGTCATTTGGGTTTATGAAAGCAGAGAGGAAAAGGTCTAAGAAAGACAAGGACTGGGTGACAGGTAAAGGTAGGATTGTGTTGAGTGTGAAGCCACCAAAAACCGTACATAGAGTTAGGCTGGTGAATCCCTCCCCCATGTAAGGCCCACCTTTCTCAGGGAAGCCTCACAGATGGTCATTCACAGCAAAACATCGATTTAAAGCAATCATTTACTCATATATGTATAAATGTATATTGCAGCGGAAAATACTGTGATTTCAATTCATTACAAATAAAATGTAAACATTGTCTTTAATCTTCAAAACTATTTAAAAGTCCTTTTAAGCTTTTCTTCATCAGGGATACCAGTCTTCTAGTGCCAAGAAGCTTTAGTCCCATGCTTCTATCCCATAGCTCTAACTCTCACCTGTCAACTGATATGCATACAAAAGTCAGCTTCGCTGAGTGAATTCTAGGTTTACTTTGCTAAATAACTTTTGTAAAAGGTATTAGCTTCATCAGTTGAAAATAATCATTGTCTATCAAAATATCGATACACACAGGCTATCATTTTATCAATACTTTATCATTTCTTGTTATTTATTACTCTTCTTTATCCGTCAATTCTCTGTCACTATCGGTGCCTAGGCTCGCCTAGGACTTTACCGACACGCCAATTAAGGACTTACTATCGTACCCGATCAGGCCATTATTGTCATGCCAATTCAGGACTTACTGACCTGCCTATTCGAGCATACTTTATCACTTTATCACTGGTGAGGGCACAACGAATGCAACCCTCCTTTATCAATTTGCTTGCAAGGCTTTACTTTATCACTTTATCAAGGTACAAGTTATGGGCCTCATAACCTTTCTTTAAGTTTCACTTTCAGGTTTAAGTTATACATAATATAACACAACACAATACAAGGCAGTTCATTAGAAAACCCCATTTTCCATATTGGATAGTGTATAAAACTTTACTTTAAAAGAACTGATAATAAAGGTAAGTATTTAGTATGCACACCGTCCCAAAACATTTAAAACATGTATAAAATAGGGGATTTAGAACTCACCTGAACTTGTCCAAATAGCTTAAATTCTAAGTCACTTAAGTTATAGTCTGGATACTCTAGCTGCATGAAAGTTAATGCACAAAAACGTTATTTTATTCATAGTTTCGCCCACAGTTTCGCTCGTAGTTTCGCTGCCAGTTTCGCTGGCAGTTTCGCTACCAGTTTCGCTAGGCAGCACTTCTGCTAGTTTTGCTAGACAGATTCGTTGCCTTGAGCGCCCAACTTTCGTTGGAATTTCTTAGTTTCGCAGTGTCTATAGGTCAGCCTAAGTAGTTAGCGAACTTATCAGTGAAACTGTAGTTTCACTGTAGCGAAACTGTAGTTTCGTTGGAACCCCTTTAGTTTCGCTGAATAAATTAACAGTTTCGCTGGTTAAAGGCTTAGTTTCGCTGGATCGGGGCCTAGTTTCGCTGGATGAAAAGAAACTAAGAACCAGCCCGTTTTTAACCCAAAATTTTAACTTTTTACGTCCAAATCCTTGGTTTACCTTCCATGAAACCATTTCTATCATTTTTACACGTTTTCATACGTAAAAACTTGACCTTTATGTGTTTCTTTGAACTTTTCAAACCCCCAAAACCCTACAATCCGGGTTTGATCTACAGAAGGCCTTAGAGGTCGATTCTTACCTTGTTTTGTTGCTCTTTCCTTAAGTTTTGATGCTTCAATCACCCAGCTCTTCAATCTTCCAACCTTTCAAGCTCCAAATCTTGAGTTCTTCCCACTCTCTCTCTACTTTCTCTCTCTACGAATTTGGTGGCTAGGGTTGGAAATGCTGAAGATGGAGCTGTTCATGCACTGTTTAAGGGCTGATTAGGGCCCTTAAACCCATCAAGCCTAGCCCATTAAGGCTAATTTTATCCATAGCCCACTAATTTACCCCTTTATTTCTTAAATTAACCCTTAAAAGCCCATTATTATTAAATGGCTTGTTTCGGGAAATTTCGGGGCGTTACACCCCAACGTCTGCAAGGATTCAAGAAGTGGTTTTATGATAACAATACGGGGGAGGCGATGATCAGGGTGAAGGGTGGAATAGAATATAGACTTTTTTATCCAATGGAGGTTTTTGGATTCTCTGATGAAGACCTGCTTGTTCTTTATGAGAACCATATTAAAGCAGGAGCAGGAGAGGAGACGAGGAAAGAGGCAAGCCTATTTATGGTAGTGGCTAATAAAGTGAGGGGAGTGAGAGCCGAGGTGAAGGAGCTAGCAAAGAAAGTAAGAGCTAATGATGATCTTAACATGAAGATCCGAGACTTGACAAACCAATTTACACAAGCTAGTGCTCGTCCCGAAGGAGCTAATAAAGCAGGAGATGACCAAGGAGGATCAGTTGCTGAAGCTCACACTACAGGAGGTGAGACGGATAAATCAGGTGCAGAAGCAGGGGTTACTGGAGCTGAATAGAGACATCAAGACAAGTAAAGTTGGTGAGATCCAACCTAGGGGGAGTATTGAAGATCAAGTATAGGTTGGACTCACCTTAGATTAGTTTTTGTATATATTTCTATGTAATAGGATTAATGTTAGTTAACTTTTGTAAGTTGATTTTGTTTAGTTTATTTCATTTTGTAGTCCAGTGAAACTATGAGCGAAACTGGTGAATCTGCTGATTCTGCCGGGCGAAACTATAGTTTCGGTAGCACAGTTTCGCAGCCAGCGAAACTGTCTACGAAACTAAGACTGCTACATATACAAATAGTTTTGTTTATTGTTAGGCATCCTTGGAAAAACCCTAATCGAGTATTTGTGTTGCAAGTGCCTTTTGTAAGTTGTTTCTCATTGATTATATTGAGCTTATCTTATTTTGATTGTATTGTTGCTTTATGGGTCATATTTGAATACATTTTGGTCTTTATTGTTCATATAAATCATTGTGTGTGTTGTTATTTCTAGTATTGAACGATTCAAACCTTCATTTGTACTGAAAATCGATCATATGGACCAACATAGGAACATAAGGAAACACAACCTAAACATACATAGCATCACATAACATCACATACATCACCACACATCATCATAAACATCATGCATCATCCATTCCCATACACATACACATACATAACAAGTCATCATAGAACATAACCGACCCTTCGGGGGACAGCGGGGGTTCGGGGGCGGCAGCCCCTGATAGTTGGGTCCTAAGGGCAGCAGCCCCTAGTGGGGTCCAAGGGGCAACGCCCCTGGCTGGGGCCGTGCTGGACATGTGTTTTGCTACTATGCGGGCGTCTGGACTTACACTTAGTCATTTACACTTAGGCGCATGGGCCTTTTTGGGCGCATGGACACTATTCAGGCGCTTGGGCCTGACACTTAGTCATTCCGGGCAATTTTTCAGACATTTGGTTACTATTCAGGCGCATGGGCCTGACTTAGGCGCATGGACATGTAGGTGGTTGGGCACTATTTAGGCATTTGGGTTTCTGGGCGGTTGGGAACATTTAGGAAATTTGACCGTTGGGCGCATGGGCCACTGTTTAGGCGCATGGGCAACCAACTTACACCTATTCAACATAAATCAATCCCAATCCAACATATATCATGATCTACACTTAACACTACATTCTAAACATCATATCATGAATATAACTACAAATTTAAACCCAAACTTGCACCCACCCACCTACATATTCATACAACACATACGGGTGAAAAACCCTTTTTTGTAAAAACATCCTTACATGTATTTCCAGCCCCAAAATCGTTTAAAACATGTAAAAAAGGGGGTCCTAGAAACTCACCTTATGCTGCTTTCGTGTATGACTTCTTCAAAACCCGAATGCAATGGATTCAAACATCTAAAAACCCACCAAAACACACAACCAAACATACAAACACATGTAAGCATGTAACCAATGCTAAATTTAGCCAAGAACAACTTAAAAACACTAATTCTTATCTTAAATTCAACATTCTTCTTCTTCTTCTCTCTAGAAACTCGAATTCTGCTCTTTCTCTCTTTAAAACCGAATGAAAGTTGGGTTAAATTGCATTTTCCACTTGGGTTAAATTGCATTTTCCACTTTTTTTATAGCTTCTTAAAATGCCCGGGTGTTACAACCATTTATCAAAGCTGGACTTGAATTCAAAACTTCTCCATTTAAAAATAAAAAAACTAATAAAGCCTTGTCTTTTGGTGGATAAAATGGATGTTATTGTATACAATATGGGCGGCTTATTAGGAATTAAAGTTTGCTTCTATTCGCTAATTTCTGAAACAAGAAAAACAAAAAAGCGAAAATACAGGAGACATAACATGATCATAAATCTAGCCGATGACGACCAGCAACATCTTGGTTTATAGCTCTTGAAATAGGCCATCAGAAGCCCATTTGTGAAGCCACATCTCTTACGTTAATCTGTTTCATTTAATCCTCTAAGGCAGTAAGCCCACATACTTGATTCAATAGCGTAACTGCTTAAGGGTCACTTGAATAGTTGAATTATATGAGTTAACATCTTCACTCATTTTTAATTCTTGAGTGGAAAAAAAAAATTATATTCCTTGAAAGTGTATTTCAACATTGAAATTCACATGAATATGATGAAACTTTATTACTAGACAATGAAATCAATAGTGATCTCAATCTTAAATAATCATGTTAGTTAACCTATATATTAAGATAAATCTATAACTTTTTATTCATATTATAAGCCATTTATTACTTCATGGTCCTTGAGAACTAATATTACCAATTTATTTTTTCGATTCGGGCTTATCACTTCAACGAACACATATCGAAGAATAACTAAATTCTCTCGACTCTAGATGTCAAAATCCATTTGATGACAAATTATCAATAAGTGTTGTTATTAACAAAATTAATACTTGCCTCCAAGAAATATGCTAAAGTGAAGATGTTTTTTTGTCTCCACACCATATCCATAAAGACATAATAAGGAATACTCCACCTTTCAAGAAGCTTTTAACCTCAAAGACTTATTTACTCACCATATGTTAATCTTTCTCTTAGAAGCTTGCTAATAAATTTATCCTTTTGTGTCTACATGAATTTTAGTATATTAGCGAGTATAGCTCCGCTGTTATCAAGGTTACTTTTGAATAGTGGAACAATACCCAAAAAAATCACACATGACATATTAGAAAAAAAAAACGTTCTTCATATTTCACGCTTTTAACCTGCTTGTTCGCCGGCACAGCACAGTTTTCGATCCCTATAGATTCACTAATCGTCACTGGAAATCGGCAACCACCACCGCCATTCACGGTGGCAAGACCGCCACCGCCATTGATTGTTATGATTTCGGTTCAGAGAAAATTATGGGTTTGGGGTTTCATGGATTCAAAGCCATGGATGCAGTTTGATTTTGTTGTTCATGGATGCAGTTTGATTGTAGTGATTTAGGTTCCCTAATTGTTCATCGTTCGTTGATTTAGTTCTTGTTTGATTGATTAGTTGAAATGTTTGAATTTTAGGATTAATTGATGTGATGAACTCTATTCATGTGTATGATTTTTTTTACTATATGAAATGGAACAAGTTGATTCGATCATACTTTGTCGATGTATAAAATAGTTTAGAGGGTTAGAATAATCATTTTGTTATAGTAACTTATTAAAATGAACGAATTTTCCCATTTTACAATCTATTTCATTTATCACCTTATGATCTGATATGTCTTAAAAGTATCTTTCTTTGAACGTTGCACATGGCCAACTTGAGATATGCTTGAAAGCACATGTTGAATGTTTCCCCTACCATGGATCCATACAAATGTCAACTTGTCTTTACTTCCAACCACATCCACATCTTACCATACTGCTTGTTCGAGTTAACACTAAATAACAATGCTTTTTACATTAACTTTAATTTGATTACTAAACTTTAAAAATAGTTACACTCATCTTATTTTTAAAACTGACTCGTTAGTTCAGGTAGATTTGAAGAACAGACATAACATATTCATGAAGATAAAAAAAGATTTAGATTTTGATGACTTGGATGCTTTTTATAACAAATTTTGCAAAGTTAAATTCTTTTATTATTGAGACGGCCTCCAACAGTAAGCCCGTAGGCCGCTTGGAGGATGAGCTACCCAATGGTGGAGGATTGAGGGGGGGCTCCCCTTTTTTTTCATCGGTAGTGTTAAAGTTTAGTCCGGTAGTGTAAATTTTTGGCCCGATAGTGTAAATTTTTATATAGAACTCGAGTTCGTCCCCCTAAAAAATTAATTTTAGGGGTTGAACAGTATTTCTCCAAATATATAAATTTTTTTAATGGGAAATGTACAACCCTGCCTCGAATGATAGGTGTTATTTTATTCAGGTTCACCTATTTGTTTCCCAGCTGTGTCCGAACCTCTCAGGAGAAAACTCATTGCTGAAAAAATCCACTAGATCAAATTTGAGCAATTTTGCTTGTAGTAAGACTTGAACCCATGACCTCCCCATATTTACATGTCATGTGTACCTCATCTTAACCAGTTGGACTAAGGATTATTGGTCTTCAAATCTATGTATACTAATAAAAGAAGGTTTTTTATGACACGTGTCACAATAATAGAGCTTTTAAATCTTTGTTTTCCGTATCTCTCTCCTAATAAATAATTATATTAACTACTAAGAATTTGATTTAATTCATTTTAAGATTAAGCTAAGAAGGCAACTAGCTGAGGGCGAAGGGCACACTGAACACGAACCGAATCAACTGAAAGGAGAGGAGCGATAGCAACTCACCAGAAAGCAACTAGCCGTCGCCCTGCTTCCCTCTTCCCTCTCGATAGAGGGCTACTGAATTGAACCTCCTGCGGATAAAAAAAGGAGGAAGTAAAAAAATAAAAAATTAAAAAATTAAAAAAAAATATTTCTTTATTAATTAAGAAAAGAGATCTTTGTATCAATGTAATTTCTAAAGAAATAACCTTTTTAATAAAAAAATCTTTTCTAAAACATCAAACTTCTTTTAAAAATAAGAAATATTTTAAAACTTTTGTTGTTAAAAAATAAATTTTTAATGAAACAAAAATGATTAAAATTCAAACTTTACATAAGAAAATTTTTAAAAATAGCCCTAAATTTTTAAATATTACTTAAAAAATTAAAAAACAAAAGTTGAAAAAAATAATATCACTGTTTATTATTTAAAGTTTTTACTCATATATAATTTTAATAATATCATATCTTAAGATATTATTTTATAATTTTAAAAATTTTTATTATTAACTATATTAATATTTATTTATACAACCCGTGTATTACACGGGATGTTAACCTAGTATATAAATAATAGTAACATTTTCTTTCATTCCACTTACAACCACTCATAATCATCACCTATAATATATAACACACACATAAAATGAGGATGGGATGCAGACATGCATGCCACCAAGACTTGTGTGTGGCCGCCCGCTCGCTAAGACTGGCACGTGTTTGTGTAATTCCTGGGCCCCCTACCACATTGCATAATTCAAGTTAATTTTTTTAATTATGATTTAAATCTAGATATCATGAGGTACACATCTGCCTTGCGTGAGGTGTAGGTTTTCCACATCTGCTTTTTTTGGGTGTTACATACCGCTTTTTTTGTGATGTGCGCACTATTTAAATCTTCATGTGATATCTACCTATGTGTGTATACTATATATTATGATTGCTATTGTTATTGCCTTTGTTAGCGAGTTGGGGGTCTCTTCGAAAGCGGTTTCTCTATCTTTTAAGATAGAGGAAAGACTCGCCACCACATATCCCCCAGACCCTGCTCTTTAGTGGGATATACTGGGTATGTTTGTTTGTTTGTTTGTTATATCATGATATTATTATATAATAAACATGATTTGAAAAACACATAAAAAGGTTATTAAACTTAAACTAAAACATAATAAAATATAACTAGAATGACTAATGTGAGTCATATCATACTCTTCTTCAAATGGGTTATCCATTGATCATCCAAGCTTATATCATGTTCTTCTTGTCATGGATCACGAGACATATACTCATCTCCTCTAGTTCATCCACCTTTTAAGGTGGGTACTCCTCTATCGATGGGTATTCCTCTATAGGTAAGTTCTGCTCTTTAGGAAATACAGAGTTAAACATCCGGTTCCAATTAAAATAATCATCATCACATCATGGGTCAACAACCGTCAGGTTTGCAGGCTCAATGTGACAAATCTAGTTTTTTAGGCTTAAATTTTTAAAAAAAAACCTAATTTGGGCCACGCATGTCACCAAGCCTTGTCTGGGCAGCCTATGAAATGGGCTAAACAACATTGGGCTTAGGCCCATATATATACACACACCCAAATGCGCTTTAACCCATCAAATCCTAATTGGGTCATTGGGTCACAAAACTAATGGGCTTCGACCCATGAAACAAATATGGGCCAATGGCCATTATATGATTATGATGCCTGATGAACCAACCAAATGGGTCTCGGGCCCAATACCCTAGAAGACGAAAGTTACTTGATGAACCTTGGTTAATAAATTAAGCATGGAACCTTAATAAATATTAAAATTCTAACCCATTGACCTCAGGTCATTTAAACAAAACAACTAAACGAACCCATAGCGTTTAATACAACTTAAGATCATCAACAAAATTAAACAAACGTAATTATGTAAATCATAAAGTATAAGATGCTTAAGTTAAATAATAGATAGTAAACCCATAAGTTTAAAAGCAAATATATAAAAGCTTAAAAGACACAAATTTTAAAAATATAAATACATCTTGCACCAACTAATTATTGAATAATATGTTATTAGTTTTAAATATTTAAAAAGATAAATAAAATATAAATAAATAAAATCTACGATAAGTCACATTATATCTAACTAAATCTAAGTGTAGAATCCTATAATATTCTACTAAATCTCCTAATAAGAAAAAATATTATAATACTTATATAATCTTATTGCATATATAAAATAATAGCACAACACACACTCATATGCATATATATATATACACACACACACATACGACACACATAAATATTATATATACACATATCACACGACACACATGCATACACACATACACATACACTAAACAAAACACTACCTTCTGTAACCTTTTGGATTTTCGTTAATTAAAAGTTAACTTCGTTATGTTCTTATAAGGAATTATTTAATACTTTGAGGGCTCGTTTATACTTGTTTTTATGTTAACTTAAGGGTTAATAAATTAAATAATAACAATAACAATGATATTTACGACTTTTATTTATTAATATGAAACTCAACATTAAGTTATAGTAATAAAAAATAATACTAATAATATGAACAAGGAAGATAATTAGTAAAGATAATAATAATAATAATGATAATAATAATAAGCTTGACTAGTGTTTAATCTTGTAATAAATGAAAACAAATAAGTTATATAAGCTAAAAACTTATAAATAATAAGTTTTGTACATAAAATATTAACATTTAAACTGAAGGGACTAAAGTGTAATTTATTTAAAAACTAAAAGTTAAACTTTGGGTGGAAAATGAACAAGGTCAAAACACAGGGACTAATGGTGTAAATTCGATATAAAACCCAAACCAACCCTCCCTCACCCCCGTAAATCCGGCAGGAGCTCCGGTCGAGCTCCGGCCACTCCTTAAATGCGTTAATAATTGGTAATAAAGCATAAAAACCGTTTCGAATTGGTCCTAGTGCTTGAATCGAACTTGTAACCATCATTAATTCAAGCTGAAACGCTCAATTTTCTGATGAATCCCTCGAAACCGAAACACCGTTTAACTTCTAACCGTTCAACGTACATATCGTGTTAATAACTCAATTAATGGAACCTAAAACCATCAATTAACTATTCCTAACACACTACTACTCATAATTTCGTCTAAGAAACACACAAATCTCTCATTCGTTACCAATTCTGTTGCGAAACCACCGTTAATCAACCACCATCATCTGGGTCTTTTCAATCAAAATTAACAGAGGGCTTTTGCTTGTCGATGTCTTTGGGAGTTTCCTGTAAAACGAATTGAATTATTAATCGCATTTGCATCATAAACCGCCTTCGACCAAGTCGCGACCGGTTCTTCTACATGTTCATCATCGAATCTATCTTCAACCGGGTAAATAAACATTGTTATACACTCGATTTTATGTGGGGAACAAAAGCCCTATGTTTGATTTCACTATCAATAACAAATTAGGTTCAATTGAATCGATGTTGATTCTAGGGTTTATCTAGAATTAGGGATTTTCTTGAAGTCTTGTTTTTATGATTTAAAATCCAAGTTATACCGTGGCTGTAAGCCTTGGTTCACTGGACAAGACACTGCCCCGTTAAACATGAGGTCCCGGGTTCAAACTCGGGCACCCTCATGTTTTATTTTTAAAGGTTTTTTAGCCTAAAACTAATTCCAAAAATTTTTAAATGTATAAAAATTATTTTTATAAATTCCAATATTTTCAGAAGCTTCCAAAGATTTTCTATAATTTTTCTAAGTTTAAATAAGAATGTTTTTAATTATAAAACATTTTAGAAAAGCTTATTTGAGTATTTTTAATAAATGTGGATTGAAAATAATAATTAGTAAATTATTATTGGTTCAAATATCCCTCTTCAAATAATTTTGTATATATAGTAATAAATTTTTAGTTATAATAATTTATTAAAACTCTTTATATAACCTTTTTAATTATTATAATTATTCTTTTCACAACTTTGAATAAAATATAAATATATATTTTTTTAAGAAAATATAAATTTATTCCATTTTCTTAATATAATTATTTGACGAGCCCCAAATTCGACTTAGAACCCTAGTCCTCGTTGATTCGTTAAACTCATTTCAATAAAACTTAAACCTTGTAATTACGTCTATTTAGGTGCCCTGTGACAGTTTACGTTGGAACGACGATTATTACATTTCTTATTAATCATCAATAATATACTTATTGATCAAGTGAGTATTTCTATACCTCTTTTTCATATTTTCACACTTTGGGTGAAACATGTTACATTATAATTATTGCACTTCTAAACGTTTGATTCTTGTAAACTTATGGCAATTTACTTATGTGTTTGTGGTTAGTTGAACCTTGTAGCTACCATGTAATGTCGAATATATGTACATCATTAACTATTGCTAGCCTGGCGACGTCATAGATCTATGGGCCTGGCAAACCTGCTTGGTTGATCCAAGTACACTTAGCTAATCGTATATACTTGTAAACATTTGAGACTTATAAACTTTGTCAAGGTTTGATTGTGCATTCTGTCTTACATCCCTAGTTACTTTGTTTTCTAATTTACAACATGAATTGCCATCTTTTATATACTTATGTATTGAAAACTATGGAAATCTCACCAGCATTATTGTTGACCTTTTATTTTTAACATGTTTCAGGAAATACTCAAGTTTGATCGCCACTTTTGAAGCTTGTACACACATAGGAATGGACCTAGTTAAATAAATGAATGAGATTGTTATATTTCTTATTATGCTTGTTAATTACTTTATTTGAGACTTATGTTTGTAATGTTACCTTTGAAACTTATGAATAATATATTTGGATTTAATAATAACGTTATGTGGCTGTGAACGATCTTAACTCTCACATCTCGACGTTTCCGCCGTCAAGATTGGGGTGTGACAGATTGGTATCAGAGCCCATAACTATAGGGATCTAGGTTATTAGAAATGGTGACCTAGACTATAGCGTATGCATGAACCTTATAGAATCACATTTCTATTCTTATAAAATACATGGTTTGCATGCTACATAATGCTATACCTTCTTACGTGCAACTTAATCCCTTAGCATAGGATTGCCTTTATGAATGCTTAAACTTTGTTACATGTCTCCCTTAAACTTAACTTTGACTCTTTGATTCTCCCCGACGAATGAAACTTTCTTAAACTTATCCTCGACGACATGTGGAATCTACACTTATTATCATGGGTTTAATTCCGTAGACTCTATGTCTAATCTATGAAAATCTCATCAAGGTTTTGATTTCATGAACCTAAGAAATTTGTGTGACATATAGACACCTGTATTCTAGATTTCCTGGCAAAAGACCTTCGGGATAAGGCAAGCATATCATATAAATCCCATTGCGAGACCAGTTATGCTTACCTGGGGATTTCTGGGATGAGTGATAAACTATGGTCAATATACATAAGTTTCTAAGACGAGTGGGTCAACTCACCTTGACTTGTCAACGTTTTCAAATGGTAATGCGTTACCAAATGGAACCATCCTATCTGTATTTTGAATATCAAAAAATCCTTGATTCCTTGGACTGGTTTATCATCCAAACTCTAATATCTTCTCATTCCCATTTTATAGAATGTTCTCGTTAATATTCAACTCGTTATGCTCCTCAATTCATACGATTAAACATCGTTATACGTTGTGCGCCTTATGTAACTATCTTTATACCTTGACCAATGTGTACATGGATCTTAATATATCCAAAGATATTGGTCGTCTAAACCGAATGGTTTTCAAAACTTTAAATTGTTACTTAGGGTTATCAAATATCCTTAAAGTGTGTCCCACAACTGCAATCATGCAAGGCTGAAAGGTGGAATACCTACATCTCAGGATACCTTGTCTAGGCAAGGTGTACACATAAACCTGATCCAACCATTGGATTTGTTTATCTGACGTAGAACTCATGAGATGGGTGTTCGCTTATAGGTCGCGTGATTTCCGTAAAGTTGTGGTTGACGTAACACTTTGAGAAGTCAGCGTATTTCCCTTTTATTTGGAATCGAACGTTTACATCTCGTTGTTGCATTGCATCATTTTGTCATTGATCTTGTTTTCCTGATTTAAACCATTCAAGATTTGAGAACCTATCACGATTGACTCTGTTATCCTGAACTTTACCCTAAACCTAGCAAGCATGATTTTCTTTTCCTGTTAATATTACATTGATGTAAATTGAAGTTTCTAAACTTTTAACCGATATCCTCCTTGTTTGCTAAGTCGAGCTTTGTAATAAAAAAAAATTAACCATCTTGCGCCGTAGGCAATGTAAGAGTCTGCAAGCCAACTTATGACTAAGGACACTCATGTCTCCTAAATGATTCTATCTCATCAAAACAAGGGTGACTCCCTTACTTTGGTGATGACTTTCCATTCGCTATGGTTGTTCTTATAAAATTTCATCATCAAGACAGAATGATGACTTTCCATTCGCTATTACCGTTCTTACGAAATTTCATCATCAAGACAGAAGAGAACCTCTTACCTTGATGACCATTTCTCCTTCTTGTTTTTACGAATTCGTATTTTCTCAGTGGAATTACCTCCTTGAAATAGGAGTCAAATTTCGTATCTCGATGACGGTTCTCAATTTTTCTATTGTGTGTTTTATGAAATCTCGTTTTCTAAATTGGGGTGATTTCCTTGTTTTGAGGATAGATTTCAATCATTTTCCTTTAGAACTCGTTTTTCACGAATGAAATGACATCACTAAAATAGGATTGAATCCCGTACTTTGGTGAGAAATGTCAATTCTCGGTCGTTTTCTTGTTATCATGAAATTCAATTATCAAGATACGCGTGAAAATTTATGGATGGTATTTTTCCTCACATGAAATGACCTCATCAAAGTAGGAGTGAATTTTGTACTTTGATGAAGCCTTCATTTTGCTATATATTGTTTTTATAAAACTTCACCATTAAGATAGGAGTGATTATCCTTACCTTAATGGTAAGTTACCTCGTTTTATTCTTGTGGATCCTTAACAATGAGTTAGGATCAAACTCTCACTTGGTAGTTAAGAGTCATACTTTGGGAAATACACCACCAAGCTAGGAGTGATGACCACACCTTGGTGACTATTTCCATCCTTTGATCTCAAACCTACCAAGGTTTTAAGACTTCAATTGACAAGAAACGTGTAATAACTTGAAGGGTGAACACCGTTATCTAATTAATCGACAATAGTGTTCTAACCAGTCAAGCTAAAGCATGATTCCCGAACTCAAAAGAGGTCGTTGTCACTTTAGGGTAACCCTAGTTCCAAGCCTGGGACATCTAAATTTTAAATTGATTTCTCTTCTCACGATTTATGTTTCCACCTGACGTTTGATCCAGCTTTATGAAACTTTTTAATTCTTACTTATCAACCTTCATTCTGAGTTATCACCAGCGCTTAATTGCACGATGATAACACTCCTAAAACAAACCTTCGCACAAGATTAAGCCACTATAAATCTATGTGATGCTTTTCTGGTTATACCAATGTATGGAAATGTTCATGGATTTGATAAATCTCGTGTGCAAGCCGTACTTGGAAAGCAATTGGTGATTGTCTTTATCGTCGATATTCTAAATTATTTAAATTTTAATCCGATCATGACGACATCTTTGTTCCATTCTTTACCCATAATTAAGAAATGCAATTCCCATTGTTTTAGATAATCTTTGAACTTCTAATCTTGAAATCTCTAAACCTCTATCTTGATTGCGACACACAAGACTTGTTATTACATTTATTCCGATGTGGACATACCTTGGGATATGTTCCAAATTACATCGTATTTCTTGATGACATAATGACGTTGGTGCATTATTGATCGATTGACTAGTTTCACACATTTCATAACTCATGTGAGATAACGAGTCGAGAACTTGACTCGTACTTACCTCAAATAGTCGGTCAACGTGGTGTGTCGTTAAACATCGATCGTTAATTTTGATGATCGATCCACCTTTTGTTATTAGCAATGTCTCTAACCATCTTTGGGAACCCAACTCAAATCTCAGCATATCGTATCATTCTTAATCCGACGGTTTGACCAAATGAACAATACATGTTCACTAGATATGCGTTAAGCTTGTGTCATTACATATAGTGGCACTTGGGATTCTTAAATCCCGTCGGTCAAACTTTCATACAGTTACGGGACTTTTTCATTGCTTCAAGACGTCACCATATTACATAATTCCATTCAAGATGTTGAGAGTAATGTGACCTATAAGTCTAATATACCTCTGGAACTCCTCATCGTTTTTCAACGTTTCTTGTGTCAAATCTCAAAGATTTAGTTTGCCGATAACTTTCACATTCCACTGGAAGAGTTCAATTTGGATGCATCGCGTAAAATTCCATAAATCGTAAAGTGAAGCATCTCACCCGTAAACAAATGCCAATCACAATCCGTTAGTACACTTATCTTCCATCATAGGTCTCTTGTTGTTTAAGTTTCATTCTTAATTTCGGGATGAAATTCTTAAAAGTTGGGGAGACTGTAACCTTTTGGATTTTCGTTAATTAAAAGTTAACTTTGTTATGTTCTTATAAGGACTTTTCTATTATTTAATACATTGAGGGCTCGTTTATACTTGTTTTTATGTTAACTTAAGGGTTAATAAATTAAATAATAACAATAACAATGGTAATTACGACTTTTATTTATTAATATGAAACTCAACATTAAGTTATAGTAATAAAAATAATAATAATAATATGAACAAGGAAGATAATTAGTAAAGATAATAATAATAATAATAATAATAATAATAATAATAATAATAATAATATGCTTGATTAGTGTTTAATCTTGTAATAAATGAAAACAAATAAGTTATATAAGCTAAAAACTTGTAAATAATAAGGTTGTACATAAAATATTAACATTTAAACTGAAGGGACTAAAGTGCAATTTATTTAAAAACTAAAACCTAGACATTGGGTGGAAAATGAACAAAGGTCAAAACACAGAGACTAATGGTGTAAATTCGAAATAAAACCCAAACCAACCCTCCCTCACCCCCGTAAATCCGGCAGGAGCTCTGGCCGACTCCGGCCACTCCTTAAACGCGTTAATAATTGGTAATAAAGCATAAAAACCATTTTGAATTGGTCCTAGTGCTTGAATCGAACTTGTAACAATCATTAATTCAAGCTGAAACGCTCAATTTTTTGATGAATCCCTCGAAAACCGAAACACCGTTTAACTTCTAACCGTTCAACGTACATATCGTGTTCATAACTCAATTAATGGAACCTAAAACCATCGATTAACTATTCCTAACACACTACTACTCGTACTTCATCTAAGAAACACACAAATCTCTCATTTGTTACCAATTCTGTTGCGAAACCACCGTTAATCAACCACCATCATCAGGGTCTTCTCAATCAAAATTAACAGAGGGCTTTTGCTTGTCGATATCTTTGGGAGTTTCCTGTAAAACGAATTGAATTATTAATCGCATTTGCATCATAAACCGCCTTCGACCAAGTCGCGACCGTTCTTCTACATGTTCATCATTGAATCTATCTTCAACCGGGTAATTAAACATTGTTATACACTCGATTTCATGTGGGAACAAAAGCACTATTTTGATTTCACTATCAACAACAAAATTAGGTTCAATTGAATCGATGTTGATTCTAGGGTTTATCTAGAATTGGGGATTTTCTTGAAGTCTTGTTTTTATGATTTAAAATCCAAGTTATACCGCGGCTGTAAGCCTTGGTTCACTGGATAAGACACTGCCCCGTTAAACATGAGGTCCTGTGTTCGAACCCGGGCACCCTCATGTTTTATTTTTAAAGGCTTTTTAGCCTAAAACTAATTCCCGAAAATTTTTTAAAATGTATAAAAATTATTTTTATAAATTCCAAATATTTTCAAAAGCTTCCAAAGATTTTCTATAATTTTTCTAAGTTTAAATAAGAATGTTTTTAATTATAAAACATTTTAGAAAAGCTTGTTTGAGTAATTTTTAATAAAAGTGGATTGAAAATAATAATTAGTAAATTATTATTGGTTCAAATATCCCTCTTCAAATAATTTTGTTTATATAGTAATAAATTTTTAGTTATAATAATTTATTAAACTCTTTATATAACCTTTTAATTATTATAATTGTTCTTTTCACAACTTTGAATAAAATATAAATATACATTTTTTAAGAAATATAAATTTATTCCATTTGCTTAAATATAATTATTTGACGAGCCCCAAATTCGACTTAGAACCCTAGTCCTCGTTGATTCGTTAAACTCATTTCAATAAAACTTAAACCTTGTAATTACGTCTATTTAGGTGCCTTGTGACGGTTTACGTTGGAACGACGATTATTAGATTTCTTATTAATCATCAATAATATACTTATTGATCAAGTGAGTATTTCTATACCTCTTTTTCATATTTTCACACTTTGAGGTGAAACATGTTACATTATAATCATTGCACTTCTAAACGTTTGATTCTTGTAAACTTATGGCAATTTACTTATGTGTTGTGGTTAGTTGAACCTTGTAGCTACCATGTAATGTCGAATATATATACAATCATTAACTATTGCTAGCCTGGCGACGTCGTAGATCTATGGGCCTGACAAGCCTGCTTGGTTGATCCAAGTACACTTAGTACACTTAGCTAATCGTATATACTTGTAAACGTTTGAGACTTATAAAACTTTATTAAGGTTTGATTGTGCATTCTGTCTTACATCCCTAGTTACTTTGTTCTCTAATTTACAACATGAATTGCCATCTTTTATATACTTATGTATTGAAAACTATGGAAATCTCACCAACATTATTGTTGACATTTATTTTTAACATGTTTCTGGAAATACTCAAGTTTGATCGCCACTTTTGAAGCTTGTACACACATAGGAATGGACCTAGTTAAATAAATGAATGAGCTTGTTATATTCTTATTATGCTTGTTAATTTCTTTATTTGAGACTTATGTTTGTAATGTTACCTTTGAAACTTATGAATAATATATTTGGATTTAATAATAGCGTTATGTGGCTATGAACGATCTTAAGTCTCACATCTCGATGTTTCCGCCGTCAAGGTTGAGGTGTGACACCTTCTATGTCTACTTAATTAAGTAGTGTTTTATAAAATTTATTAGCCGTAATTTATAAAACTTAGTGGAATTTTTATAGAAACAAGTCTAGTCTTGTCCACCTCCAATCCACTTAATCCCTATTCACTCAACATATGCAAAAACCAAATCTTTGATTACTTGCAAATCTAGTCAAAACCCTAACTTCCAAATAAAATCTTCCCAAAACCAAGACTTGTGGAGCCTACTCTAAAATACCAGTAATAATAAAAATAATAATAATAATAATAATAATAATAATAATAATAATAATAATGATATTAGTAATAAAAGTTCAGGGGGCATTTGTGGCATTTTGGAAACTTAAATTAATAAGTTTGTGCCTCAAATGAAAGAAACATAAACTACAGGGACCAATGGTGAAATTTTTTTTTAAATCACAGCCAACCCACCACCCATCATCGACCCATCTTCCCGATTCCCTCTTCCATGTTCTCGGCAACTTTACAGCCAAAAATCCGGCACTACGGACGTTAATAATTAAAATAAACCCGCACTAACACACTTTGGATCATTTATAACTTTCCTATGAATTCAATTTCATCAAAAACAATCGAAAACATCACCATTCGAACCCATCTTATCGCGGACATGCAACTCAATGTAAATCCCATCTCTGATCGATTTTAACAGGATTTGATAAGGGGCTTTTGTTTGTAATCATCATACGAAGCTTCCCTCAAGTTTAATTCGATTATAATCACCATTTGAGCATCATTCGATTGGCACCTCTATCACGATTGTTCTTCGTTCTGTTCGGCTTCAATCCATCACCAAATCGGTAGTTGAGCATACATACATACTCGGTTTTACACGAGGGTTAAAAGCCCTATGATTTCAGAAGCAATCGAAATCGAATTCGTGTCCAATTGGATGGGATTCGAACCTAGGGCTTGTAATGGAATTGGGGGAATTGGGTTATACAGCTTATAAACAATTAGAACCGGGTTTAACCGCGGCTGCGGCCTTGGTTCACTGGTTTCCGGTTCACTTGCACTTCTGGAGGTCACGGGTTCGAACCGTGCCCCCTCCCTATTTTTTTAATGCCTTTTTCAGCTTGCAAAGATTATAAAAAATTATAAAAGAAACTTTTATAAACTCTCCTTATATTAAAGGTTACTTAGTTATTTCTATAAATTTAATTGTTACAAACACCTTAATAATTTTTATAAAATATTGTTTATAGATGTTATAAATAGCCATTTTTATAAAAATGTACTCTAAATAATAATTCAATTTATTATTTTATTTTTGGACACTGTATTATCTATAATTATGGATCAATCATGAAAATTGTGGAATTATAAAGATTTTGTAATTTCATAAATTATTAACAAACATTATAAATAGTTATTTTGTTTAAAAATAAACTGTAAATAGATGATTTAGGCCCGTATTTTACAGCCAACTTACTGAGGCCATAAATTTTTCATAATAGATTAAAATCAGTTAAAACTTATGTCCATGACGAAGTTCGTCGAAATACGAATCCGTTGATATATAAAACATCGAAAACTCATTCGTTTAGACCTCTAAACAGTCGTTTTCGTTACAGCTAGCAGTTCTGCGCAGCTGTAAAGATCCACGTTTTTCTCATATTTTGGTGATCCAAATCAGAAACTTTTCTAAACGAAAGTTGTTTAGAAATCACTAATCTAGTATACTGGAGATTTTTAGAATTTTTAAACGTCGTTTAGTATTTTTAACGAGTGCGAATAGACAGGGGCAGAACTGGAATTTTTCCAATCTAAAATAGGAAAATCCAAACTATAATTTACGTTACGTTATCGTAGGTTCTCGCGGTGTTAACTGAGCCTAGACTTTGTTTCTGATTATTTTCATTCGTGTATAAGGTACGGATTCTGTTTCTTTGATATCATAAGTATTTACTTTTGTTTCCGTTACTTTGTAGCACGGATTCTGTTTCCTTGTTATCATAATATTCAATTCTGTTGCTGTTACGTGTTGTACGGATTCCTGATTCCTGTCTCATATTTGATTTCCGTTCATTTCTGATTTTAATTCCTGTTATACGTAAATAGTGTGATTTGATTCGTTATAAATAGTTAGACTACTTTATATTTATGAATATGTTACCCGAGCTCTCCCTATCTTGGGTGTGACCAAGACGCGTTATTGCAGCATCGATAGCGTGGCACCAACCGTGGCGGTAAGCTGAGATCACGACGTCTCTAAAGAGGACTCTGAAATTATGTCTTGTTATATTATTATTTCCTCAGAGGCGTATGGATCGATCCTAGGTTAGTCCTATATTTCCTGATGGATGGTTACACACCATTCCATTCAGGACTCTGGTAAATGGTTTGTATGTCTGCCCATACTCCATTTCACATTGGTTCACGGGCTCGCTACCTGTGTTCCCTCTGTTCAGTTATTATATGATATGATTATTAGCTCGGGGTATGTTATATCTGATATATGTCTTATGCCGTTATGTTCTATTTGATATATATATCTTATGATCTTGATTCTCCGTTATCATCATGTCTGTTTATTTTTGATATCTGTCAATTCTTTGATTATCATCATGTCTGTTTATTTTTTATATCTGCCAATTCTTTGATTATCATCATGTCCGTTTATTTTTGTTATCCGCTATTCCGTTCACTGAGCGTTATACCTAGGCGTGCTTTTGTTTTCATGCACGTCAGGTATGCAGGGTCATCCGGGAGGGGAGTGAAGAGTGGAAATCTGGATAAAGAAGCTTGATGTTATTTATTTAAATTGATGTAATCGACTCTTCTATTAGGTTTTGGAATTTGAACTTGTAATCGTTATTAATAATGGGAATGCGTTTGGATTTTGATTACCGTGATAGTGACACGTCAGCCTTGTCGGGTTGGGGTGTTACAGTTGTGGTATCAGAGCCAAGGCTCTTCCCTATAGAAAACTTAAACATTAATAATAAACTTGTGAGGTAATGGGTAGACATTGGGTTAGGATCTAATTTATTTTCCAATCTAATTTCCAGTGTTCACACGTATATCTTCATTTCAGATGGCTCCTAAGAGACGTGTGAACAACCGCAATGACTCGGATGGCCCCTCATCTGATACTCCTCTTGAAACCCTCGTTGCTAATGCCGTAAACGCTGCTATTTCTGGAATACTCCCTAATCTGATGACTCAGACTGCTCAAACAGTCATCCAGCAGATACAACCGGCGAATTTGGGTGGAAATAACATGGGATCAGCATCGGAGGGAAATAAAAATGGACCACCACCCGGTGGAAACAACACAGGACCTCCACCCGGTGGAAATAACTCAGAGCCACCTTCTGGCGGGAACAACACGGACCACCTTCCGGTGGAAATGCAACACCACCTGTGGCTGAGATTCATGTTTGGCTTGAGCGCTTTATGAAGCAAAGACCAAGATCTTTTAGTGATGTTGCTACACCGATGGATGCTCGGAACTAGATAGCCCATGTGGAAAAGATTTTCGAGCTGCTAGGAGTCGGTGATGTATTTGAAACTAGGTTGGCTTCTTACAAACTGGAGGATGATGCTCTAGTTTGGTGGGAAGGGGTCAAACTTGCACATGGTGGAGAGGGTTATGCTGCTACCCTTCCTTGGGCCGACTTCCGCACTATATTCTTCCGAAAGTATTTCTCTGAAGTGGAACGAAGTGAGTATGCACGGGAATATGCGTCTATTGAGCAACGAGATAATGAACCTTGGCAAGAATTCATGGCAAGATTCTGTAGGCTGGCTAGTTTTCTTGGGGAAGCTGCAGGTAGCCCAGACGTCCAAGCGGGAAAGCTGAAATGGGCTGTTCATGAAAGAACTCGAAGATGGATAGTGACCCAGAAGTTTAACAGCATCAATGAAGTAGCTGATGCTGTGAAGACACTTGACATGGAGAACAAGAAGAGGTTAGCTAAAGCTGAGAAGAGTCGAAAGAGAAATCGTGAAGGAAACCATACCGCACCTTCTGGGCAATCTTCAAACGAGAAACACAATACAGGTGATCGAAAGCCCAATTCAACAAAAATAATAACCGCCAAGGTAATCAATGGAAACAAAAACAGCAGAATCCTAAACCTGCCGAAAACCGAGGTCAAGAGCAAGCCCAGTATGCATTACATGCGGGAAACGTCATTTTGGTGTTTGTCGTCGAGCTTCAGGAGCCTGTTTCAGATGTGGAAAGACCGGCCATGTACTGAAAGACTGTCCATATCCTGATAACAAAGGAAAAGGCTGGAAATAATGCTAAACAACCTACTAATGGAGGACGAGTGTTTGCTTTGAACGCAAAGGATGCAGCAAACACACCAGGTATGACTCTTGATATTCCTCACATATGTGAACCTGTCGTATCTGAATAATCTAGGAGTCTTACAATTCAAATTATGCTTGTCATCTATATACTAAGTGTATCATGATAACATGAATTCTTTAGGTACTGTTTCTGGTACTCTCATGTTAGGAACTCGTGAAGTTCAAGTCTTATTTGATACTGGAGCAACACACTCCATAGTTTCTCAATCTTTTCTTAAACATCTAACGATGAGCCCAACATTATTAGAAAATACTTTGAATATTATGACTCCTATGGGAAACTCTATTACAATCTCTCATGTGTATGAGGATTGTCTGATCCGAGTTGAATCGCTCGTTCTTACAGCAGATCTGTTGCCCATGCAAATGGAAGATTTTGATGTTATCTTGGGAATGGACTGGTTAACTCGGCACAAGGTTACAATTGAGTGTCAGACTCGTCGCATCCTGTTTGGAGATCCTCATCATCCTGAACTCATTTATCAGGGGACTAAACCTCGAAAAACTCTTCAATAATTTCAGCACTTAAGGCTCGCAAATCCCTACTGCACGCGCTGTGTAGGATTCCTTGCTTCAGTCAAAATTTTATCTTCTGAGGAGCCTAGTATTTCTGATTATCCGATTGTTTATGATTTTCCCGATGTGTTTCCTAAGGAGTTACCTGGACTTCCACCAGACAGCGAGGTGGAATTCACTATTGATCTTATTCCTGGTGCTGAGCCGATTTCCAAGGCACCTTACCGTATGGCACCACTTGAACTCAAGGAACTAAGGAGCAATTACAGGAGTTATTAGATCTTGGATTTATTAGACCAAGTGTCTCACCTTGGGGTGCACCAGTTTTATTTGTAAAGAAGAAAGATGGATCTATGAGGCTTTGCATTGACTACCAGTAATTAAATAAGATCACCATTCGAAATCGTTACCCTCTACCTCGTATGGATGACTTATTTGATCAGCTTCAGGAGCGAAGTGTTTCTCTAAAATTTATTTGAGGTCTGGGTATCATCAGTTGAAGATTAAGGATTCTGACGTCCCGAAATCAGCTTTTCGTACGAGATATGGTCACTAGGAATTTTTGGTTATGCCGTTCGGGTTAACGAATGCCCTGGCTGTTTTCATGGACCTAATGAACCGAGTGTTCCGTGACTATTTGGATAAGTTTGTCATTGTTTTATCGATGACATTCTGATATATTCTAAGAGTAAGGAAGAACATGAAGACCATCTTCGTATCGTGCTTGAAACTTTGCGTAAAAAGAAGCTTTATGCTAAGTTTTCAAAGTGTGAATTCTGGTTGAGTCAAGTAGCCTTTCTGGGTCATGTGGTCTCTGCAGATGGTATTATGGTGGATCCAGCAAAGATAGAGGCAATCACTAAATGGCCTAGACCAACTTCAGCCACAGAAGTCCGGAGTTTTCTTGGTCTTGCTGGTTACTATCGTAGATTTGTCGAAGGGTTCTCTGTTATTGCTTTACCCCTTATGTAACTTCTAAGGAAAGGGGTTAAGTACTCTTGGAATGATGAGCGGGAGAAAAGTTTCGAAGAGCTTAAGAAGAGATTGGTGTCTACCCTGAATCTTACACTTCCATCGGGTACGGGTGGATACCAGATTTACAGTGATGCATCAAAGAAAGGGCTTGGATGTGTGTTGATGCAACACGGGAAGGTCATTGCTTACGCTTCACGACAGTTGAAACCTTATGAGGTTAATTATCCTACGCATGACCTTGAGCTTGCTGCTGTCATTTTCGCGTTAAAGATCTGGCGCCACTATCTTTATGGAGAGACTTGTGATATCTTTACCGATCATAAGAGTTTGAAGTATATCTTCACTCAAAAGGAATTAAACATGAGACAAAGGAGATGGTTGGAGTTGTTGAAAGATTATGACGCTAACATTCAATATCATCCAGGAAAGGCTAATGTGGTAGCTGATGCTCTTAGCCGTAAGAGCTCAGGAACAGTAGCCTCCCTACAGCTACAACCTCAGATTATTACTGATCTTGATAGACTTGGTATTGGTCTACAGATTGGTAAGAATGATGGATATCTCGCTAGACTTCAGATTGAGCCAGACCTAGTATCTCGAATTAAGGATGCACAGAAAGACGATGGTGAACTTTGGGTAATTGTACAGAATTTGGATGTTGGCAAACAGTCAGAATTTAGAATAGATGAGCATGGAGTAATCTGGTGTGGTAAACGTTTATGTGCTCCTAATGATTCTTCTCTTCGAGAATCGTTATTAGCTGAGGCACATAGTTCTCCGTTCTCTATCCATCCTGGATCTACTAAGATGTATTGTGATCTTCGTCAGAATTTCTGGTGGAATGGTATGAAAGAAGACGTGGCTAGATTTGTTAGTAGATGTCTTACTTGTCAACAAGTTAAGATTGAGCATCAAAGAGCTAGTGGACTGCTTCAGCCACTACCTATTCCAGTATGGAAATAGGATGATATTTCCATGGATTTCGTAACCGAGTTACCAAAAACATTCAAGAAGAATGATGCGATATGGTTGTGGTAGACAGATTGTCAAAGTCAGCTCATTTTCTACCTATTCAGCAGGGATTCTCAGTTAGCAAACTGTCTGAAGTGTTTACGCGAGAGATTATCAGACCTCATGGCACTCCAGTCTTTATTGTTTCTGATCGAGACCCGAGATTCACGTCTCATTTTTGGAAGGGCTTACAAGCCTCATGGGGTACTAAGTTGAGGTTTAGCACGGCATTTCACCCTCAGACAGACGTCAGTCAGAACGTACTAATCAGACCCTCGAGGACATGCTTCGAGCATGTGCCCTAGAGTGGACTGGGAATTGGGATGAATATTTATGTTTGGTCGAGTTTGCCTACAATAATAGTTGGCAAGCTAGCATTGATATGGCACCCTTTGAGTTGTTATATGGTCGTAAATGTAGAGCGCCTATATGTTGGAAAGAGGTCGGTGAAAAGATTATTGAAGGACCTGAGTTGGTACAAATTACCAATGAGAAAGTTGCCATTGCTAGAGAAAAGTTAAAGGAGGCCCAAAGTAGACAGAAAAGTTATACAGATCTACACCGTCGAGCTTTGGAGTTTAAGATCGGTGACAAGTATTCCTCAAGGTTTCGCCTTGCAAAGGCGTACGACGTTTTGGTCTTAAAGGGAAACTTAGTCCACGGTTTATCGGACCATTTGAAATTCTAGAAAGAGTTGGTGAGGTCTCGTATCGTTTGGCTTTACCACCTCAACTGTCACATGTGCATAATGTCTTCCATGTATCTCTTTTAAGGGGATACAATTATCATCCACTTCACGTGGTAAACTATCCGCTTCATTTGATTCGTGAAGACTTGTCGTTTGAGGAGGAAGCCGAGGCCATACTTGACCGACAAGAACGCATTATGCGTAAGAAAACTATTCCTTTTGTTAAGGTATTATGGAAAAACCATTCTGAACGCGAAGCTACATGGGAGATGGAAGATACAATCCGTTCCCAATATCCGAATCTTTTTACAGCTTAGTAGTTGGTTTTTTTTATTAATATATTTTGATATATTTTGGCTTTACGCTATAAAGATATCAGTTATTATTTTCTGACCATCAGACTATCTGTTGCGTGTTCTGTTGTTTTTTATTATCTCCGTCTCTGCATCTTAATGATTATGAGTTATCTCATTCACTCGTAATTCTTTATCACTCCCTATAGGTTATATCATCACCGTCCGATCCGTAACAAGCAATTTCGTGGACGAAATTGTTTTAAGGGGGGTAGAATTATAATACCCGTAATAATAATAATAAGAATAAGAACAATAATAATAATAATAATAATAGTAATAAAGTTCAGGTGTCATTTGTGCCATTTTGGAAACTTAAATTAATAAGTTTGTGCCTCAAATGAAAGAAACATAAAACCACAGGGACCAATGGTGAATTTTTTTTAAAAATCATAGCCAACCCCACCACCCATCATCGACCCATCTTCCCCGATTCCCTCTTCCATGTTCTCGGCAACTTTACAGGCAAAAATCCGGCACTACGGACGTTAATAATTAAAATAACCCGCACTAACACACTTTGGATCGTTTATAACTTTCCTATGAATTCAATTTCATCAAAAACAATCGAAAACATCACCATTCCAACCCATCTCATCGCGGACATGCAACTCAATGTAAATCCCATCTCTGATCGATTTTAACAGGATTTGATAAGGGGCTTTTATTTGTATCATCATAAGAAGCTTCCCTTAAGTTTAATTCGATTATAATCACCGTTTGAGCATCATTCGATTGGCACCTCTGTCATGATTGTTCTTCATTCTGTTCGGCTTCAATCCATCACCAAATCGGTAATTGAGCATATATCATACTCGGTTTTACACGAGGGTTAAAAGCCCTATGATTTCAGAAGCAATCGAAATCGAATTCGTGTCCAATTGGATGGATTCGAACCTAGGGCTTGTAATGGAATTGGGGGAATTGGGTTATACAGCTTATAAACTATAAACAATTAGAACCGGTTATAACCGCGGCTGCGGCCTTGGTTCACTGGTGTTCTGTTTCACGTGCACTTCTGGAGGTCACGGGTTCGAACCGTGCCCCCTCCCCTATTTTTTTAATGTCTTTTTCAGCTTGCAAAGATTATACAAAAATTATAAAATTAAAAAGAACTTTTATAAACTCTTCTTATTTTAAAGGTTACTTAGTTAATTTCTATAAATTTAATTGTTACAACACCTTAATAATTTTTATAAAATATTGTTTATAGATTTATAATAGCCATTTTTATAAAATGGACTCTAAATAATAATTCAATTTATTATTTATTTTTGGACATTGTATTATCTATAATTATGAATCTATCATGAAATTGTGGAATTATAAAGATTTTGTAATTTCATAAATTATTAACAAACGTTATAAATAGTTATTTTGTTTAAAAATAAACTGTAAATAGATGATTTAGGCCCGTATTTTACAGCCAACTTACTGAGGCCATAAATTTTTCATAACAGATTCAAATCAATTAACCTTATGTCCATGACGAAGTTCGTCGAAATACGAATCTGTTGATATATAAAACATCGAAAAACTCATTCGTTTAGACCTCTAAACAGTCGTTTTCGTAACAGCTAGCAGTTCTGCGCAGCTGTAAAGATCCACGTTTTTCTCATATTTCGGTGATCCAAATCAGAAACTTTTCTAAACGAAAGTTGTTTAGAAATTACTAACCTAGTATACTGGAGATTTTCAAAATTTTTAAACGTTGTTTATTATTTTTACGAGTGCGAATAGACAGGGGCAGAACTGGAATTTTCCAATCTAAAATAACAAAATCCAAACTATAATTTGCGTTACGTTATCGTAGGTTCTCGCGGCGTTAACTGAGCCAAGAATTTGTTTCTGCTTTATTGTCATTCGTGTATACGGTACGGATTCTGTTTTTTTGTTATCATAAGTATTTACTTTTGTTTCCGTTACTTTGTACGGATTCTGTTTCCTTGTATCATAATATTCAATTTTATTGCTGTTACGTGTTGTACGGATTCCTGATTCCTGTCTCATATTTGATTTCAGTTCATTTCTGATTTTAATTCCTGTTATACGTAAATAGTGTGATTTGATTTCCTTACGAGTAGTTAGACTACTTTATATTTTCTGAATATGTTATCCGAGCCCTCCCTATCTTGGGGGTGACCAAGACGCGTTATTACGGCATCGATAGCGTGGCACCAACCGTGGTGGTGAGCTGAGATCACGGCGTCTCTATAGAGGACTCTGAAATTATGTCTTGTTATATTATTATTTCCTCAGAGGCGTATGTATCGATCCTAGTTAGTCCTGTTATTTCCTGATGGATGGTTACACACCATTCCATTCAGGACTCTGGTGAATGGTTTGTATGTCTGCCCATACTCCATTTTACATTGGTTCACGGGCTCGCTACCTGTGTTCCCTCTGTTCAGTTATTATATGATATGATTATTAGCTCGGGGTATGTTCTATCTGATATATGTCTTATGCCGTTATGTTCTATTTGATATATATATCTTATGATCTTGATTCTCCGTTATCATCATGTCTGTTTATTTTTGATATCTGCCAATTCTTTGATATCATCATGTCTGTTTATTTTTGATATCTGCCAATCTTTGATTATCATCATGTTTGTTTATTTTTGTTATCCGCTATTCCGTTCACTGAGCGTTTTGCTCAGGCGTGCTTTTGTTTTCATGCACGTCAGGTATGCAGGGTCATCCGGGAGGGAGTGAAGAGTGGAAATCTGGATAAAGAAGCTTGATGTATTTATTTAAATTGATGTAATCGACTCTTCTATTAGGTTTTGGAATTTGAACTTGTAATCATTATTATAATGGGAATGCGTTGGATTTTGATTACCGTGATAGTGACACGTCAGCCTTGTCGGGTTGGGATGTTACATACTCTCCCGTCTCCTTCCCTCTAATCGATGACAACCATCACCACCCCACCAACACTTAATGATTTTTCATTCTAACTCCACATACTTCCTTTGATACTTCCTCATTTAAACTCACCAACAATCATCTTATTTGTTTGCTTAAAAACAACAAGATTTTAGGTCATCTTGGTAGCTTCATTCGACCAAGCACAAGCACCATCAACCTCACAAAGTCAAGGTAATCATACAATACACACTTTTGTACACCATCAAGTTCTACCTACTATTTCTTCCTATACTTAGACCTGATCTAATCTCTCCTTTTGAAAAAAATTCTCTTGCCATATCAAGCCCTCACTTCAGCTCTTGAACCTCGCTTGATCAACCATTGCATCAAGGTAATCCGTGGAAACCTGAAAACACGCGAAACATCACGTATCGTCACGATAGTGACAAGACAAACCCCATGACATCCCAGCTTCTTATTAACTTCTAAAATATTTTATTTTAAGTAACTAAATGATACAAAAGCTTTCTTATAACCCTCCTTTGTCACAAACCTGGTTTTGTAAACCTAGTCCACCCCGAAAACCCGTTTTTCACAAATATAAAAGCATGTGATCTAAAATTATAAAGTATGATTTAAATATTTCTGGAAGTTAAAACTTAATTAACTAAAGCTAAAAAAAATTTCATAACTTATGGAATAACTATTTTTTTTGTGAATAAATAGTGAAAATACATTAACTTTTGTGAAAATATAAGAAATCAATTTGGGGACTTAATATACTGAAATAGGTATTTATTTACTATTATTTATCTTATAAGACTGATTGGGAATGAGAAACCAAACAAACTAAAATGCTTAATGTCACAAAACCGACTAGAATTAACGGGTACTTAACGAGACTAACCGAGCATGTCACGAAAATGGAAACTAAAATAAAAATTCTATTACATAAAAATTACATTATAATATTACTACATATTCCTAAATTAGTAATTTTCATAATTTGCAGAATTTATTTGCTAAACAAAAATACAAATTATACACTTAAAACGAGCTTAGAGCAAGATTAGTGAAACCCCAGAACCTAAAAATGATAATAAATATTAAAGTTATATATGACTAAATTTTGATAAAGAACAACCCAGACCCAAAACCCTAAAAACCCGTTAAATTAAAACTCGAACGATTAAACCCAACAAAACCGAAAACCACAAAAACTTGAGACCAAAATTTACAGTAACTAATGGTTTAATAATGAAAAAATGAGATAAAAACCAAATATTTATAATTATAGAGTATCCTATAGAATATTACAAAATTAACCATTAATATAGAATAGTTACATACTATTAATTAGAAAAAAATATAAAAATATAAAAAATACTTGTATAAAGAAATTAATTTTTTTCCAGAATATTATGACTCATGGACCAAAGAACAAAATAATTTAATAAAATAATAATGAATTAAGCATACAATACGAACACACCCGAATCGTGATCCGCCACGTTTAAAATACAATAATTAACTCACCGACCCTATAACCATGATTTTAACTCTCCAAATGCTAAATAATACCAAAAATAAGTTATAATTAAAATATAAACATTATTTTGACCACTCAACGATATCAAGTAAGAAATCTCTCATTTTATCTCCATAAAACGCTAACTCGAAAGTATAACTCTTGAAACCTTACGAAAGACCTAATGAAAAATATTAACTTATTCAGTATCCTAATCCACTTAAACAATAAAAGTCATCATAACAATTAAAGTATAAAATTCCAAACTTTGTGGTTAAAAATGTCAATTAACAAAGTTGAGGGACCAAACTTGTAAATTATTAAACCTTACTATTTTGGGACCATATCACAATTATAAGAACAATTATAATCTGACCTTATAAGACATTGACCTAAACTTAAGCAAAACTCAGATATGAACTCAAAACTCAAGATATGAACTCAAAACTCAAAGACCTAAACAAGATTACATATGTGTAATAGAAATCATCAAACCAAGTAAGGAAAATCTAAAACTTCAGGTTTAGGCTTATTGATCACTTAATGGAATACTAATACATATGAGATAAACTTAGGAACTCTCCTTGTCATTAGCTTCCCAGCTTTCCAGTTAATCCCATGAACAACCCACAGGTGAGCTTCAAGAATCTCTTTTTTTTACTTTAATTTTTTTAGGGTGAAATACATACTTCTTAGTTATTATATTATGGTACAATACTACCTGCTCTTTGTCACACCCTCGCTTAAAGCCGAAACACGAGGATGCGACGGACGGGATCGTCATAACACTGGTATAATTACAGAGACATAATACATGCAAAATCCTCGTGTCATGACGTCGCCCGACACAATGGTGACTTGTGTCGTGGTTAGTCAGTTCCATGACTATCATAGTCTTATTGATTCTATAATCCAGATACACAGTGTTCAAATATGAAACAAATGACAAACAATACTTATACAAATCTATTGAAATCCTGAGGGTCTCTGCTAAGCCATCAGCTCTAGCTATCCTCTTTGATTATGTTCACCTGAAAAGATATGCTCAAAAATGTCAACACATAATGTTGGTGAGTTCCGCAGGTTTAACTTAAAAACATGTAATAGATGTTGTATAGAATTTGATGTGGAATCATACTGCAAGCACAAACCACATAAGTGTTTTAGACAACCAAACCTAATGACGTTATGCATATAAATTAGCCGGAATATATTCACCCTTGGCCTGATTGCTGGCAGCTGTGTTGTTAACTCGCAAGTTAACCAATCGTCGAGGGGGGGGTGTTAACCCAGTAGTACTACCAATACCTAACCGTTGGTTCCCAAACCCGGGAATTAATGGTTGTAAGAATCCATAGAATAACACCATGTATGCATGCAAAATAGTATCACATTGATTCCAAGTATAGATATAGAATGTACACATTGAAAACGGGTGAGCATACTTTTCCCCCATTGATTGAAAACATTAAAAACTTGTATAAGCATAAAAAGGGGCCACGAAACTCACCTTGAATTGATGTAATGCACAAAGACTTCACAGAATAACGCAATGCACGATCAATACCTATTATTGATATAACTAAGCCTTTAAACATATTCAGCGCGATAGATATGTTTGATTGAATTCGAGTCGGTTCGATTTGACGCCCACGATTAGTTATATTTATTTGAGTGGAATTATATTTAGTGATTTATAATTTAAGTTTCATTAATTTAACTATATTTTATAAGAAATAACTTATAATTATATTCGTAAATAATTTGTGAAATTATATGTTGTGTAATTTCTATGATTCTCGTGATTATTTCATAATTAAACACGATTTAATGTCTATTTTTATAAAATTAATATTATATTATTTATAAGTAATATTTTGTAAAGATTTTTAGGGTTTTTAAATTAAATAAATTTACAGAAAATATTTTGTGAGTTTTAAAATAAAGGAAGTTTATAAAATTTATTTTATAATTTTTAGAAATTTTTGTATAATTTTTAGAAGCTTAAAAAGCTTTAAAAAAATAATTGCAGGTGCCCGGGTTCGAACCCGGACCTCCTGTTGGACATGAATCGCAGGAACAGTGCACCAAAGGCCGTGGCCGCGACAATATTGGATTCCAAATTGTTTTAAGCAGACCAAACCCCTTTTCCCCAATTCGACCGAAACCCTAATTGAATTCAATCAAATTGAACTCGAATTCGATACTGTTAATGTATAATTTCATGGGGCTTTTGTTCCCCATGAAAAACGAGTAGAATGATGGGTTTAATTACCTATTTTGTTTTCGATTAATGCTAAGAACAATGAAGAACAAGCCGCGGTATAAGTTGAAATCGAATGTTGATCAAACACTGATGAATATCAAATTAACTGCACAGGAAGCTTCGAATGGTGCTAGGATTGAAAGCCCTTTGTTAATTGTGGGTTGTAAGGCTCGGAGGGTGGGGTTCGATTAGTTGCAGGTCGCGGAAAAAGAGAGAATCGAATTCGATGTTTGTATATGTTTTAGGTGAAATTTCCAGTTGTACTCGATTGGGAATCTATATTGGAACGTTCATGTGGAATTAATTCGATTAAAGTAGTATTTTAGTGGGTGTTCTAGCTAGCCGTTGAACGGTCGAATGATAAAGTTGATTCTTTTCTAACCGTTAATTGATCGATTTAACGCGTTTTAAGGTTGCATCGAGTTCGAATCTTGTCCACGAGGCGATTCGGTGTAATTTGGGGTGTTAAATCAAGTTTTAAGTGGTTTTGGGGCTTGCCGGCGGTGGCCGGAGTTTGGCCGGAATTTGGCCGGAAAATCGGGGTGGGCAGGGGTTGGTTTTTAAACTTTAGAAATTACACAAATAACCCCTCGAGTTCTATTATGATTATTTTATTTATGAACTTGTTTTTGAAGTTTTAAAAATGTCCAACACCCCCTGGACTATTATTATTATTATCATTATATTATTATTATATTATTATTATTAATTATATTATTAATTACATATTATTATTATATTATTATTTATTATTATTATTATTATTATTTTTATTTTTATTATTATTATTATTAACACAACGTGTGTACGGGAAATTCACTAAAACGGAATAGTAAGCAAATAAAAATCGTTAATACACGGAACGAGTACACGATGATATTTCATGATAAATATACTATGAACATACGTGAGGATCGTTAATACACACGATGAGTTAATGAGCTTAATGCTGATTTGACGGTCTATTGGTGACAGATGCTACATACCATCACATTCACCACATGATCTTCAACAAAGAAAATCTTAGGTTTCCTTTCTGATTTGGGAATATCTTGAATGTTTCTAAAACTTTGTTCATTAAATCCATCTGTGTCATCTGAACTGTCACACCAATGTGACAGTAGCCCACCATGTTCTTTGCTTGATTTTGTGAGGTGTCACAGTATCCCCCAGTTGAGGGAATTCGTCCGAAATTCAACTGGTGCTAGTCCAAGAGTGTCATCCTCGAACAAATGAGGATATTTGAGTCTCATCTGATCCTCTCGTTCCCATGTAAACTCTGGACCTCGTTGGGAATTCCATCTCACACGAACAATAGGTATCTTACTGCGTCTCAACTTCTTGACTTTTTGGTCCATGATCTCAATAGGTTCCTCCACAAAATGAGACTTTGATCAATCTTGATATCCTCATAGGCACATGAGTGATTCGTCAGCTAAACACTTCTTGAGGTTGATACATGGAAAGTATCATGCACACTGCCAAGCTCTTGCGGCAACCTTAATCGATATGCCACTGGACCGATCCTCTCTGTGATCTCAAATGGTCCAATATATCTTGGGGCTAACTTCCCCTTCTTTCCAAACCGAACGATCCCTTTCCAAGGAGAGACCTTAAGTAACACTCGATCACCAACGTTAAATTCTAGCGGCTTTTGACGGTTGTCGGCATAGCTCTTTTGGCGATCTCGAGCAGTCTTAAGTCTATCTTTGATTAGGAAAATCTTATCGGTTGTTTCCTGAATGATTTCGGGTCCTGTTAGCTGACTCTCGCCAATCTCGACCAACATACAGGTGATCTACATTTTCGGCCATACAGCGCTTCGAATGGTGCACACCCAATACTAGTATGGTAGCTGTTATTGTAGGAAAACTCAATCAACGGTAGATGAGTATCCCAACTACCACCAAAATCAATGACACATGCTCGTAGCATGTCCTCAAGCGTCTGTAGTATGCGTTCACTTTGGCCGTCTGTCTGGGGGTGATAGGCTGTACTCATGTCTAATCGAGTGCCCTCGCTTTCTCTGTAACGTCTGCCAAAAGCGTGAAGTAAATCGACTGTCTGGGTCGGATATGATTGACACCGGCACTCCATGCCGTGTCACGACCTCTTTAATGTACAATCTTGCCAACTTATCCATTTTATAATCTTCTCGGATTGGCAAGAAGTGAGCAGATTTTGTTAGTCGATCCACTACGACCCATATCGAGTCGTGCCCTTGGCGTTCTCGGGAGTTTGGTAATGAAATCCATGGTGATGTTTTTCCCATTTTCACTTGGAATTTTGGGTTATTGCAATAATCCCGATGGCTTCTGATGTTCAGCTTTAACCTTGGAACACGTCAAGCATTTACTCACATATAGAGCAATGTCTTTCTTCATACCCGGCCAGCATAAAGATCCTTCAGATCGTGGTACATCTTGTCTGCACCAGGATGAACAGAATATCGAGTCTTGTATGCTTTATCCAAGACTAGTGTACGTACACCTCCCCGTTTGGGTACCCATATGCGATCAATGAAATAATGTACGCCGTCATCCTTGCGATTCATTTGTTTATCCAACCACCTCGAAATTCTTCACCCGCTAGGTTTCTTCTCCTTTAGAGCCTCACTTTGCGCACTTTGAATTTGAGCTTTCAAGTTCGTTTGAATAGTCAATCCCAAAGCTCTAACACGTAGTGGTTTACGTGTTCTTTACGACTGAGGGCATCAGCCACCACATTTGCTTTCCCCGGATGATACCGGATTTCGCAATCATAGTCACTAAGTAGTTCTACCCAACGTCGTTGTCGCATGTTGAGCTATTTCTGATTCAGGATGTGTTGAAGGCTCTTATGATCGGTATAGATGATGTATTTGGTTCCATACAGATAGTGCCTCCATATCTTAAGTGCAAAAACTACAGCGCCCAACTCTAAATCATGAGTTGTATAGTTCTTCTCGTGCACTTTTAGTTGTCGTGAGGCGTATGCAATCACCTTATCTCTTTGCATTAATACACATCCTAATCCTTGATGCGAAGCATCGCAATACACCACGAAGTCGTCTGTTCCGTCCAGAAGGGACAGTATTGGAGCATTGCACAGCTTTTCCTTTAACGTTTGGAAAGCTTGTTCTTGTGCATGTCCCCAATCAAACTTCTTATCCTTCTGGGTTAGCATGGTCAACGGTTGTGCGATTTTTGAAAAGTTCGCAATAAACCGTCGATAATACCCGGCCAATCCTAAGAATTGCTGGATTTCTGATGGTGTTTGGGTGTATCCCATTTCTTTACCGCTTCAATCTTGCCGGGGTCCACGTGAATTCCATCTTTGTTAACCACATGGCCCAAAACTTCACTTCTTGGAGCCAGAATTCACACTTCGAGAATTTGGCGAAAAGCTTCTCTTCCTGCAACAGTTCTAAAATTGCTCGAAGGTGTTTCTCGTGGTCTTCTTTCGAAAGACAATAGATAAGTATGTCGTCTATGAACACGATCACGAACTTATCTAAGTATGGTTTGCACACTCGATTCATCAAATCCATGAACACAGCTGGTGCATTAGTCAGCCCGAACGACATGACTAAGAACTCATAGTGCCCGTAACGAGTCCTGAATGCTGTTTTCGGTATGTCATCCTCAAAAACTCTCAGTTGATGATATCCAGAACGAAGATCAATCTTGTAGAAATACGAATCACCTTGTAATTGATCAAACAAATCATCAATTCTGGGAAGAGGGTATCGATTTTTCACAATCAACTTGTTCAACTCGCGATAATCGATACACATACAAAATGACCCGTCTTTCTTCTTGACAAATAGAACCGGTGCTCCCCATGGTGAATGACTCGGCCGAATGAATCCCTTCTCCAATAGCTCTTGTAATTGGTTGGATAATTCCTGCATTTCAGATGGTGCTAATCGATATGGTGCTTTTGCTACCGGCGTAGCTCCAGGACCAACTAGATACGAAATTCCACCTGTCGTATAGGAGGTAAACCCGACAAATCATCAGGAATACTTCCGGGTAATCTCGTACCACAGGAATATCTGCAACTTGATGCCTTCTTTCTTCTTTTCTACAACATGAGCCAGGAGTGCGTAGCACTGCTTCCGTAGACATCGATGCGTCTTCATACAGGAAATAAGCTTTAGAGTTCTTCCTGGTCGTTCTCCTTGAATTTTGAGTACCTCCCCATTAGGCATGGGAATTCGTACTTCTTTCTCCCGACAAACGATCTCGCTTCGTGCTTCGACAACCAATCCATTCCCACAATCACGTCGAAGCTCCCTAGCTCGAAAGTATTAAATTTATGTCGAAGGCATGGTCTTCTAATATAGAGCACTGTCTAATGATCTTATCTGCTTGTACGAATCTACCGTTCGCCATTTCTACGGAAAAGCTAGTTTCTAGCCTACTCGGTTTCAAGTCAAGCATGTGTGCAAAATCAGAAGATACGAAGCTATTGTCTGCTCCCGTATCAACAATATAGAGGCGAAGTGGTCGTTGAGAAGGTACGTACCCGTGACGACATTGGATCTTGAGGGGCATCATTAGCTCCAATGACGAAGGCACGTCCTCTTGCAGCATTTCCTTGATTTCCCTGGCCCGGATTACCAGTTATAGCCAGCAATTGCTGCTGGTTATTACCTTGTTGACCGGGTGCTCTGTTTAGTCGGGGGGCACTTGTTTCGAAAGTGATCGAGACCTCCGCATTCATAGCATGCCCTGGCATTCTCGCGGGGTTAACCGCATTGATGGGGCCTACCAGGTTTGGCGCAATCCTACAATCCTTCGCCCAGTGACCCAAGCGCCTACAGTTGTACATTCCCGACACGGCCTTGCTGGGGAATGGTGCCAATTACACTTGTTGCACTTGGGGTGCGGTCCAGTGTAATCCTTCTTTTCTTGGGTTACAGCCACAAAACATCGGGCTGTTTTAGCCATCTTATCAGATCTTCCAGCGTTAGACCCGAACTCTTTTCTCTTCTCGGTTCCCTTCCCCAGTAATCCGGTTCTCACCATTTCGTCAGTAAGAGCGCCAGCCTTAAAAATTGCGTTCTGAATTGTAGGAGGAGCAGCTGCTGTCACCAGTGCTCGGATTTGAGGCGCAAGTCCCCAAATGTACCTCTCGATTCTCTTGGATTCCGGTGTGACTAAATGCGGAACCAATCTTGCCAATTCATGAAATCGATCGGTGTACGCTGCGTGCCCAGCTCCCACCATTGCGTGATTCCAGAATTCTTGTTTGAGTTTTTGCATTTCATTGAGAGGACAGTATTCCTCATAAATCAATGCCTTAAATTCATCCCAGGTCATCTGCATTGCAGACTCCCTTCCTCTAGCCTGAACCTGGGTATTCCACCAGGTTAATGCCTTGCCTTGCAGCGAGCAGGTGGCATATTTGATCCGTTGACTATCGAGGCATTCACTAATGTCGATTACCGCCTCCATCTTCTCGATCCATCTGGTCAAGGCTATCGCTCCGCCTTTCCCATCGAATTCGTGGGGTTTGCAAGCCACAAATTCTTTATTTGTGCATCCCCTTTGGTATGGTTGCCACCAGTTTCGTTTCCATTTGTTCTACCAATGTCAGTGTCATCTACTTCCCTTGGTTATGTTGGCCATTGGTGTTATGATCACCGTGGGGGGGGGGGTTGATTTAGCAGGGTGTTGCTTACTTGCGTCACATAGTAGGTACAATGCAGCTAGCTGCTGAGCGATCATAGCAGCTATATCAGGATTGCCAGTTTCCTGATTATTGTCAGCTGGAGCACCACCGCTCTTGATGGTCTACCCCTTCTCCTGTTTTGTGGGGCTTCAGCTTCTTGATTTGTTTTGCGTGTGACTCTTTTAGGCGCCATCTTCTTAACTACAGAAAGATGGAAACTTTAGTCACCGCATGATTTCGCTTATCAGTTTCTATAACCTATGCTTCGGTCCATCAAGATCATTATGTAGCCCAGATTAAGCACATTCTTAGTATACCAGTGATGTTTATATATAGAGTCCCCGCAGCGTTCCTACCACATCCACGATATACCTTGAATAATACTTAAACTAGTTACATAACATCTTAATTTTCCTTAGCACCTACTCAAATAATAACATTTTGTATGGGTAGAGAGTATTATTACTCCTCTACATTCATGTATTCCACTTTCATTCTAAGCATTAATCAGTAGTTACTGAAATGCTAAGTGGAAAATGTCCATAAAGATTAAGGTCAATTGTCATGATTGAAATACTATGAAGGCTTTAAGTAGGACAGGACTTGAATATATGATAATGTTTGATTGCCTTCAACAAGGACTTACTAGAATTATGACCCTAGCACCCTAGGGTATAGAATAGAAATTTGTGATACTCATGATTGTTACCTCATGGTAAGATTAGCCAGACTTCTCATGCATGGTGAATTGCAATTACGTGTGCACCCGTAATGGTACCCGTAATGGTAATCTACCTTGCATGATCACCCTTAACTTTACTTACCCCAAGTAACATCATAGTATTATAGATTCATCAAGCACAAATAATGTAATGTCCTCATGTCCATGAGCCAGTATTCCAATAATAGCATGTAATAGCAAATAAGCATATAAACACATTATGTCTAATGATAACTGCATATCCGTCATACTTTCAGGATTACAGTCAAACCATGATAGGGTCGAATTTAATATCCGAGATCGACGCTACGCGTGATCACCGAAGTTCCCTAATAATATGATGTTGTACAAGCGTCTAGTTTGTAATTTTCCTTTTCAGTAGTTTGTACAACAGCTGAAGAGTTTGTTCTTCAGCTGTTATAGTTCAGTAGTTTTGTAAACGACTGAAGAGTTTGTTCTTCATCGTTGTACCTTTTCAGTATTCCTTTTCAGTACTTGTAACAGTTAGAACACTTAGCATTTTGTAAGAGGATGTCAGTTGTTTGACATCTAGTATCAAAATATCCCATGGAAAAAGACTAAGAGTAATAATGTCTTCCTCGGGATGTTCAGATAACGTGTATATGTATAAAATCAAGTATGTAGGAACATACTTGTATATTAAATTCATAGATTTAATATACTTGACCCATTTGTCTCGTAGTTTTTGTGTATTGACCATAGTTTATCACTCATCCCAGAAATCCCCAGGTAGCGTAACGGGTCTCGCAATGAGATTTATACGAATACGCTTGCCTTAGCCCGAAGGCCTTTTGCCAGGAAATCCAGAATACAGGTGTCTATGTGTCACACAAATCATGAAAGACATTTAGGTAAAATCAAATGCACACAATCCCTAGCATGCATTCTATATGAAGGTTCTTAGTTATAGTCTAGGTCGAGTTCTCCACCTAATTCTCTATAACCAAGGCTCTGATACCAATCTGTCACACCCTCTCGCTTAAAGCGAAACACGAGGATGCGACGGACGGGATCGTCATAACACTTGGTATAATTACAGAGACAAATACATGCAAAATCCTCGTGTCATGACGTCGCCCGACACAATGGTGACTTGTGTCGTGGTTAGTCAGTTTCCACGACTATCATAGTCTTATTGATTCTATAATCCAAGATACACAGTGTTCAAATATGAAACAAATGACAAACAATACTTATACAATCTATTGAAATCCTGAGGGTCTCTGCTAAGGCATCAGCTCTAGCTATCCTCTTTGATTATGTTCACCTGAAAAGATATGCTAAAAAATGTCAACACATAATGTTGGTGAGTTCCGTAGGTTTAACTTAAAAACATGTAATAGATGCTGTATAGAATTTGATATGGAATCATACTGCAAGCACAACCACATAACATGTGTTTTAGACAACCAAACCTAATGACGTTATGCATATAAATTAGCTGGAATATATTCACCCTTGGCCTGATTGCTGGCAGCTGTGTTGGTAACTCGCAAGTTAACCAATCGTCGAGGGTGGGGGTGTCAACCCAGTAGTACTACCGATACCTAACCGTTGGTTCCCAAACCCGGAATTAATTGTTGTAAGAATCCATAGAATAACACCATGTATGCATGCAAACAGTATCACATTGATTCCAAGTATAGAATATAGAATGTACAACATTGAAAACGGGTGAGCATACTTTTCCTCCATTGATTGAAAACATTAAAAACTTGTATAAGCATAAAAAGGGCCACGAAACTCACCTTGAATTGATGTAATGCACAAAGACTTCACAGAATAACACAATGCACGATCAATACCTATTATTGATTATAACTAAGCCTTTAAAACATATTCAGCGCGAATAGATATGTTTGATTGAATTCGAGTCGGTTCGATTTGACGCCCACGATTAGTTATATTTATTTGAGTGGAATTAAAATTTAGTGATTTTATATTAAGTTTCATTAATTTAACTATATTCTATAAGAATAACTTATAATTATATTCGTAAATAATTTGTGAAATTATATGTTGTGTAATTTCTATGATTCTCGTGATTATTTCATAATTAAACATGATTAATGTCTATTTTTATAAAAATTAATTATTTATATTATTTATAAGTAATATTTTGTAAAGATTTTAAGGTTTTTAATTAAATAAATTTACTGAAATAATTTTGTGAGTTTTAAAATAAAGGAAGTTTATAAAATTTATTTTATAATTTTTAAAAATTTTTGTATAATTTTTAGAAGCTTAAAAAGCTTTAAAAAAATAATTGCAGGTGCCCGGGTTCGAACCTGAGACCTCCTGTTGGACAGAATCGCAGGAACCAGTGAACCAAAGGCCGTGGCCACGACAATATTGGATTCCAAATTGTTTTAAGCAGACGAAACCCCTTTTCCCTAATTCGACCGAAACCTAATTTGAATTCAATCAAATTGAACTCGAATTCGATACCGTTAATGCATAATTTCATGGGGCTTTTGTTCCCATGATAAAACGAGTAGAATGATGGGTTTAATTACCTATTTTGTTTCGAATTGATGCTAAGAACAATGAAGAACAAGCCGCGTATAAGTTGAAATCGAATGTTGATCAAACACTGATGAATATCAAATTAACTGCACAGGAAGCTTCGAATGGTGCTAAGGATTGAAAGCCCTTTGTTAATTGTGGGTTATAAGGCTCGGAGGGTGGGGTTCGATTAGTTGCAGGTCGCAGAAAAGAGAGAGAATCGAATTCGATGTTAGTATGTGTTTTAGGTGAATTTCCAGTTGTACTCGATTGGGAATCTATATTGGAACGTTCATGTGGAATTAATTCGATTAAAGTAGTATTTTAGTGGGTGTTGTCACACCCTCAAATCCGATAACGGGGTTTTACCGTCAGGCGTGTGACACACCAGGATCTCAGATAGCATCAGTTACACCGGACACAGTAATTACAAAACATCACCTTAAGTAATTAGATTTTTAATCAATCATAAGTGTTTCAGACTTGCGGAACGTTTCGAAAACAGAAATCATAGTAAATTGTTTCAATATGCGTTTCAACCATAAGAATCCATAACGTTTAACAAAATAAATCAGTTGTGTGTGATGTATGCCATGAATGCATCCTAGCTGAATTCTTAACCTTGAGCATTTCTGTGACCTGAGAAAACATGCTAAAGTGTCAACATAAAGTTGGTGAGTCCACAGGTTAATCAATAAGAAATGTGTCAAAAAGCGTTTCACATGGTTTAATCAACCAAAATGTGTCAGAAAGCGTTTCACATGGTTTCATCAACCAGAAATGTGTCAGAAAAGTGTTTCACATGGTTTCATCAACCAGAAAATGTGTCAGAAAAGCGTTTCACATGGTTTAGTATATAAAGCATATCGATAGGTAGCGAGCCTATAAACAAGTTAGTTAGTGTTTCAAACCGAAGCTGACTGTGTGTGTTTAGTGCCTTCCATCACGTCTTAACCGATCGTGGCAATCGTTAGGTCAATTTAGCACCCGTTCGACCTCCAATCAAGCTAGCGCGACTAGCCCGGGCGAGATTTGTCAGACCCAGTAGTACTACTCAGAATTACCTCGCTAATCCATTACTAACGGTTGATACTGTAAGGATTTTCAATTGTGTTTCCCACTAACATAACAGCGATATCAATAATAGTGGCAACCATAACAAAAATAGTGCTTGCATGTTTTCTCCCCCAAAAAGGAAGAAAGTAAAATGGGGCCGTGAAACTCACCTCGAGTGTAGAGCAACAAGTAAATGTAAACACACAGGATCGGGTTTCCAGTTAACCTGTGTTTCATTTAGTATATATAATTAATATTAATTATTAATTACAATATAAGAGTCGTACGGTTTTGCGTTTCACGTCTCGGTTACGGTTCGATGTCGATTGTCTATGATACACAAACACACTCAAATGCATTAACACCACAGAATGTACACTTTCACAAGACACATGTATTTTATGAAAAATATATATTACAAACCTTTTTGTAAATAATAGATGTTATGTCACAATATTATTTTATTTATTAGTTTCTCAATTTTGTAGTTTCTCAATTTTGTAGTTTCCAAATGTCCAGTCTCGTATATATATTATTAATACAAGTAATAATAATCATTTCACGATTTCAACTATTTATATTTATAAATAACTAATTATATCATTTGTTAATAATATTTTATACATAGATTTTATTAAGATGTTTAAAGAAATAATTTTCTAGAAAATAATTATATAACTTCTAAATAAACAAAGTTTATAAAATTATTTTTATAATTTTTAGTAATTTTTCTGTATTTTTAAAGGCTCAAAAAGCTTTAAAAAATAAATGTTGAGGGCCGGGTTCGAACCCGCGACCTCAAACACATACTCCCGCACACATACCAGTAAACCAAGGGCCGTGGCCGCGATAGAAACCCATTTCCAAATCTTAAAAACAACCTTTCAAACAAATCCCTAATTTCCCCCAAATTGCTATGAACCCTAACTCGAATCGAAGCCAAATTGAACACCAATCGATGTTTATAACCAAATTGATGTTGGGGCTTTTGTTCCCCAACCAAAATCGAGTGTGCGTGTATGATTAATTACCTGTTTTCGTTTGAATTGAAGGTATAGACTATGATGAACAGGTCGCGACAGAGGGTTTGATGGGTTCGGGGTGTAAATGGTGATCATAATCGAATTCCTCTTACAGAAAGCTTCTAAGGCCTCACTAATGAAAAGCCCTCTATTATTTCCATGTTAGAAAGTTCGGAACATAGCCTTCGAATAGGTTGCAAGTCGATGATGTAGATGATGATCGATGATGGTGATTTGTGGATTGTAAGTGTTAATTGAAAGTGTAGACCGATTAGGATTGCTTATATAATTGTTTAGGTAAGATTAATTCGATTAAAATAGAGTGTTATGCGATTCATGAACTGTAAAGCGGCCGACATTGAACGTGGGTCGGTTGGTTGAAATCGCACTAAATCGACTTCTAATTTTTCAATTCGAAGTGGGGCACGGTTCGAATCACCCATGTGAAGGTGTCGGGAGTTTTTAATTGGGTTGAATCGAGTATTTTTGAGTGTGTGGCCTCGCCGGAGGTTGGCCGGAGTTTGGCCGGAGGTCGGCAGTGGGTCGACGGGGAAAGGGGGGTGGTTTGGGTAAATTACACAAATGGTCCTATAGTTTACTAGGTTTAATATTTTATGTAAAAACTTTGTTTTAAAGTTTCAAAATTTACAATTTAACCCCCTGGACTTCATTATTAATATTATTATTTATTATTATTATTATTATCATTATCATTACTATTAACAATATTATTATTATTATTGTTATTATTATTTTTATTATCAATATTATTATTATATTAATAATAATAATATATAAATATAAAAATCATATAATACTACGTGAAATAAATCACGAATTTTTCCGGGTTGTCACATCATCCCCTGTTACAGGAATTTTCGTCCCGATAATTAAGAAGTACTGGCAACATTCTTGAACAGGTAGGATGTTTGTGTATCATTCGTCCTCTCGTTCCCAAGTGACTCAGGACCATGCCGGGAGTTCCCCGAACTCTGACAATCGGAATCTTGCTATGCTTTAGTTGTTTTACTTATCGATCCATATTTCCAGAATATAATTTTGTGGTAAGTAATGTCTAGAAATTAGGATAAGACCACAATGATAAAAAGGTTATCCGTCGGAATTTAAGAATCCAACCGTCACCATATGAAACGATCTTAACGCATATCTTGCGAATATGTATTTCTCCTTTGACCAACCATCGTTCTAAAAATAATACGCTATGCGAAGATCTTGGAATGAGTTCACGACAATGGTTAAGAATATTATTAAGACAGAAAATGAATCCATCATTCAAAATAACGATCGATGTTTTATCGTCATACCACGGTATACGAATATTTGAAACAGATACAGGTTAATTCCTTGACGTTGTGAGATAGTGACTCGAATTGAATTTTTAGTCAATCGGTCTATAATGTACCAATTGTCATCATGACCTCTAAAATAAGAAACATTTTAGTTGCAAGAAAAGTTAAACAAGAGATCCATAGGATCATGAAGGTTAGGTTTTGTCACTTGTGAAGATAAGATACTTGGACACATACCAGGTTACGTCTTTTCCTTTAGACCAAACCCATGTCTACAAGTTACGAAGGTTTATGAACCTTTATATCCACATCACAATGAGGATAATAACGAGTCTTGTTGTTTAAATCCAAGATAGAATTTTAATGATTTTCAAGTTAAGGATTCAAAAGCGATTCAAGATGACTCGAACAATAGGAAAAATATTTGTAAACATGTTTTGCAAGGTAGCAATATCTAAGTAGTTTACATACGCAGTTCAACAAACCATAAGCCAGCTGAGAACATTTGTATGACTAGAAAGTCATGACATAAGTTGACAATATCTTCAGCAAAGAGATTGTTTAGGGAGGCTACCATCGCACAATCACGTTTTGATGATAGCTCAAATGAAGTCGATAGATAAGGAATAAATGATTCCATATAGCCAGGTCAAAACATGAGGATAAAGGGAGAGAAATCGATTTAGGAATTTAAGTGCTCCAAGCTTAGAATAAAAATCAACCTAAACGATTGGGTCTCCTTTCAGGTACAGAGATCATGCTTTGGCTTGATAGGTCGAATCACCAACATTGATTCACCCTTAAAGTTACTTCATGTTTTTCCTCACTTGATTACACCATGGTAAGTTGGAGATCAAGAAATGAGATTAGTCATCAAGGTATGGTTTTCATGCCCATCTTAATGATTGAATTTCATAATAACAAGAAAACAATCGAAGATTGTCATTTGTCACCAAAGTACGGATTTCAATCCTATTTCGGTGAGATCATGTCATTTGTGAAATGTAAGTTCCGATGAGAATAGTTGAAGTCAATCCTTAAGATAAGGAAATCAACTTAAAGCCAGAGGATGAAATTTCACAAAACAAACAATGAAAACCATTTATCGAAACGAATAGAGACTCATCAAAGTAAGGACACAGCATAATTTCAGAGTCCTCTTTTAGAGACACAACAAGTGATTCATCGGATAAACACTTTCTTTCCAAGTCATACAATCCCTTTCCAGGGATAGACTTTGAGTCAACGTGATCTCCCACATTGAATATCTAGAGGCTTTTCGACGAATCACCTTCTCCTGATGGTCTATCTTGTTTCATGCTTCGATAACCAATTCATACAGTATTAAGTCTATGTCAAAGACATGATCTTCTTGTACTAATTACTACCATTGGTTATTTCTACTGAGTAAGATGATTTCTAAGCAACTAGGGGTAATGCTAAGTTAAAAATAATTCCAGAAGAATCAAAGCTGTTACCAACCCTGGTATCAAATAGATGTGTAGCTATTGATGATAAGGTACGTGCATGTAACAGTATTTGGTCTTGTCGAATGTGGCTTGCTTCAGTCGTAAATGTATTACCTTGATTTATTATGACGTTTATTACCATAATTTAACTGTTCTTACTTCCTAGCTATAGCCATTTCCTAATTCTGATTGTTTCTAACTTGTCCTGGGGTCCTAATCGACTTAGGGCACACTTATGGTAATGGTCGGAACTCCAACCTTCTTATGTCCCCGTTTAACGCATGTTAGCTTATCGTATTAACCAACATAGCTAGGTTCACAACATTGGCATTCTTGTCTACCTTACCGCTAGATTGCTTGTTTGACCCTCCAACTTCTTTCTGCTACTCACTAGATTTCCCAGTGTCCTTCCTAATTCTATTTGGTCTAATGTCATAAGGTATGACATCAGCTTTGTCAATTTAGGGAGTTTGTTAGTATAAAGAGCACGACCTAACCCTACTATTGCACGATTTTAGAATTACCATTCTAACTTTTGCATTTTATTAACCCTAGTATTGCACGATTTTAGAATTACCATTCTAACTTTTGCATTTTATTCCTTAGGTAATAGTACTCAATCACCAAGGCTTTGAACTTATCTTAAGTCATTTGCATCAATTGAACTTATCCTGTTTGGACTTATCTTAACTTAGCTTGAACCTGGGTGTTCCACCAGTTTAGTGCATTGCCCCGTAGTGAAAACGTGGCATACTTGATTCATCAAATCCATGAAGACAGCTGGTGCATTGGTCAACCCGAACGGCATGACCAAGAACTCATAGTGTCCATATCGAGTTCTAAACAATACTTTCGTATGTCATCTTCTCGAACCCTCAATTGATGATACCCGATCGAAGATCGATCTTTGAGGAGTACATTGATCCCTGCAACTGATCGAAAAGATCGTCGATCCTGGGAAGGGGGTATCGGTTCTTAACAGTCAGATTGTTCAATTCCCGATAATCTTGTCAAGTACATAGTGTTATCCATGATTTGAGTATCAAAGATATGGTTATTAACGAAGAGTTAATTAACTGGAGTTGTACAAAGGAAACGATTGAGAAGGAATTCACTTGATCAAGAGCGATCGAAGGAATCTATGTACAATAATTTAAAATCCGATGAAGTAGTATTATTAGTATATCGCATTTCTTGTCTACTGGTGTCGTATTAGCCGGTGTTTTTATCTTTCAAGACTCAACCCGACAAGCTGTGAATAAGGGCGCATATAGCAAATGCGATATCGACAGACGCATGGAATAAAATTTGGCTAACAGCATAAATCCTTAAGAGAGTTCTTATAAACCCTTATTAATCCAAACAAATATAAGTCAAACAAATAATGATAGGGTGTGATTATTAAGTGTCTTCTCAAAGTACTAATATATGATATAATTCCCACAACGTTCTTAAATAAGTATACCATAGATAGCTTGTAAGACAGACTATATAATCATAACCAATAATGCACTTAAGTATTCACATGTATATGGTTGTACACATAATCCCATTATACTTATATATATGTACTTAAACCGGTGACACGACATCCTAATTTCCTTAGCATCATCCAAAGAATAACGTATTGTATGTGTAGAGTATCATCACTCCTCTACACTTCCTGTAATCCACTTTCATTCTAAGCATTCAATCAGTTCCTTAGTTACTGAAATGCTAAGTGGAGGAATGTCTCTTAAAGATAAAATTAATGTCATGATTGGAAATACCATGAAGGCTCTAAGTAGGACAGGACTTAAGTAATAGCAAGTGTTAGTAATGTTTTATTACTCTTAACAAGGTCTTACTAGAATTATGATCCTAGCACCCTAGGGTATAGAATAGAAAACTTGTAATACTCATGATCGTTACCTCATGGTAAGATTAGCCAGGCTTCTCATGCACGGTGAATTGCAATTACGTTGCACCCGTAATGGTAATTGCCTTGCATGATCACCCTTAGCTTTACCTACCCCAAGTTAACATCATAGTATTATCCAGATCCATCAAGCACATATGTATAGAATCAGGTATAGTGTCAAGGAATAAGCATAGAGGAATATACAGGTAATATTAAATCCATAGACTTAATATACTTGACCTATTTGCCTTATAGACTTCTGTATTGACCATAGTTTATCACTCATCCCAGAAATCCCCAGGTAAGCATAACTGGTCTCGCAATGAGATTTATACGATACGCTTGCCTTAGCCCGAAGGCCTTTTGCCAGTAAATCCAGAATACAGGTGTCTATGTGTCACACAAATCATGAAGAACATTTAGGTGATATCAAATGCACACAAACCTCCCGTGACTCACAGCACAGGGATATGTTAAAGCAAAAGTTTTCAGGCAACCAATTAAGTAAACATAGCTTAGAAATCTATGTGTGTGTAACTAATGCAAATCCAGCTATAGTCTAAAATGCAATGCAAATGAGATGCAAAGTTCATTTTAGTTCGCTATAACTAATGCTCAGATACCAATCTGTCACACCCTCAAAATCCGCTAACGGGGTTTTATCGTCAGCGTGTGACCCACCAGGATCTCAGATAGCATCAGTTACACCGGACACAGTAATTACAAAACATCACATTAAGTAATTAGATTTTAAATCAATCAAAGTGTTTCAGACTTGCGGAAGCATTTCAAAAACATAAATCAATAGCAAATTGTTTCAACATGCGTTTCAACCATAAGAATCCATAACGTTTAACAAAATAAATCAGTTGTGTTGTGATGTATGCCATGAATGCATCCTAGCTGAGTTCTTAACCTTGAGCGTTTTCTGTGACCTGAGAAAATTGCTAAAATGTGTCAACATAAAGTTGGTGAGTCCATAGTTTAATCAATAAGAAATGTGTCAGAAAAGCGTTTCATATGGTTTAATCAACCAGAAATGTGTCAGAAAAGCGTTTCACATTGTTCATCAACCAGAAATGTGTCAGAAAGCGTTTCACATGGTTTCATCAACCAATGTGTCAGAAAAGCGTTTCACATGGTTTAGTATATAAAGCATATCGATAGGTAGCGAGCCTATAACAAGTTAGTTAGTGTTTCAAACCGAAGCTGACTGTGTGTGTTTAGTGCCTTTCCACCACGTCTTAACTGACCGTGGCAATCGTTAGGTCAATTTAGCACCCGTTCGACCTCCAATCAGCTAGCGCGACTAGCCCGGGCGGGTTTGTCAGACCCAGTAGTACTACTCAGAATTACCTCGCTAATCCATTACTAACGGTTTGATACTGTAAGGACTTTCAATTGCGTTTCCCCACTAACATAACAGGCGATATCAATAATACTGGCAACCATACACAAAATAGTGTTTGCATGTTTTCTCCCCTAAAAGGAAAGAAAGTAAATGGGGCCGTGAAACTCACCTCGAGTGTAGAGAAACAAGTAAATGTAAACACAGAGGATCGGGTTTCCAGTTACCTGTGTTTCATTCAGTATATATAATTAATATAATTATTAATTACAATATAAGAGTCGTACGGTTTCGCGTTTCACGTCTCGGTTACGGTTCGATGTCGATTGTCTATGATACACAAACACACTCAATGCATTAACACCACAGAATGCACACTTTCACAAGACACATGTATTTTATGAAAATATATATTACAACACCTTTTTGTAAATAATATGTTACGTCACAATATATATTTTATTTATTAGTTTCTCAATTTTGTAGTTTCCAAATGTCCAGTCTCGTATATATATTAATAATACAAGTAATAATAATCATTTCACGATTTCAACTATTTATAATTTATAAATAACTAATTATATCATTTGTTAATAATATTTTATACATAGATTTATTAGATGTTTAAAGAAATAATTTTCCAGAAAATAATTATATAACTTCTAAAATAAACAAAGTTTATAAAAATTATTTTATAATTTTTAGTAATTTTCTGTATTTTTAAAAGCTCAAAAAGCTTTAAAAAATAAATGTTGAGGGCCGGGTTCGAACCCGCGACCTCAAACACATACTCCCGCACACATACCAGTAAACCAAGGGCCGTGGCCGCGATAGAAACCCATTTCCAAATCTTAAAAACAACCTTTCAAACAAATCCTTAATTTCCCCCAAATTGCTATGAACCCTAACTCGAATCGAAGCCAATTGAACACCAAATCGATGTTTATAACCAAATTGATGTTGGGGCTTTTGTTCCCAACCAAACGAGTGTGTGTGTATGATTAATTACCTGTTTTCGTTTGAATTGAAGGTATAGACTATGTTGACAGGTCGCGACAGAGGGTTTGATGGGTTCGGGGTGTAAATGGTGATCATAATCGAATTCATCTTACAGAAAGCTTCTAAGGGCCTCACTAATGAAAAGCCCTCTATTATTTCCATGTTAGAAAGCTTGGAACATAGCCTTCGAATAGGTTGCAAGTCGATGATGTAGATGATGATCGATGATGGTGTTTGTGGATTGTAAGTGTTAATTGAAAGTGTAGACCGATTAGGATTGCTTATATAATTGTTTAGGTAAGATTAATTCGATTAAAATAGAGTGTTAATGCGATTCATGAACTGTAAAGCGGCCGACATTGAACGTGGGTCGGTTTGGTTGAAATCGCACTAAATCGACTTCTAATTTTTCAATTCGAAGTGGGGCACGGTTCGAATCACCCATGTGAAGGTTCGGGAGTTTTTAATTGGGTTGAAATCGAGTATTTTTGAGTGTGTGGCCTCGCCGGAGGTTGGCCGAAGTTTGGCCGGAGGTCGGCAGTGGGTCGACGGGGAAAGGGGGTGGTTTGGGTAAATTACACAAATGGTCCCTATAGTTTACTAGGTTAATATTTATGTAAAAACTTTGTTTTAAAGTTTCAAATTGGCAATTTAACCCCCTGGACTTCATTATTAATATTATTATTTATTATTATTATTATTATCATTATTATTACTATTACAATATTATTATTATTATTTTTATTATTATTTTTATATCAATATTATATTATATTAATAATAATAATAATAATAATAAAATATAAATCATATAAATACTACGTGAAATAAATCACGAATTTTTCCGGGTTGTCACAGTGTTCTAGCCGTTGAACAGTTGAATGATAAAGTTGATTCTTTTCTAACCGTTATTGATCGATTTAACGCGTTTTACGGTTGCATCGAGTTCGAATCTTGTCCACGAGGCGATTCAGTGTAATTTGGGGTGTTAAAATCAAGTTTTTTAGTGGTTTGGGGCTTGCCGCGGTTGGCCGAGTTTGGCCGGAATTTGGCCGGAAAATCGGGGTGGGCGGGGGGTTGGTTTTGAAACTTTAGAAATTACACAAATACCCCTCGAGTTCTATTATTATATTTTATGTTATGAACTTGTTTTGAAGTTTTAAAAATGTCCAACAGCCCCCTGGACTAATTATTATTATTATCATTATTATTATTATTATTATTTTATTATTATTATTATTATTATTATTTTATTTTTATTAACACAACGTGTGTACGAGAAATTCAACTAAAACGGAAATAGTAAGCAAATAAGAATCGTTAATACACACGGAACGAGTACACGATGATATTTCACGATAAATATACTATGAACATACGTGAGATCGTTAATACACACGATGAGTTAACGAGCTTAATGCCGATTTGACGGTTTATTGGTGACAGATGCTACACACAATCACATTCACCACATGATCTTCACAAGAAGAATCTTAGGTTTCCTTTCTGATTTGGAATATCTTGAATGTTTCTAAAACTTTGTTCATTAAATCCATCTGTGTCATCTGAACTGTCACACACAATATGACAGTAGCCCACCATGTTCTTTGCTTGATTTTGTGAGGTGTCACACTCTTATCCTCAAACGAGCATAATCATTAACTCCATTAGGAGCCGCATCATTTGTGAATAGTATTATTTGTGGAATTCATTGCACCCAATGGTCCCTTTATGCAGGAAACCCCCCATTGAGATTCAACAAACATATAAAACATAATAAGCTGACTTAGTTGACACAATAGTCAACATGTTCTAATCTATAAACAATAGAAGTAAATGTGTCATGCCCGTAATCTTTCTTAGTATTTTTAGATTAAATAACCTCAACCATACACACACATACTTGTGACATATAATTATAACACATACACTGCTTGCCTAATTAAAGTACGTGCATATACGAATAACATATATCAAAGTAGATATTTATAGTACAAACGATATATTCACAAACAATAATATTAATAAAAAGAGTTATTCTTAAAAAGGACGTAAAATTTAAAGGAGTGAGAATGATTATTATCCATCAGATCTTAAATTTTAGGGTTAAAGAATTCGGGTTCATAATAAAAATTGAAACTTTAAATAATAGCCCAATTGTATTTTAGTATTACTCACATTTTCAAGTTCCACTCTTTTTTTAAACGTTCATAACTTTACACACAATATTATTTTTTTAGAAAAAAATACACCATAAAAAACATTTTTTATCTTTAAATATATATAATGTTGATATATAAAAATGGAATTTATTCATGTCATTTCAGCTCATTGCTTAATATTCATTAGATAATTGAGTAATACTAGGTCATTGTATAATATTTGTCGAGTCATTGTGTTTAATGCTTCTCATTGTGTTTTGAGTAAATTACAAATTGTGTCCTTTATTAATATAGAATTGCATGGTATGTCCTTTAGTTTTAATAATTACATACAATGTCCTTTTATTAAAAGATTTGCACACATATTGTCCTTTATACTAACTATCATCTAAATGTACAGTTAACTCAGTTATGTGCCCCCTCACATGAGGGTATTTTTATCATTTTTTTCACGTCTAATATATTAAAATTTATATAAAATAAAAATTTTAAATGAAAAAAGAAAACTAAAAGATGACGGCTCGTTAGGCAAGTCAATAAACCAATCACTTTGGTGTGTGTTCATTCGACAATTCATTGAAACTTTTAATGATAACAATCTTTAATAAAATTACTAAGTAAGAATTCTAAGTCACAATCATTTAAAAGGTCGGAAAATCAACAGTAAACACTAAAAAAATACACGTAAATAATTTATAAAGTACTCACACCAACAAATAATGAAAAATCAATAAGGAATACAAACATGAAGATTATCTGTGGTTCTTTGAATTGCTTATAGAATTGCAAAAGCAAGAAAATAAACTAGGAGTCGCTCGTTATCACACAACATATAAGCTAGAAATTCAAAGATCAACGAAATACAAAAAGTGAATTAGGGATTTTAATCTTACCATCATTGTTTTGTTCGAGTTTAAGGGGTTTCAATTGTGTGTGAGATGTTGTACGTGGTGAAGATGACTGGTATTGAGCTATCAAATAGAGGGGAATGATGGATTTAATGGTTATTGAATAAGAGGAACACGAGTTCACTGACTTACCCAACGCTCCGACATATTTTCATTTTATTTTTCATTTTATTTTTCATATAAAATAATTAATTTTTTATTGTTTAATAAATTAGGTGTGGAAAGAAAATGACAAAAATGCACATCATGTGAGAGATATATAACTAAGTTAACCGTATATTTAATTAAAAATTAGTGTAAAGGACAATAGGTGTGCACATATTTTAAAAAAGATCATTGCATGTAATTATTAAAACTAAAGGACATATCATGTAATTTTATGTATTAATAATGACACAATTTGTAATTTACTCTTGTGTTTTCTATTATGTTTTCTAAAATAATAATTTTCAAATAACACAATGCTGAAATATAATTTTTTTTATGTTTTTCTAGTTCATTATGTAATCCCGATCATGTTATTATATAATCCTAATCAAGCAACTCATTGTGTCTGTTACTAATCATCGAGTCTAGTGTTTGTCATTGTGTTATCTATTATGTCTAATGTTGAACATTATGTTAGGTATTTTTTTTCTTAAAAATGATAACTTTTTACACATTACTAAGAAAATAAACTTTATATTTTTCAGTTCATTATATAATACTAATCAAATAATCATGTGATCCTAGTCAATTTTGAAGATTACACAATTACCTGATAAATTACATAATAAGTTAAAAAAGCTTGAACAAAACTTTGTTTATTTATATCAACACTATATGCGCATTTAAAAGATAAAATGCATGTTTTTCTATCGTATGTAAAAGTTACGAGCGTTTAAGAAACAATGAAACTTGAGAAAGGGAAATATTATCAATTTTACCATCAACCAAATTTTGATCATAAGACACGTGAATCCTTCTTATATTTTTTTAGTTTTTCAAGATTTTATAGTTAAACCTTTCCCTAATAATTATTCCTCCACATAAACGATTAACATAATCAACTAACTATAAGATTATTCACAATGTTGAGAATCATCCATCTCAAATGCATGCTAAGTCAGTATCTCACATAAGATTATCACTCATTCTTTCCATAAACGCATTTAACCTCAACACTATTATACTAATTCATTTCGTAGTACTTCCACATCATCATTTCAATTTTATTTAAATAGATATATATATTTCAATTTAAGAAATTATAAAATAATTATTAAACAAAATAATAATTAATAATTTTTAACGCCTAGTTTTATAATCTCTATTTTTATAATAGATCATCTAACAATAACTCAAATATTAAATAAAACCTCAAAGATAAAAGTTAATAGCAGTAAATTACATAAAAACAACAACAATCGCATGACAAGATCTTTCACATCATCGGAAATCAAACATGAAATTGTTGTGTAAGCAATTAATAAATATTTATCAAGATTCATCATCACATGAGCTCATTTTAAAATGTAGGAATCAAAAGGATTAATGTGTGAAAAAAGATTGAATATTGTAGTTGTCATGTTGTCAATGTCGTTATATTTATAACTAGGTTACGAGTATGTGTGCTTGTGTTACATGAGTTAAAATAGTGAACATCATGTTTAGAACATGAAATTATAAGATGAAATTGTGAGTTAGGAAAATATACCTAGATTTGAAAATATAGATCCTGAGGGTACTATGAAGTGGATATTTAATTTATTGTGAGTAATCAATTATTATAATTATTTTTAACTTCGTGAATCTTGATATCTTAGTAATGTTTGCTTAAAAAACACGATGTTTAAACTATTTTATTTTAAAACGATTTGCTAGAAATTAAATTTAATTTTAGGAAAATTAGATTTTAATAATTTAAATTATTACTCATTGGCCAATAATAATCCATATTATTAATTTGACCGCTAATAATTTCAACTTCCATTTTTTATTACCAGTAACAGTACTAGTAATATATATCATAAATTCACATTCGATTTGTACTTTTTAAGAATTGATTTAGCTTGCATATTTTTCATTTCGTTCATATTCATTATTGTGAACGAAATCGAGTCGAAATCAAACGTAAATTTTTAATATTTATGTTACTGGGATTGTTAATGGTAATAAAATGAAAGTTGGGATTGTTACCGTTAATCAATAATATGGATTATTATGGGCAATGAGTAATATTTTGTATTATTAAAATCCATTGCCTTAATTTTTACAATATTAAATCCCATCAATATACTTTTAATGAAACATTTTTTTATAAGACAAGTTAATTTAGTAACATAAATATTAAGAAAACTATTTTATATACTAATTTATAAGTTTAATGTAATGACTACATGTGAACGATTCTAAATGGACATAGATGGAGATTACATGTTCATTTGACTTAAGTTTTATTTACCATTAAAACCTAATAATGGGTTTACCATTTGCAGCTCGTGAAGGATTCGTAGGGAAGAGCGGACGATCATTTGCATCTGTGGTCCAACCCGCACGCCTGGCTTGCGGACGCCACGTAAGCGGCAGACGGGTTAATTACAAGCGTAACAGTGGAGAGAGTCTAATAAATTCTTTGTTCATATTACATGACATGGAGTCAAATGACATCCACACATCATCCTCTTGTCCATCATTTTCTTTCCAGATTGGATCAGCTTACACAATGTCCCCTTTCCCACTTTATACATCCATGTCCTACACAACCAAATGGACCACCATTAACAATCTTTTATTTCCAGTTTTATCCCTTTACATTTTATGAATTCAATTTCATCATAATCAACAAAAGTTGTTTTCATGAACCATTTAAGCTCACCCCTACCGTGACCACAAACATCACATGTACAACTTTTCATGCAATTTACAACTCACAATCTTAACAAAACCTTCAATTTTGGAACTTTAAATCTATATAAAAGGTTTTACTCTTTAAAGTGTCACTTAAATTCCAGGTTGTAAAGTTTGTAAAAAAAGGTAAGTATTTATACGCCCCACTAAAAAAAACTTTTAAATTTGAGCTCGTGATCAAAAACAAATTCTAAAATTAGACTTTAGCATGTAGTGAAGTGTTCATGAACCAGTTCACCTAGTTCCGTGAGACTTTTAAACAATACTATTATATAGAGTCTTACAAGTATTCAAAACATACAATGTTAGTAATCTTAAATCAAAACTAGTAGATTTTCACACGTAAAAGTTTTTGTTGTCTCTACTTTCTTTTGATCTCTTGTAGTAATTTAGATGAATGACAAATAAAGAATGACATGTTAAGTACAAATTTGAGAATAAAAATTCTCTCTATGAAGTGATGTGGGATAAAAATGTTAGTTTGATTTTACAAGTAAAGCTTGGTTTGTTATTAAATATGATGTTTCTAATAAAATAATAATATAAAAGAATGATAGTCTATGTACTATTTATATAATTTTTAATAATTTTGATAATTTCGTATATTACAATTTAATATTTTAATATTTAGTTTTTTTAGTGACAAGTCACACTCTCTAATGCTCATATGCGCTACTCCTAATTTAAAAACGTAGCTAATCGATACTAAAACGTCGTAGGTCGTGCTCGAACATTTGACTCAACGAGAGCTTCGCCAGTACAATGCCAAATATCTTTATACTTAGACACAACCCTAATCCTCTTGTATAGTTGATTATCATTTTTGTTTTTAAGTTTTGGTATGTTCTATTATTCTATCCAAAATAGTTTTTTTTTACGTCTCTAACTTTTTAGGGTTGTTATTTTCATCTATTTAAAAAACTTAGTTAATTGTATTTATTAAGTTACGGATATAACCCTTTTTAAATGAAAATAATAAAACAAATCAAAACTTAATAACGAAAATCATAATTAACTAGTACTTACAATATATAAATCACCCACAAATCCAGAATACAAGGTAAGTATATAACACCCCATCTATATAACAACCACCAGTTGATTCAAGTCACATGCTCCCCCACCACCAAAAACTAAACCATAAAATAAAGAACTTTTTTCCAATATAACAATTTCCAAATCCAGAGCATTACTCCTACAAAACATACACCAAATGCATCTAAAGTTATACGTTACTCTGGATTTCCCAATAATTGTTTGGGAAAAAACTAATCCAAAAAAGGTTTAACATGCTAAACCCATATCAAACACCCTTGCAAATCTTCCTAGAACTTAGCATTTAAGCTTCATAATCTTCAGATTAATCACACAGCTACCATTTTCTTGTTGCTGTTGATCATCTTCATAGTGTAACAGCTTGGTGGATCTGATTCGTATGACGAACGATTCCAATGATAATGGCGGATGAAGAAGAACAGTTCGTTTTGAAGAAATGAACAGTAGTTGTGGAATGTGGTTGGATTTACATTCATTGGAACCCTAATCCAAACAAGAAATCAACTTCAAGAAAGTTCATCTCAGTTGTGCTGATCCCTCCTACTTTCGCATAATACGCGTTTTATAGTACCTGAATTCACATGATTGAACCATTCATTATTATTACTCTAGTATGGTTGTTACCTTGATTCTATAAGTTACATTTATGTTATCTGGATTACTGTGTATACAATATCACAAGTATAAAAAGGAGTTTCTAAAAGTAGCGCTTTCAACAAAAGCATCATCTTTATCTGTGTCCTTATAAATAGTCATCTTGGAGCATTCACAGTAGGTCTCTGTATATTATGAATGTGTTTATTATTTGAAATTATTGTGAGTAGTTGTGAGTACTGTAAAAAAAATGTTAATGTATATCTGTATATTAAGCAAATGTTATTCACCATATATTTTTTTTAATATTTAAAAAATAGTTATGGGTAAACAATGATATTTTTTTTAATTATAAGTATAGAGATAAAACGTAATATGAATGCTCTTACGAGTGAGTTTATACTAGATTTGTTTGTTTGTCTGTTTTCAGTGCAAAATCAAAACGAAACAAACCCGAATTCCAAATAGAACTTTGAAGTACAGTGTAATTGAAAATCCTTACATGTCATCCATGAATTTTGCAGCAACCCATGACACTAGTAATCCGCAACCGATGAACATTGAACGAATTGATGGAATTGCGGGTTGTTGATGGGTAAATCGATCAAGATAAACAAACGCAACAACATAGC